>CM067503.1:3844132-4034132 GCA_034509495.1 Acestrorhynchus altus | reverse complement strand
CCTACAGAGGACAACACTGGACCATAAGTCACCTGGTCATTTATTCATCATTTATTGTTCCAGCCCTAGAAACTGCTGTCTGCAGGTACAGCACCATGTGTGTCAGAAAGAGACTACATTGTGTCCTTGGCATTGAATCAGTGAACAAATGAGAAAGAGGTCAAATAAGCTGCAAACAGAGAAAGACAGACTGCTGGGTAAGACTTACCAGTCTCTGACTGACAACGCTGTAGTGGCTGAAGGACTGGACAAGGCCCAGGAAGCACACTCTGCAGCGAGCTGAGAAAAAACAGCTTTACTAAAACATACTGAAAATACATCAAACACAATAAAAGCCCTGGGTCGGACTGACTAAAATGCCTTAAGACACTGTAGTGAGTGTCGTATCCGATATTGAAAACATGGGAGACCCCACATATAACAACATGGTTTATACGCAGTGGAACACGAGCTTGAGGTCACCTCATATAGTTGTGTATTGGACGTTGATCTGGACAGTAAGCATTAATGTCCTCAGAAACCACACTAGAATAAATTCAGTGCAGACTGCCCGATAATGTGAGAAGATCATCGATTTACCGTATTTTCCGGACTATAAGCCACTACTTTTTTTTCCACACTTCCATGCGGTTTATAATGAGGTGCAGCTTTTTCTTCTTATATATGTTATTTTCCAGGTTTTTATTTTTAAACTTCGCCGGTGCGGCTTATAGTCCGGAAAATACGCTATATGCTCACCTTGAAATTGGGAGCAAATAGGTATTAAAATCGGCCTGATGATGCTGTACTGTGAGCCAGATGTTTTCCAACTCCATACTTCAGAAAATAAGAAGTTAATTTTCAAAAGTCTTCCTAAGAATGTCCTCTTTTTTTCCTTTTCTCATCAGAACACTTCTAACAATACTCAGTATCCTTCAAAAATATATGGTTCAGGTCTGGGTTCACATCAGCCTCTAAAACAATCATTTACACAGTCACAGAATTAATGTGTAGAACAGGATTAAAAGTGGAGATTGGTCTTAAAGTACTGATCGTTTCTACGTATTCCAAACAGCTTTCCTACGTCCTACAGGTTGGAGTAGGGGTGAGGAACTCCGATCCTGGACGGGTGGATTCCTACTGTTTTCTGCTTTTCCTGCTCAAGCACATCTGGGTCAACTCACTTGTCAATTGCCAAGTTGGAAAGGTGTGTTGGAGCAGAGAAATTAGTAAACTGTGCCCTCAGTTCCCCACCAACTGCTTAGAAGCTTTATGACATTTAGCAGACGCTCTTATCTAGAGCGACTTACAAAAGTGCTTTGCTGTTCACTCGGAAAATATCCTTAGTTAGTAGACGAGGCTAGAATCTAGAGATTCCTCACACTTAGATCCCGTTGGAAACGATTGTGAGATTGGAGACTAACAAGATTCAGAATAAGTCTTTATGGAGTTAAATACTCCTGATACAGATGGCCTTCAGTCAGCTGTTCGGACCCCCAGGGGAAGGTCATTCCACCATTTTGGTGCCAGTACAGTAAAGAGTCTGGATGCTTGTCTGTCTTGCGTCTTGAGGGACGGTGGGTCAAACCGAGCTGTACTTAAAGCTCGAAAGACTCTTGGTACAGATCGAGTTTTGATCATTGCCATCATGTATGGAGGTGCTGGTCCAGTTTTGATCTTGTAGGCCAGCATGAAGGTTTTGAATCTGATGTTCAGCTACAGGGGGCCAATGAAGGGAACGCAGCAGAGGAGTTACGTGACCTGAGTTGCAAGGGCCTGATGGTCCACATAAGAAGGCCAACGACTGTCCTTTAATTTTAATTCACCCTGCAAAAGCCTTTTTGAGGTGTGGGATGAAAACTGCTATATGAATAAACTTCCCTTTCCTAGGAAAGCTTTCGTGAACCCGGCCCCGCACCGTACGACGCGCTGACGGTTCTGAAAGCTGTAACCACACTTACCCCGTAAGTAGAAGCTGAGGTAGTGATGAATGAGGAAGGAGGCATCTGCCTGCCTGTCAGACAGTAGAATGAACTCTCTCTGCAATTAAAGAAACGAGATGACGTGAGTGTGAATCACAGACCCAAACCCAGTGACGGTGAAGGCGGTGGAGCTGCAGATGACGTACTTCTCTGAAACTGTCTGGGCTCCTGCTGAGGATGCTGTTCAAGTCTGGGAACATTTCCCTTCTTAGACGAGGAGCAGCACAAAGCAATGCTGAACTCTGGAGGCTCCTATGAAAAGACAAAGACTGAATGAATGTCGTTATTATTTCTGAACGAGCTGAAATGTTAAAGTCAGTATGAATCTGCAATAGAAACTCTTTCGGTATATTTTAATAATAACCTTTAGTTACGATGTTTCTACGACATTTTTTGAACAGGACTCTGTTGTGTCTCGTCCCCGCGGGAAGCAAACCATTTACACACAAACGGACCGTTCATGCTCTTTACTGGAATTAAGTCGTAAACAGACGGTGACCCGAATAACACACACGATTTCATGATATGGCTGTTTTTTATATCTCGTACAAAATATATCTTGATGTTTTGGAATTTATGATACACTACACAGTTTAACTTTATACACATTCAACACTTTTAAACTCTTTATACTGGATTTCTGTATTATTAATGAACATTTGTATATATTTTTATTATTATTACTTATATTCTATTATTTTTTTACTGCTGTCATTATTATATTGATATTATTGGTGATATTAATGTATTATTGTCATTATATTGTTATTGTTATAATTATTGATAATCTGTCATTATTAATGAATATTATAGTTATAATTATTGATATTCTGTTATAAATGAATACTATAGTTGTTTTTGTTATAATTATTGATATTGTTATTATTAATTAATATTACAGTTATTGGTATTATTATTAATGAATATTATAGTTGTTTTTGTTATAATTATTGATATTGTCTTGATATTGTTATTATTAATTAATATTATAGTTATAATTATTGATAGTTATTATTAATTAATATTACAGTTATTGGTATTATTTGTTATAATTATTGATATTCTGTTATTATTAATGAATATTATAGTTATAGATAATCTGTTATTATTATTGATGATTGTTAAAGCTGTTGTTTATCTTTGTGGTTTAGATGTCACTGGTTACAGGACTCAGAACTGTTCTCAGTGTTGTTTGTGTTGTTTTTCAGAGGTTAAAGGTAAATGAGTGGATACAGATGAGCACAGACAGATCAGTTTCAGACAGAAAGGAAAGAAACTCAGATTCCTTTTGAAGATCAAAGCTGTCAGAGACTGAAAGAGTCCAGACAGTCTGTAATCACAACCAAAGCTTTACCTGCAGTCCAGCTCTGTCCCCCTGTCCCTCTCTCCTCACTGTCTCAGCCTCTCCTTCTCCTACTGCACCGCAGCCCCTCCAGCACTCTGCTGCCCCCCACTGACCACCCACAGGCACTACACTCAATATTACTGTTCTACATACAGAGAGACAGACAGACTGATACTGAGAGACTGATACAGACAGACAGATACAGAGAGACAGACAGATACAGAGAGACAGATACAGAGACAGACAGAAACAGACAGACAGATACAGAGAAAGATAGACAGATACAGATACAGATAGACTGATAAACAGAGATAGACAGGGAGTTGTATTAATGTTTCACAAACTATAAACCACCCAGATCAACAGTAAACAAAAGGGATAAAATGTGTCACTTTACGTGTAGTGTGTATGTATATACATATACACACACACACTACACGTAAAGTGTATATATATATATACACAGGGGTTGGACAATGAAACACTGTCATTTTATTGTGGGAGGTTTCATGGCTAAATTGGAGCAGCCTGGTGGTCAATCTTCATAATTGCACTAGTAAGAGCAGAGTGTGAAGGTTCAATTAGCAGGTAAGAGCACAGTTCAGCTCAAAATATTGCAATTCACACAACATTATGGGGGACATACCAGAATTCAAAAGAGGACAAATTGTTGGTGCACGTCTTGCTGGCGCATCTGTGACCAAGACAGCAAGTCTTTGTATCCAGGGTAATGTCAGCACCACCAAGAAGGACCAACCACATTCAACAGGATTAACTGTGGACGCAAGAGGAAGCTGTCTGAAAGGGATGTTGGGGTACAATCGTATCCATATCCTTTTGTCTTTAATGTCTTTTTATGCATCTTATTTCAGGGGAGGCAACTCCAGGCTGGGGCTGGATTCCTGCACTGTTTTTTTGCATTTCCTGCTCAAGCACATCTGAAAACCATCGAACTGTGCTGGACTGCAGCCGTCGGTCTTATTCAAACAGACAGATCCACAGCTAACAGAAGAGCATTTAAAAAGTCTGTGTACGAAATGCTGATATAATGACTAGATTTTAAATCAGTGTATTTTATTTATTTTACATTGATATAATAATTTGAACTCCAGATTAGGCCCAGGTTTCAGAGAGGTGGTAACCGCTGTAGAGCAGACACTGGAGAACTGACACATTTCTAATGTAGCTTTAATTAAATGTAGTTTTGCAGGGAATATTTTGCCAATAGAGAGCTATACAGTGTGAACACACAATATGCTAAACTGCTTCAATCAACAGTCCAACATTGCGCAGAATTCGTGAAGCACATCGCTGTAAATGACACAGAAAAGCAGAAGGAGATTCCCATTTTAATAATAATATTAACATTTCATTTTACATTCTCATATAAGGCAGACCCTAAACATACAAATGAAGTCCTGTGGGATGTACTGTATGTACATTTATCCGTTTAATCCTTTCCCAGCTTAAGGCAGATCCCACTATGGAATTTACAAGGCTACACGCAATTCCAGAGTTGAGAAGAAAAAGCAAATGACAGAAAACAACTTACTGTAAAGGACTAAAATACAGAGAGAAATGTGGCACGACTTAGTGGCAAACTTCAGCCACCAGTAAAGTCACTCAAGTACCAACTGGAGAGTTGGGGCTACTTCCCAGCTCAGACTGGATGGTTAAGCTGGTTTACTGGTCAACAAGGCTGAGGAAGGTGGCTGACCAGCATGCTGCTCAATTAACATGCCCATGGCGACTGACTGGTCATGCTGGTTTCTACTCAGCTGGTCGACAAGCTGGTCCAGCATGACCAACATAAACCAAGCTGGACCACCAGTACCTTCAGAAATCTGGTGAAGCAGCAATAACCAAACTGGTTGGCAAGAATGATTAGCAAGACCAAGCTGGTTAACCAGCATACCTAACAACTTCAGCAACCAGCTTAAGCTGCTCAAGCTGGACAGAATGCTTGACCAACTTGCATGTTGACCAGCATAGGATGTTTTCAACGGAGCTGGATGGTTAAACTGGTTTACCGGTTTACATGACCAAATCTGACCAAACTGGTCAACAAATTTGAGCAAGGTGGCTGTCCAGCATGGCTGACAACGTCCTACCAGCATGGCCAAACTGGGTGGCCAGAACAGTAATCCAGACAGTTTATGAGTATAAGTAAGCTTATACTGGACAACCAGCTTTTCAACCACCTTGACCATCAATGTCCAGCTGAGATCTGAAACCAGTTGGTGCACAGCTAACTAAAGAACCCAAACATGCTGAAGGAGAAAAGTATACATCAGATTTTTTTGACAAAGCTTTCCTTTAGACTTTTGGTCCCACTTTGTGGCACTCTTCAAATAATACACCGATCAGCCATAACATTAAAACCACTGACAGCTGAAGTAAATATTACTGATATGGCACATGACAAAGGATACACTAGCATTAGGCATCACGTGAACGGTCAGTTCTTGAAGTTGATGCGTTGAATCAGGAACATAGTCAAGCCTAAGAATGACACACTGACCAAAACCAAACTGATGGCTAGAAGGCTGAGTGAGAACATGTCCAACCATCAGGCAGGTCTTGTGGGGTGGTCAGTACCTACCAAAAGTGCCTCAAGGACAAGCAGGGAACCAATAACAGCATCATGAGCTCCCAAGGCTCCTAAATGCTCATGGAGGCTCTATGTCGCAACTTATGTGAGTTAGATCGGCCGTTATTATCGGCTGATAATGTCTGAAGGTCTTCCAGATACCAGAGGACACCTCCAGACGTCAGATCTGTCATTTGGACAACATTAGGCATGTGGTTTTAATGTTTTGGCTGACTGGTGTAAATGTCAGTTATGACCATGGTCCAGAACAGGTCCCAGCCATCCCAAACCAAACTGGCTGTCCGTCCACCAGGTCAAAATATTGCTGGACCTCAAACATTTTGAGTCCAAAGAGGACAAAGTACAGGAGGACGATCATAACATTAACATTTACATTTGTAGCATTTGGTTGATGTGCTCATCAAACAACATACATAAAGTTACACCTGCAGGTGAAGACAGAATTAGGAGCCTTGCCCAAGAACACCACTTGCATGGCAAGCTCCAACCCAGTAACACTACCCACTACGCTTCACCAACCCCATGTATTTCTTATAAAATAAAAATAAAAGGCAAACAATGTAAATAACGGCCATTAAATAACACTTTAACCATCTAAGACGTGTCTCATCTCTGGCTGAGGTCAGTTTACTAACTTTACCGAGGCTTGAACGTGTGATTGCAAGCAGCTAGTTGATTACAACAGTGTTGTCATGGAGACACAGGCATTTTTCAGTACAGATACAGAATCGGAGATCGACTTCAGCACAGATTTGGCAGGCAACTGTGAAACGCATGAATCAGCATACTGGCATGCCAACTAAAACATCCATCGGCAACGGAATTTAGCGTGGAGCTGCCAGAAAGGTAGGGGCCAAGAACCTTGTGGCAAAACATATGACCATGAACCTTAGAGAATCCTCCAAAGCTGCCGTAAGAAAACCTTTTAACTCTTTATGTCTTTCCGTTTTTTAAAAAGCCAGATGCCTTTGACACACGTGGACCAACATGATCCTGTCCACCAAAGGATTGGAAACACTTATTATAAGCAACACATCAAATTATATTCAGATGTGTTTCAACTTTTAAAGTACGTTAGAAAATGATTAAATGATGTACTGTACATTCCAAACATAAAAATAAAGGCGAAACACAGAGTTCTTTAAGTGCTGTGATAGAAACAGCCTGGCCAGCACAAGCTGGTTGACCTGTTAAGTGCTTACCCAGTATGTGGTGTCTTTTCATTAGATGGTTTATCTGGTCTACAAGCGTTATTAAAATGATCAAGCAAAACAACCAGTTTGACCAAACTTGACCATGCTGGACCAAACTGGTTGAGCAGCATGACCTCAATGACTGACATGATCAGTATGACCAGGAAAACCTGGTCTTGAGCTGCAATTTATCAGCAGGAACTTTTAATCTCATGAAGAACCAGCTTTAAGAGGTGCGAGGGTGACCAACGTTTAGTAGAACCTTTATGTTTAAGAGGGCAGAGTGCTGATTTTTCTGAAGTTCTGATCACTTCAGAACGTTCTGGGATTATAGCAATTTCCATCATTCTTCTCACCTTCAAATCTTCTCATAATTATTTAAACCTTATTTTACAAAGTTTCTGCAACCATGTTGCTTCTGTGCTCTTGGAAACACTGAACAGCAATTCCAAATGTCTGAATATTTGAGTATTGGAAGGAAATGTTCTTTTAAGACATGTTCAGACCATCTTTTTGGAGATAAAAGGTTTTCTTACTACAGGTACGGCAGTTTTTGTATGTGAATGCAATCAGATGTGACTGTCAAGAACACACACTAGTATGTGTGGGAAGTCCTCAAAGTGTTAAAGGGGTTCAGGGGTCTGGTCTCACCAGTGTATCATCAACCATGTCCATCTGCAGACCTGGAGAGCCAGCAGCAGTTTCAGATCTGAAGTTTCAGAGCCGTGGTTTTCGGTTTGTGCTCCTGGCAGTGAAGGTTCTCTGTCTAAGATAGTTTGTGTTTGGTTTACTGGAGGTTTCTACTTGATTAGTCAGTCTCAACCAAAATAATGTATTTATCAACTTGATTTTTGGTAATAATTCTTAGAAATATAATCTACATAAATATAAGCATCAACAATTTCATCGTTGTGTGGGCCTTAAACGTCTGAACAATATTGTAATTTAAAGGATCCGAGGTTCTCCGTGGAAGCTGCCAGATGCCCAGCTATGAATGAGATATCATTATTTTGAACCTTGAACTTCGACTTACAAAGGAAGAGAACTTGAGTTTGTTCTTGTGTCAGTTGGGAATTAGACCCCACTTTGCCATGTGGAGGACAGTGTTGTTACCCACCCACTACAGTCTAACTACAATGGGTGCTACAAAGGGTTCTTTGAGGGGTGCCACAGAACAAACATTTGTAATACATGCACAAGAGTATTGGGTCACCAAAATCAAGGGTATAAAAGACCCTGCTTTTGTTGGAGTACCTGTCTCTACTGTCCAGGGAAGGCTTTCTACTAGGTTTGGGAACATTGACATGAGGATCAGATTGTATAAAGTGACCAGAGTTATTGTTAGTGAGGTCAGGATGTTGGATGATCATCCCCAACTCCCTGATTCAACCCAAAAGTACCACCGTTCAATGCTGGGGGGGGCTTTATACCCCTCTAGCCCAGGCCACGCATTAGACATGGCAGTAGCAGGAACATGTTTATCTATTTGCAAAACTTCTCAGCAGGGATTCAACAAGCTGTGTGTGTTCAAGTAGCTGCATGAATTCATTAGAAGGGGTGTCCACAAACATATGGACATACAAAGTATGTTGAAATGTTTAAAAACGGTTCTTTACGAAACCAAACATCACTCAAAGAGCCCTCTGTAGAACCTACATTCTTAAAAGAGCAAATCCTGGCTTGAAACTTCAGATCTAGAACTGCTCTCCAGGTTTGAAGGTGGCTCGGCAATGGAATAGCACCCCCTTCTGTCCAGCAAGAGATGGGCTGGTCCTCGTACAAAACTGCAGTGTGGAGAGCAGCGGGTGTGCGCAGATTTGAGTCTGTGTGTGTGTGTGCGATCAACGCACTTGTCTCTCAGACACACACCCCTGTGGCCCCGCCTGGCCCCTGCACTTCCTCCTCCTCCTCCCTCCCTCCCTCTTCCTCACAGTGGGTGATGATTTTGATGGCGAATATAAAGACAAAGATGACATCAATACAGGCTCCAGCCTTGGCGCACGCGAGAATAAGAGAGGAGCGAGGATGAGGACGAAGATTCGACGGGACCCAGCTGCTTTCCACACACACACATTCAGTCCATCTTCTCCTTCTGGACCAGCTTGGGTGCGTCTACGAAGTCCCGGCCGTTGAAGAGAATGACGCCGAATGTGACGACGCTTGCTGTGCCCCAGAACAAAACATAGGCCAACGTCTCCGTCCACGTGTCGCCTAGGAAACAGAGTTTATAGTAAGATCAGGAAAATTATGCCTTTTCCAATCAGGTTATTGTAAGTTCATTATTCATTGCTGACAAATGATTAAAAAATATATGCATTATTTTACTTGCTAACTCTCTAATGCCCTATAACTGGCATTCTGGCATTCTGACAGACCATAATACACTTCAGGATGCTTCGGTGGTGCTCTATGAAGCTTTATAATGTTCATATGATCCACACAGTGATTCTGACAGACTGTAATACTTCTGTGATTGGTTTCATCCCAGGCCAGATGCAAATCCCAGTCTGCTATGACAGTATTCTCAGAGGTCAGATACTGTCAAAATACTGTCAAGACCTGAATATTATAGCACAGCAAACAGAACTATGGGCAAGATGTGCCAGTTAGCATCATGAGGAACACTCTTACCAGCCATGAGGAGACAGATAATGCACATGGAGAACGCCACCACCATGATGATTGGCAACTGTGGGAAGAAATAACAAAAATATAAGAGAGTTCACAGAAAAACAACGTATGTGTGTTTGCCTGTGTTTCTCTCACCGTGAGGAACTTCCAGTCTTTGGGTTCATGGAGAGGAGTGCTCATGTCGGCCTCATCCACTGCATAGTTCCCTAAAAACAGGTCAATGGAGTCCTGGAACAAAAAGAGAGAACATTAATGTGAGGAGTGTGGCTTTCTGTAGCTTTATGACCTGCTTTCCACTGACGAGTGCCCGTCGCTACCTGTCTGAAGCCGTCTGAGAAGTTGTTCTTGTAGTATCGGATCATAGAGTTCCAGCCATCCATCAGCAGCCCCCACTGCGTCCTCTTCCCCGTCCTGAACACGAGCACAGGAAACGCCGCTGTTAATCAAATACCATCTATACGCCTATTCTTTCATGACACCTGTTTGGGTGTCCAGTCTTACAGCCTGTAAGACTGCAGGTTTTCATTCCAACCATTTCATTTCAATATTAAATCATTTGAGAGATCGCACGCATGCTTTATAGACTCATGCAAAAGTTAGGACACACAGACAACCAATATGTTGAAGAGTAAACAAAACACAGTCTACAAACCGACACATTTCTGCACATCATTTCTTTTTATACCTGAATTTGAGCATGTAGTCCAATTCTGAGTAGATACACGCATGAGAATATGAGGTTTTCAGGTTTTTATTTAGTCAATACATAGTCAAGTTAGGCCTATTCCTTCACAAGTCTCATTTACAAATGTGAATTTCTCAGAGGACCTCTAATCGATCATGTCTCACCACTGCCTTAATGTTTTCATATACTTTCAACAACATCAAGGCTGCTTCCCTTACTTCCACAACTGTCCCCCAAAAATACTGCTGTGACTGTTCCGAGTCCTGAACTGGTAGGTTGTGACTGAAGTATACTAGAGTGTGAGTGTGTGTACAAGTGTGTGTACAAGTGTGTGTGTGTGTGTTCATTGCATGGATGGGTTAAACGTGGAGGCGACACCAATACAAATTGTCTTCTTGTATTTGTAATCCAGTCTCATCCATGTCTACTCCAGTACTGCAGGTGGCGCTGTAATGTTTAATGTTAATTTCTGTGACAAGCTAATTGACTTCTCGTAATCAAATACCCAATAATATGATTTGTGTGTATGTGTGTGTGTGTGTGTGTGTGTGTGTGTGTGTGTGTGTGTGTGTGTGTGTGTGGAGAGCTCAGATGCCATTTGATCAACATTATGAATGAAAACTACATCAAGGAGACGCTCACCGTGTGAAATCTGTCTTCAGTGCTCCTGTTCCAGCGTACTGCTTGGCACAGGCATTGGCATTGTCAGCCCAGGCTAGAGAAAGACAGATCCTATCAGAGTTCAATATAAGCTTTAGGCAAAACACAGAAACCATTTTCAGTCGTTTTGACTCTCGAATTCAGGAACAGGCAGAGAAAACAGCCCAGAGAGAAGACACTGAGAAATTAAACTACAAATATTTAAAAATATATATTTACTAAATATTTAGCCTCTAAGATGAAATAATATTTGCTATATATTTCCAAAATATCTGCCCTCTCAATGAAAATATTAATTATAAAATATTTAATATCTGAGTCTAAACACAGCAGGAAGAAGAGAAGCAATATCTGCCTGGAAAACCACAAAAATGTTCAGAGCAGCACTGAAGTTCTGTAAGACACTGATTTTCTCAGAGGGGGGAGCAAAACACAGAAGCTGATCATCTGGAAATAAGATCAAAGGGGAGCTCGTGTGAAAGAGAAAATCCCCCCAGGTCTCCTAGTACACTGAATCTATTGTCCACTGAAGCGGTTAACTGTGTTATGTCACAGTACACCACAATATCCAGAATTTCAAAATGACATTTTCCATGAAAAGGGGCCCGTGACAGGACCCTAACTGCAGGCCTCTCACCATTTTTGTATATCTTTTCAAAATCAGTCTGATCTTCAATCCGCTGGCCAACGTGAAGGACTCCCATTCTCTGCGGATAGAGACAAGAAACTAATAAGAACATTGTCTTCTCTTATTCGAAGTTCAGGGAAACGCATTGAAATGATTAACTGTGGTGATTAACCACATGTTACAGAAGACTAGGTTCAAAAATTAGAGCTACATTAGGGTGGTTCAACTTCACCTCCAGTTGAGACTGCAGCGATCGTCTGGCCAGAAGACTCTGGACCACGTTGGTACGATCAAGACAGTCCATACAGTTACTGCGAAAGGTTCCCTCCTGGTGCACCTGGACCGTTCCCTCTGTGTCCACCAGGAAGTAGCTGTTCACAGACACACAGCCTCATTACAGGAATACTCATCCACCAATATCTTCCTATGAATGTTCTTAAATTAGTTCTTGAGAAAAGTCATAATGCGATTCATGACCACCATGTCAGTGTGACTGCAGTGCTGAGAATGACCCACCACCCACATAATAGCTGCTCTGTGGTGGTCCTGTGGGGTCCTGAGCGTTGAAGATCAGGGTGAAAGGAGGAGAATAAAGGATGCAGAGAATCAGATGAACTACAGTCTCTAATTATAGAACTGCAAAGTGCTCCTAGAACCCAAAGGACCACCACAGTGCAGGTACTGTTTGAGTGGTGGATGATGACAACAAACTGAAATGTCTCAAGACAGACAGACCCAAATTCATCCTGTAAATCAGCCACTGTGTCCACCAGTAACTGCAGCCGGTGCCACCTCATCCGACTGCACTCCTTGTGGAAGTCGAAGGCCACGTACCTGCACAGAGAAGCACATTTTGATCAGTGATAAGTGAGTGTGCTGTTGGCATTACTAACACTTTTAGCACATCACTCACTTGATCATGCCATTGCCCAGGTTCTCCACCATCTTGGCGAAGGCAAGTTCTAGAGGCTTTTCTGAGCCTTTCTGATTAATCTGAAGCACACAAATATACAGGTTAGAACAGGAAAGACTTGAAGCAAGCCGTTTCTGGGAGGAAACCCACCAAGATAGCAGTCTTGAAGCTGTTTTATGGAAGAAATTCCTCCAAGCTGATGTGCAAGACTAATCAATGGTTATAGCAAATGTTTTGTTCCAGTTATTACTGCACAAGGGGGTCACACCAAATACTGCATGCACAATTTCACACACTTTTCCAGTCAAATATATAATATTCGACCCCAAGCCAAAACATCCTAACCTCTGTGAATGTCCATGTGTCCTCAGTGTCCTCTTTTTATAAGTGCAAAATATGTTCAGCCTAGTTGATCTTAACTGTGTTACAACCTCCACAATTACAAACTATGCCTCATAATTATGATCCATCCCATTCATGCCTACATACCCGGTCTGAGCACTGAATGACTGATAGTGAGTGAAGCACATACCAAGTTTAAAATGACTTGTTTGCCGTAGGTTATGATCTGAGAGTCAAAATGTCTCTGGAAACCGTCCAGCTGTGAGAAATAGGCAACAGATGTTGAAACAGCAGGAAAGCAACTGTAGAATCAATACAGAAAACAGCTTTTTATCACTACAATTAAACGTTTATAACTATACTCAATGAGCACTTTATTAGAAACACTACAGTAATACTGGATTAGGCCTCATTATGTTCTCAAAACAGCTTCAGTTTTCGTGGCAGGAATTCCACAAGCTAAGGAAAACATTCTTGTTCATGTAGCAGTTATTCAAGATCCCCTTTCTGATTCCTCCATTCCACCACATCCCAAAAGTGGTATACTGGAAAGGCCAATAAAGAACACTAAACCCGTTGTCATGTTCAAGAAACCAGTTTGAGAGACTTCAGCTTTGTGATGTGCTGCATCAGCATGCAGGAAATAGCTGTTAGAAGATCGTAACCTGTGGTCTTAAGGGATGAACCTGGTCAGCAACAACACTCAAAAAGTCTATGGCACTGGATTGACTGGTATTTACTGCCTGAAGTGTGGCCAGAGACCATGTGCCATACCATTACATCACCTCTACCAGTCTGGACTGTTGAAAGGTTTGACGTCATGGCACTAAATTCTGACTCTAGCATCTTTGTGCCTCAGAAGAAACCCACATTTTTTTCAGACCAGGTCTTCAACCATCCAGTTTTGGAGAACCTGTGGCCATTTCAGCCTCAGTGCCACCATTCTGTTGATGTGAACATTAGTTCAGGCTGCTGACCCTAATCTGTAGATGAGTATGTTTACAGATGTTCCTAATAAAGTGCTCAGTGAGTGTATGAGAACATGCTTGAATGAAGGAGGACAACAATGGCTCTAATTTTAGTGAAGCTTACATGATTGCTGGACTTGCTGATCTGAGGTTTGGGTTTGTATTTGAGGTTTGGGCGCTGGGACCAGTAGAAAGGAATGGATCCTCGAGTCTGGAGGAGAGAGAGAGCAAGTTCAGAAGAGCGCTGTTAATATGTTGAACTCTAGTTTTCATTTTAAGACTTTTTAAGATTCAGTGACTAAAGTAAATGATTCAGTAAGTACTGTAAATAATTCAATACTGTAAATGATTCAGTAAGTACTGTAAATGATTCAGTAAGTACTGTAAATAATTCAATACTGTAAATGATTCAGTAAGTACTGTAAATGATTCAGTAAGTACTGTAAATGATTCAGTAACTACTGTAAATGATTCAGTAATGTCTAGAAAGGATTCATCAACTTCTGTACGTGATTCAGTAACTACTGTAAACGATTCAGTAACTACTGTAAATGATTCAGTAACTACTGTAAAGTAAATAAGGATTTAACAGGTTATATTAAGTATAAGTGTGTGTTCTTGTGGGTGTTGTTTCTACGTAAAACAAACCCTGAAGACAACCCTGCACTATGGTATGTACAAAATATACACATATGTTCTCTGTATGTCTTCAGTCTAGAGCAGTACTTATATGGAAACTCCTAACTCTGAGAGAAACCTCATGCAGACATGACAACAAATGAGGTTAAGTGTTTTGTTTTTTAGAGACTTGCCTGCACAAATGAAGCCTGGGCACCATTAAACTGAACAATCTGCTCAGTTTCCACAAAGTTGGCAGCGTGACCCTCAGTGTCAATCCCTGAACAGGAGGAACAGATAATTATCATCTTATTTAGGAGATTTAAAGTTCTTCAAAATAAGTTTGGTTCAATAAAGCAACAAAAAAAACTGAGTTAAATACACATCCAATCTGGGTATTACAGTGTTCACGTCACTTAGCACCCAGCTCACGTCAGCTGGAGCCAAAATACAACAAATGTGTGGGCTGGCTGCTGCTGCTGCTGCTGCTGCTGCTTTTTGATAAGACTGTGGTCACAGATGTAAATGTAAACTGTACGTTTTAAATTTCACCATGATTCCAGACTCCTCTGGAAGTCTGTCAACTGGTCAAAATGTCCGAGTGCATCGTAGAGGCATTATCTAGCAGTTAACGATCTCTCACCAAGAGGTACACAACCCAAAAGTAACTGGTGAATCTTTTTATAGGGTAGATCTACAGCAGCCCAACACGGCATTATTATTTTCACTGTATTTTATTATCAATTGTAAAACACTATTATTATGGGGACACGACTTCAGAATACGGTGTACGATCCAGTTACGTGCAGATTCTGTAAAAGTTCCACACCTCTAACATAGTAGCGAACGCCAGCACGGAAGCAGCTCCTCCTGGAGATGATGTTCAAGTCGAAGACTTTGCCATTGATGCAGCAGGACTTCATGGCGATGACTGAGAGCAGAGCTAGTTAAGGAAGTCTGAGAGCCAAAAACTCTGACGTCAAGCTATATTTCATCCAGCACTACAAACAGCTTCAGCACAGCAAACACCATTTCAATAAGTGATTAGTGACCAATCATGGATTTGGGCCAATATTTTCTTTGGCATTTGGTGTGAAATTGTCGTTAATTGGTGGTGAATGAAAGGAGGTGTTGGCAGGAGTACAACACAAATATAGCCAATGTATTTACAACCCAAAACCAAACAGCGTCTGAATCGTAAAGTGGAATCGGAACGTGATTTTGAGGGCACTAGAATCTCCCACAATTCGCCGGTTAATTAAAGTAAACATCGCAGCTCAATACATGAGTTAAATATGGACCAGAATTCAACTGTGAGTCTCTGTAAGCCAGTGATAGTTAAGAGTCACTGGACGCTGTGAAGGTCAGATGTTTTCCTGTAACATTAGTTAATTAATGGGAGGCTTAAGTTTGTAATAAACATAATGGTCAGGCATTATTCCATCAACAGCACAGAACTTTACTAACTTTAATTCAGAATTAAATTAATTGTGCGTGTGGGCGGAGCTTAAACACGGCTCAGATGCTCACGAGTTTGTTTATGTGAGCGGTGCTGACGCACATTGCTGATGAAGTCTCTGAATTCATCTGTTTCTACACTACTCAGTAAATTAAACAGTCTATCCCTATATAGAGCAACACTAATGAGGGAATAGGGATCCATTTCAGTCACAGCTATGGAATGATGATGGGAAAATAGAGGAAAATCTGAAAAACACATTTTTCTTTTTGCTGGATCAAACCTTATATCCCTCTAAGTTTCTCTACACCGATAAAAATAGTGCCCGTGGAACACTATTTGGTACACTATGTGGTCCAGACTGTACAACAGAGGATGGGAACGAGTAGGAACCAACCAGTAACCCGCAACCCGCAACCCGACCACCACAACACAATAAACTGTGAAATAAACAGTTCAAAAGTGCAATAATAATGTGTAATAGCGCCTCCTACAGGACTCTTTTTTCATGCACTATTTATCTATATTTGTATATTTGTATATTGTAATATAGTCTCTATATTATATATTCTTTATGTTTATATAGTGTTTTCTTTACTAAATTATGATCTTTTTCTACTCTTTTCTGTACTGTACTGATGCTGCTGCTGGAACCTGAGGGAACCCTCCCAAGGGATCAATAAAGTTATCTATCTTAAAAAAATAAACAAATTAAAAAGCACAAAATTGAGATAAACTTGCATGGCTCCGACATTTTCTTATTGTTTAATTCTCCGTTTTTACTGTAATGCATCACAACGCAGAGATGGGAAGCTCTGTGTATGTTTCTGTAAGCTTGCTGAGTGAGAAGTGTCGCTGCGCTGCGTGTAATTAACACACACTGCAGACCACAGATGTTGTTTAATCATGTGGCTAAAAATACCCCTGGAATCTGGTGGGAAACCACGGATTTAGGGAACGTGTTTGGCTTAAAAGGAAGATTATCTGGCATGTAAAGTAATCACTGTGGTATCAACAGACTCCACTGCCAATAGGGGTCCGCAGTGAGACAGGATTTGTGCCTGTTCATTAGCACTGTTCCTCTGTTCTCTCAGATTCTCCCACTCTTTCAGCATCTCAGCATCATTCTGAAACCATTCCGTTCTTCACACGGAACCTGTTTACCAACATGATGATAATAACTGAAGCTCCCAGCTCAATGCAGCCATTGAAGGATACAGCCGTGGACAACAGGACAGGCAAAGCGGTGCAGCTGTGAGAGAAACCACAGGGTTCAATTATATCCACTATGAATTAACCAGTAATCCGGACTGAATTATGAATTATTCAGCATCTACTATGAATTGTCTGGTATCCACTATGAATTATTTAGCAAAATAATATTTAAGGATATTATAAAAACGCTTTTCTTGTTACCTCGGGCTGTGTGGTGAAGTCTCTGAGCAGATAGCCGTTCCACACAAACCTCTGATCAGCCTACAGACCACAGAAAACAGGGATGAGGATTCCAGCTCTACGTGAAAAGCTGGGCTGTACAAAACAGTGGTCGGTAAAAACTGAATGAGTACCCTAAACAATCAAAATCATTGACCAATAGCACGGGGCACTCAATTGTAGGACCAAAGTTCTTCATACTCAAGGCCCAGCAAGGGTTAGAGTGGAATTAAGCTCTCCAGCATTGGGTGGTGAGGTTATCTGGAGGATGAAGATCCACCCAGTACCTCTGTGGTGTAGTGAAATGGCACAACCTTCAACATCATCTGACCTCTTGACCTCACTGATGCTTTCACGAGGCTGAATGCCATCAAATCTTACTCACAGCAATGTTGGGAAAAGCATTCTTAGACGAGTAGAGGCTGTGACTGCAGTATAGGGGGTACAAACCCCCTGTTAATAACTCAGAAGCACTCTCTCCATACATCTCTCCATACATCTCTCTCTCTCTCTCTCTCTCTCTCTCTCTCTCTCTCTCTCTCTCTCTCTCTCTCTCTCTCTATCTGTGTGTGTCCTCCTCTCCTCCCCTCCCCTCCCCTCCCTCCCCTCCCTCCTCCCTCCCTCCCTCCCTCCCTCCTCCCTCCCCTCCTCCCTCCTCCCTCCTCCTCTCTCTCTCTCTCTGCTTTCCTTCCTCGCCCGCCCCACGTTCTCACCCTCTCCAGCAAACTCATCTCCTGGAACTCGGGGCTGGTGTTGGCGAGTCGCTGCAGCGTGTGTGTGAGGTCGTAGTCAGTGGCGAAGTAGAAGCCGTCAGTGTGGAGGACGTTATTGATCATAGCCAGAAAGGCCTTGTTGTCCTGCATCTACACAGCAAAGTCAAAAAGGGGCAGATTATTAGATGCTGGTCAGAACAATCGTAATTTAACAGCATCACAGGCTACTTTCGGTTCTTCTTCCATTTCCACAAGTATATCTTTTAAAGTGGATCTCCAAGGCTAATGTTGATAATGGAAGCTTACACCAGAGATGATGTAAACGAGGAGACCAACCACTGGTGGAAATATGAATGGGGGTTCCTGTAACACTCAACATGGCTTCTATTCTGGTGCTGGTGGGGTACAGCAGTAATGTGGAGGACCACTACGAGATGAGTGAAGCCCTTCTCTCTCTCTCACTCTCACTCTCACTCTCACTCTCACTCTCTCGAGTAAAGATTATTTATTTTTGTGACTTCATTTTTGTTATTTATAGCTGCTCCAGCTCAGTGTGAAGCTGCATTTCCTGTTGGAGAGCAGATGTGACAGTAATACCAAGAAATATCAACCACTAAGACAGAGCTATTAAGAACAACTTGGCTGCTTCAATATACAGGAAATGGTCCTGAATCATAATGCAGGTTAGACGTTATGATGTTCCGTACTTGGCTTGAAGAAATGTCCTCTAACTTACTGAATTTTAAATAAATACCCCTGCGATAGAAGAACCACGTCTGTAACGGAGATGTGTGAGTGTGAAGGACAATTTTAAAGGTCTAAATACTTTTAGACCCAATTTGAAGCTTCTTCACTGGAACGTCTTTAATACAAACATGGTTCTTTATGGTGCCAAAGGTGTTTTTTGCAACGCATCACTCAAAGAACCTTTTGAAGCACCTTTTCAATGTGAAGCAAAGTACCTGGTTATCAGTGAGGTGAAGGACTGTCTTCTTATAGGAGATCACGTCAAAATCCACTGCCTTCCAAACCACATGACCCAGAAGATCACCTACTTTCCTCTTCTTTGTGATCACGATGAGGTACATCCCTAAAACAGAGGACAATGGGACAAAAAGCTTTATCCTATAATTATTTTGAAGCATTTCCCTCCGGCACTTTTTCGTTTGGTTAAACTGGACTCTTGTTCGTTTTCGCTCCAGATGCAGTTCATTTGGGCTGGTGTGAAAAAGTAATTGCACTCGGGTGTGGACCAAAACAACCACACAGAGACACTTTAGAGGACAAAACAAACCCTAGAGTGGTTTTGTTTGTGGTGACACACGTGATTTGAACCCGATCGAACCCAACTATCAGGTGAAGTTTACCTCTTAAAATCCAAGATCTGCACTTCCTGAGCAGTTAAATGCTGTTTTCATATCTCAGGATCACAGAAACCTACAGACACGATACACACATCATGACAAACTACTAACTTACCCAGTGTGTGTGATGAATTATTGACGAGTAATTTCTGAGTTAACGAGAGCTGAAATTCCCTTGTATCCAGCTGTGTTAAATCCCAGTTTAAAAGCCAAAGCAGCTTCCAGTGCATGTTTACTGCTCTGTCCACATGTACATGCTCAACCTGCACACAGACCCTGACTGACCAGTGAGAGGGGGCGGGGCTAATGACATGACTGACCCAGAATTGGGGGGTATAGAAGACAATGAGAAGGGGTGGGCGGTTTGCTTTCTTTTTGTTCACACAAAAAGTTTCAAAATAAAAGTCCTGAGACGGGATAATACTGGTGTGTACATAAATAAGAAAAATAATAAAGAACATTCAGGTTGTTTGTTTGTTTACCACATTATTTGGACCACTGTCAAGTATTTTGAAGAACTTATTATTATAAATATCCCTGTCAATCTATTCACTGCATATACTCTGCTGCTGCTCCATGTAAAACAGGTCATTCCTGTATTTACCTTCTTGCTCCCACCACACACAGTTCTGACCAATCAGTGGAAAGAATTTTCTCATGTGGTTTACCTGTTTACAAAACAGTTAACTAAATCATACCAAAGCAAACCAACTACAGGTGTGAAAACCCCCGTAATTATCTATTCCGATGAACACATGCCAAAAAACTATCAGCCATAACATTAAAAACCACCTACCTATTGTGAAGGCAGCTCAGATCAGTCGAGTCCTGGACTCTAGACCTCTGATGGTGTCCTGTGGTATCTGGCACCAAGACTAACATTACAGCAGATCCTTTAAGTTGTGAGGTAGGAGCCCCAGGAACATCAATGAGCTGGTCACAGGTTCACAGTGGAGCACTTTTGGAAGGTACTGACCACTGCATACCTGGAACAACCCACACGATCTGCCTGTTTTGGAGATGTTCTGACCCAGTTGTCTAGAACATCACAGTTCTGATTCTTACTCTCTTTTTTTCCTACTTTAACACATCAATTTCAGGACCGTGTTGTTCACTTATCTAGACCACCGCTTGACAGGAACTGCCAACAGATCACCAATTGAATTCACTTCAGCTGCCAGTGGTTTTGACGTTATGGCTGTACATGTGTATAACAGTGTTCATCAGCACTGACCTGCTACCAGCCGCATCGTTCCCATGACGCCACATATCTGTCGGGTCACAGCTGAAGGAGGGATGTCCTTCCTCCCTGCAACAAATCCATTAAAGCCACATTATGTCTCAGTCGTACCATAAAACATGCTGATGTTCATTCCAGGCTACAGCCAGCTGTTTTGCACATTTTCATGATGTACACTATATGGACAAAAGTATTGGGACACCCATGCTTCTGAAAGCGTCTACCCTGTTTTTGTTGAAATAACCATCTATTCTGTCCAGGAAAGACTTTGTTAGATTCTAGAGTATTGCTGTGACTAGAATTTGATTGCATTCGGTGACAAGAGCATGATAAGGTCAAAATGTCATCCCCAACTCTGCAACTCATCCCAAAACATTGGATGGAGCACCATCATTCCAGAGAAAACATTTCCTCTGCTCCACAGATCAATGCGCAGGTGCCAACAGGTTTATGTTTGTTTATCTGTTCCAGACAGTCCTATTCTATTGGCTGCACTTCTCTACAGGGTCTAGACAAGCTATGTGTGCATTTGCACAACGTAAAGTAGCTGAACATTAGAAGGGGTGTACACAAACATTCAAACATATAATGTAACCCTGAGCACAGCAGCTGCCCAGCACCACGCAGCGTTTCTCCAGCAGTACCTATGAGGGTCATCTCTGTGGACACTCGGTCAATGGCGAGGACTTCGTTAGCACCATCATCGCATGCCTCAACGTAGAACTTCTCGGGGGTGGTGTGCCTGTGGTGGGATCCGAAAGAAACCATGTGACCACAACAGCAACAGAACTGAATCTCTGACAGGTGATTATAGGGATGTGTGTGTGTGTGTGTGTGTGTGTGTGTGTGTGTGTGTGTGTGTGTTTACAATACGACAACCCAAAACCACTGGATTTAATGATTACAGACCAATAGCTCTGACCTCTGTAGTCATGAAGGTCTTCGAACGCCTGGTCCTAACCCACCTGAAGGCCATTACAGACCTTCTGTTGAACCCTCTACAGCATCTCAATAGTCCTGGAACCTATGCTAGAGATATGATTGTGGACTTCAGCTCGGCATTTAACACGGTAATGCTGCAACACCTGGGAGTCAAACTGTCCCAGCTGGATTTTCTGACAGACAGGAGAAAGCAGGTGCGGCAAGGAAAACATACATCAGACCACCGGCCGCTCAGTACTGGAGTACCAAAGGTTGTATGGTCTCACCCCTTCTCTTTATTCTCTATGCCAGTGACTGTGTCTCCAAGGAACCCATGGTGAAAATCCTACAGTTTGCAGATGATACCACTGCGGTGGCCCTCATAACCAATGGTGAGTCTGCCCAGAAAAAGGAAGTAGAGCAGATGGTCTCCTGGTGCAGCAGCAACCGCCTGCTGCTCAAACCACAAAAGAGAGTAGAGACGATGGTGGACTTGAGACCTTCCCCCCTCTCCTTATCATCAACGGCTCTGTGGTTTTCATTGCGGAGTCATTTGCGTTCTTGGATATCCTGAAGTGGGAGAGGAACACGTTCTCCAAAGCCAAGAATTCCGAGCAAAGAATGTTCTTCCTGAGACAGCTGTTGGACAAATCCAACCTGCCTAAGACTCCAGTTCTACACAGCGATCATCGAGTCCATCCTCACGTTATTGATCATCGTCTGGTTTGGTTTCCATCAAGACCAGCAAACAGCTTTTTCCCAGGAGCTGCAGCTCTCCTCAACCACAGGGGTCCCCGCAGTGATCATCCTGCACCTTAACTGACCTGTACTTCAACTGTTTCAGCTCTTTATTACTCTATTCTTGTAGTTATTGTATTTAATACACTTGGGATCTTAGTGTAATACTTGTTTATAGTCTGTGTTCTTGTTACACGTCAAACACGTGTTCTCTCACCAAGAAAACGTCCTTGTGTGTGTACACACTTCCAGAAATAAAGAGATTCTGATATTAGAGTGACCGGAGCGATGGCCGGCCCTGTCCGTGGAGCTTGGGAGCAGCTGGGGAGTTAAGTGCCTTGCTGAAACCCTTGCTCAGGGGCACTTCAGTCATGTCCTGCCTGTTGGGGGATTCGACCAGCAACCTTCCAGTCCTCAGAATATCTCTGAATGTGTAAATGATGGGTTTCGGCACAAGAGGGCACCAAAGTGCTCCTCCACTGCCCTATAAAAGGGCTCTCAGGCTACTTTTGGGTTGTGTACCTCTTGGTGAGAGACAAGTTGTGTATACAACACACCTGGCCGTCTTACCCAGAGCGAGTTACGAGGCTACTCACATTACAATGTAGGAGACCCTGGTCTCCTACATGGGACCCACGAACTGGACGTAATGCCTTTGAGTGTGTCGTAGACGCACTCATCTCTCACCAAGAGGTACACCACCCAAAAGCAGCCTCTGAGAGCCTATAGAGCCTATAGTGGCAAAACCTATGAATTACACATTCAGAGATATTCTGATGACAATTTGTGCAGTTTATTACAGAATATTCCAGAATTATAGATTAATATATTATTATAAAAGGTTCTAACGCATATTTATATTACATTATTATATTATATAAGCATTATTCAATTAGATTATACATTATTATAGTATAACAGGGCCGTTTTAAGGCCGTTATCTCCTTAAAATCACACATAATGAAGGAATATGTGTGAAAAAGACCTGAAAGAAGTTTATAAAGTGTTTAAATCCAGACAAACAGACAGTGTTTACTGGTTTCAGCCCTTTAAAGCAGGGCAGAGCCCCCCAGCTCCCCCCGAGCCCCGTCGGGGTGACTGTGAGCTCTGCGGAAGAGTGAGCAGAGCTGCAGGGGTGACTAAGAGTGTGTAGAGAGTGATTTATCCGCACACTTACAGGCTCAGGCTGCTGTAGGCGCTCGCCATTTCGCCGACCTTCGTGACGCGTCAGCGGATCCAGCGGCAACCCAGCAACCAAAACAACCCGACACTTCCCTTCAAAATAAAAGTCCCCTCAGCGCGTTGAGGTCGCAAAAAACGCTCCAATTAGAAATGTTTGTTCACCGCAAACCTGCAACCAAACCCCAAAATACTTTAAAGGGAACGGCAACAGAAATGTAATAAGTGCCAATAGGTGCTTTTCAAAATAAAAGTCCCACTAAAGACGTCAGTTCCTCCGCAGAATGCCGTCAGTCGCGGTGCGTTTCCTACAAATACTTTCAAAATAAAAGTCTTCTTAAATGCATTCGAGAACCACGGATTTTGATTTTAACAAGTACTTTTAAAATTAAAGTCTCCTTATTAGGTTAAAGGTGTAAATATATATATATATATATATATATATATATATATATATATATATATATATATATACACACACACACACACTCACACACAAATAAGCAGAATCAACACTTTGAATCAACAGAATGAACTCTTCTGAATGAATGTTTATGATAAGAAATAAATATGACCATCCATAGTTATTACTGCACAGATCAGTAAAAGGAACAAATTGAACAAGTGAACCATAGTGCTTTGTAGTGTCACCCATTAAGGGAGGAGTTACAGAGTTTGATGGCCACAGGTAAGAATGACCTCCTGTTACACTCTGTAGTGCACTTTTGTGGGATGAGTCTTGCACTTAAAAGACTCATCCCATGTATATGTTTATCATTACAAATATTACATTTTCATTCTCCCAAAAAGAGCTTCTCTCCATTTACAGGAAAAATCTACCTAATTTTCCAGTTCATGTCTAATTAAATTAGTGAGATGTTGTTTCAAAAACTTTCAAAATTGAACCAGAATTTCTGCATAAAATATGCATATTAGAAGTGTCCATTTCCTACAAATACTTTCAAATAAATCAGGTCATTTGAATTTATTATTATTAATTAATTTATTTATTTTGGATGGATAGTATGGATTGCTGAATAATTGCTGAATTGCTGAAAAGTTAAAAGACCTTTGACTACTTTATTCCTTACTGACTTTTGGACCTTAAAAAGTTTTTCTATTCTAATGAGTGTGTTTAGACATTACCAAATAAAGTCACAAATGTTTCTGTTCACACTTTTAATTAAACCATGTAAAAAAAATAAATAAATAAACAGTATCAGCAAACCCTTTCACACAAAGGACCGGCTTTTAGAGTTACACTTGTGAAAATACAAGATCTTCTACAGCTGATGAATTTAGATCTGTACAGTCCTCACTATAGAATTAGTGATTTACTGAATAATCATTATTATCGTGCAGGGTCATCTGTGCTCAGTGCTTCCCCCTGGCTGCCAGTCTCTGTACTTCATGCTGGTGCTTGGCTGGCGTCTCAGCAGGCTGTCCCCTCTGTCAATGTCTTTAGGCTGGTCATAAACTGTGGATATGTGAAAATCTGGACGGGGTTTCTTGAGTGGCTGGAATGAGCTGAGCTTCTCTCCATGATACCTGTGAAGACAATTGAGTCATAGCTTTAGTCAGACGTCAAATGTTTTCCCTTTATCTCACTAATTTATGATCTCTTAAGATATTATTGTATCACACATGACCATATATACAATTAATAAAATGCATAAAAAATTTTGAAGAAAAATTAAAGAATTAAAAAAAGAATGGACCCCTCATGAACAACCAGAACTGGAGCCAGTTTCCCTCTCCCAGAACAGGGTCACCGGGACCTCAACCTGGAGCCAGAAAAGGTACCAACAAAGGTGGTTCTCTTCATTACAATCAGTCGAGCACTCACCCAAACCCTCTCTTACAGTTGGGGTGCTGTCCCTCATTCTCTAAAGCTTCGGGCATCCCAGTGCGGGTGTGTCCAAGTCCTTCTCCGTCCTTCCAGCCCTGCTTCTCCATCACACGCCGGCCTACACCCTACACACATAATGAAATTGGTTAAAGAGAGCCAAGAGCTCAGGAAGAAGGTACCTACACCAGACTGACACTGGACTGGATCATCTTCTAGCCGCATTGTCTCCATTCTTACCTTAGTAAACTTCTCAAAGGTGCCGATCTTCTGCTGGCTGGATGTCTCCTCCAGACCATCCCGCCGTCTTTTTTCATACCGCATACGTACATAATCTCTGGAGTCCATGTCACCTCCATCTATCCCACAACAGCACAATGATTATTAAAGCAATGGCTCAGTCACACGGAAAAAGTCCTACAAATACTTTCAAATTAAAAGTCTCTTTAAATACATTCTCCCTGTTTACAGTGGAATTCCTGACATTTTACAATTCCTGGAAAATCAAACTGCTATGATGAAAACCAAGGGTTTTTTACTACGTTCAAATATTAAGAGTTGGTCCACTTGGAGGCAGGATGATGTTGCCATACCTTTATCGTAGTAAACACTCATGTCCACGTCCCAGTCATCGGCCGTCTGCTCGTCAAAATCTGCGCAGAAGAAAAGAGAAAGAGAACAATGTGTTAGGGGTTTAGTTCCTCAATGATGATTTGTACTGTTGGATGTTTCCTCCGTCCTCACTTCTGGCACTTGTTTACTGAAATGTTTTTGAGGCTATTTTTATTCTATTTTATATTATATAAATAAACAACATAAAAAAACAAACAAACAAATATATATTGGGAGCAGCCGTGGCCTGATGTTAAGAGAACCAGCCTTGTGACTGGAAGGTCGCCGGATCGAATCCCTGAACTGGCAGGACACGACTGAAGTGCCCTCGAGTAATGCACCCAGCTGCTCCCCAGGCGCTGAGGACAGGGCTGCCCACCGCTCCGGGCATGTGTGCCCACTGCTGCCTGGTGTGTGAATTCACTAGTGTGTATGTGTGTATCACTGTGTGTGGATGGGTTACAATCAAATGTAACCCATCTGTTTCCATTAAAGCAGAGTAGAAGAGTACAAAATGCCGCACCTCCCTCCTCCTCCTCCTGCCAGTACTGAGCGTCTGTATAGAAGACGAGTCCCGATCCCCCTTTCTCCCACTTCAGCTCAATCTCCTCCTCATACAGCCGCTCCTTGGTGCGCTCCTGACTCGTCACATCCTCATGAAGAGCCTCATGACGTTCCCATTCCTCACAGCGGTCATCATCCTACAGAAAAACACGACACGCCATTACCGTGGAACTCTACTCTATATTATTACGCAATTATACAAGCAACGAATGACACTGGATTCATAAATATTCATAAACATTAAAGGGGTTCTAGTATATTAAACTGCGTTTATCTGGTCATAACTGAACAATGAGTGTTCAGGACATGGAAGTGACCAACTGTTGTTCCTCCTTTAGAAGAACATCCAGCAGAACCACAAGAGACATAAAACAGGCCAATTCCAAAAGCCCAAAACTGTTACATCACAGTCTTGACTAGAGAAAGTTGGAGAAACAGTGAAACATGGTGACTTTGGAAGAATAATGTGTTGTTGATACTGGAGAGCAGCCCATCACCTCCAGACTCGAGGTGCTACTTAAGGGAATACGTGTTTATACGCAAACAACAGTGGTTTTCCTGTGCTGTAAACCAGCCAATCAGAGCAGAGCATATTGTTTCGTCCTCCGAAGTCACACACATCAAACAACAACTTAAATACCCCATGAATGCAGTCTTTGGCGTGTATCTTATTATTTATTCACTGCAAATGGACGCGTATCCTGTCTAACTCACATCGTCAGGTCCCGATTGGTCCTCACTCTCCGCCTCTGGTGTCCGTTCTCTGATTGGAGGTTGGTTGGATGGATGTGGTTTGGGCTCAGCTCTCGTTTTGGATGGTGGTACTCTTCCAGGCCCACTGATTTCAGCCCCTCCGGCCGTGAAAACACTCTCTTCACTTGGTGGTACAAGGCTGCTGTTGCGGTACTGATAGGGCACGTTGCCATAGCGACGGTGGGAGCCCGTTTTGGGGAAGGTGAGGCCGAGTTTGCGGATGAGCCGAGGGGGCAGGCGGCAGGACTGTATGAGCTGCAGGAACACACTTCACGGGGGTCCCCACATTGCCCCTGGGCATGAGAGGGGGTGGGTTCAGCTCGGGCAGTGCCTTCAGGTCCGCTTTGGTGAAACGGTCAGAGTCCGCTGTGCGACGCCTTAGTTCAGCCTTTGTTTTGTACGGAAAGACAGCAGGATCTACAGACAGAGAGGAAGAGATTCATATGAGATTAGTCTTAAGTGTTACTGGGCTGGGACTGGGTTTGTAAATGTGCTGGTACTGGGATCCAGGTTTCCAATGTTACAGCCCACCTAATCTCACATCTAGGTCCAATGGAGCTATGACAGTCCGTGTGTGGCCATCATAGCTTCCATGTCCAAAATGTTCTGGTTCCCAGTTGAGCTACGTATGACCAGCAAGACCAAAATCAAATCATACCCCCAAATACACCACTTTGATTAGTTTACCAGCATAGGATAGGTTTTCACCAGGATGACGAGCTTTTCAACCACCATGACCATCTGCAACTGGTCCAGTTAAAGCTGGTCCTGAGCTGGATTTTTCAGTAGGGGAGCAAAAGGAAAACTATCCAGTACTGGTTTCTCACAACACACCAAAAGCCAGGGCCTTACAACTCCCAGGGCCTTACAAGTCCCAATGGTCCTCGCCTGCGGGTCAACACTGGACAACCCGAAACCCCACTGTGCTCCACTGGAGCTCCTCACCTGTATGGTCAGAGAGTTTAACCCTCTGAAGGACACATCGCTTCACAAGCCAGTTCCCCTTAGAGTCGATCCACTGGTTACCAGAATACATCTTCATAAAGCGGTCAGATTCTCCACTTTTCACCAACACTACACAGCAGCACGACCCGCCTGACCCTCGGCCTGAAGTCTGAGTGTCTGTCTGACGCCAGCTCTCCTCCACAGGGGACAGATTGGACCCTAGATCTGACGCCCGAGTGTCCATCTGAGGCCAGCTCTCCTCCACAGGGGACACACTGGACCCTCGGCCTGACATCCCAGTCCGGTTCACGTCCACGGGGGACAGACTGGACCCTCGGACTGATGTCCCAGTCCGGTTCTCCTCCACAGTGGACAGAGGAGACAGGTCGCCCCCTCGGGCTGATGCTCCAGTCAGGTTCTCCTCCACAGGGTACAGATTGGCCCCTGGGGCTGATGTCCCAGTCCGGTTCTCCTCCACAGGGGACAGATTGGACCCTCGGTCTGATGTCCCAGTCCGGTTCTCCTCCACAGGAGACAGATTGGACCCTCGGGCTGATGTCCCAGTCCGGTTCTCCTCCACAGGAGACAGATTGGACCCTCGGGATGATGTCCCAGTCCGGTTCTCCTCCACAGAGGACAGACGGGACCCTCGGGCTGGTGTCCGCTCGCTCTCGGTGCAGTGCAGCCGCAGCTCGGCTCTGTGTCGGTAGTGGAAGCACAGAAATCCTCCGCTCTCTGTGAACTGGCTGAAGTAGTTCCTCAGATCGGCGGATCTGAAGGAGGACGGAATGTTGTTTACAGTGAAGTACAGCCCTTCTTCCCCACCGGCCGCCATGCTGCTCATGAACCCCAGCTTCAAAATAAAAGTCCTAAAAGTCCCCAAAAAATTTTAACGTAACGGTTATAGAATACTGCTGAATATGAGACATTTTACAAATACAGCCTTTAAAGGAAACCTGTCCAGTCCTGTACAAAACATAGGAATGTATATATACATATATATAATATGTGGTTGTGTTCACTGTACAGCACTTAGAAACAAATAATCAAATAATAAAAAATAATAATAAACAAACAAATAATATCGATACCAAGGCTGGTATTGATTAATACTGGTGTAAAAACATTGATACTCATGCGTTATTTCTCTCCCACACGCTCTGACTGCAGCGCATGCTCTGTGGGCCCCGCAAAATATATTATTATATTTTATTATTTATTTATTTTATTGCTGAAAATCAAACAGCAGCAGCAGCCAGAGACACTTTCTGTATTATTTTATTGTTTGTTCGTCTTGATAAACAATAAGTGTGAAATTGTTTTCAGTATTTGTTATTTTTGTTGTGTTGTGCTTTGTCAGTCCGCTACCTCAGAAGATTGTATTTGAAGTTGTGTTGTGATATGTTTTTACTCTGTTTATTTACAAAAAAAAAACAGAATTAAGAAAATTCCTTATTTTTTTTTAAATTAAATATTTTCTAATAATTCTGTCTGAAAAAAGAAACAAAGAACTAAATATCTAGAAAAGATGTCAGTGAGGAGAGAATGTTTTTTATTTTTGTATTGTAGTTTCTCCATTTCTGCCTAAAAAAAGACTTATTTTCCTAATGTTGTGGCAAACTTTGTTTTGTTACTGTTCCATTGTTTCTAAACAAAAATGTTGACTGTGATAATAAAGTATTTTGTTGTCATGTACAATGTTTGGCAAAATTCTGTCCTAGGTCTTTTGGATCCTTTGGATCAATGAAGCTTAAATATCGGTATCGATATCGGCGATACTGGCCCTGCATTTACTTAGTATCGGACCGATACCAAAATTCCCGGTATTGCCCACCTCTACAACCCAGGTTGGTGGAGACCTGGAGGCCTGGAGCTACTGATACATTTACATTTACGTTTGAAGACAGTGAGGGACTCAGCTGTTCGGACTCTCAGGGGAAGTTCGTTCCACCATTTTGGTGCCAGAACAGAAAAGAGTCTGGATGCATGTTTTCCTTGCATTCTGAGGGACGGTGGATCTAGCTGAACTGTACTTGAGGTTCGAAGGGCTCTTGGTACAGCTCGAGTTTTGACCATTGCCATCATGTATGGAGGAGCTGGTCCGTTTTTGGCTTTGTAGGTCAGCATCAAGGTTTTGAATCTGATGTTCAACTACAGGGAGCCAATGAAGGGAACGCAGCAGAAGAGTTACGTGACTGAATTTAGGAACATTGAAGACGAGCTGCGTTGCTGCATAAGTTGCAAAGGTCTGATGGTCCACATAGGAAGTCCAGCCAGTAGGGAGTTGCAGTAGTTCAGTCTTGACACTAGACTTCAATACCAGTCAGTTTGAGTATTACTGCTGATCAACCACATCCCTTCATGATCGCCGTTACCATCTTCTAACAGCTACTTCCATCATATTAATGCAGTAGGTTTCAAGTCTCAGACTGACTTCATGAACCTTCCCAGTCTAGGGATTTAGTGCATTGGGGTGTCCCTAAAAGATCTGTAGGAATTGTGACGCAGCCTTGTAGACATGAACCAGTACCATCTTGTGGTACTAATAAAGGCTCTACCCTTTATTAGTACAGTGTTCCTAATAAGATATGAAGGGTTTTTTTCCTTCTCCTGTAAAGTTTTGTAATTATGTTTTCGTGTCAGTGACAATGATCATCAAGCATTTGTTCTTTGATGAACAAATTTGATTAAAAACAAATGTGTACTTATTAAAGACAAAAATATAACAATGCATGTGATGATTTAAAAAAATGACACTGTGGTTGAAAAGTCTATCACGTTTTTATTAAAAATAGATTCCCAGAATCATTCATATGATGTATGAAAAAAGTCAAGTATTGTAAAGTAACAAAATGTTTTCAGGAATTACAAACTCAGGTCCAGTAACTGCTGCATGTAGATTATGGAGGAGGCAACCGTATCAGCAGAGTGCATACGATGGGAATGCAACATCGGTGAATAATAATCTTATATTTAACATTAATGTTTACATAGCACTTTCTATTTTAGTTACAAAGTGCTCTGAGGTGACGTGATCTGATGTCAATTTAAACCAATTATCTCTATAAAAATCAAGCAGCAAAGTTGGGATTTTTAAAAAATGGTCCTCTCCATGTCAACAGTTTTGAGGACAGGTCCTCTGATCACTGCAATAACAGTGATTTCCCTGGAAAAGTGTGGTGCTGTTTTTCACAGCATGACGTTGAGTCTCAGGCCAACAGGAATGTGATCTGTTAAGCCAGCCAGCTGGGTCACATACGTAAACTCCTCCACTTCCTTCGGGATGAAAAACAAAACTGCATCAATCACGTTTCATAATAATGAGGTGGACACTGAATAATTCATAATGGACACTGAATAATTCATTGTGAATTCATGAACAATCATGTATCATGTGTATTACTTACTGTCCGGCAATGGTCTGTAAGCGTGCTCTCTCTATACAGGAGGTAGTCAAGACGACGGCCCACCCACGGTTCGCCAGGTTCAGGGTAAACAAGGGCGGCACTGCCCTCAGACACAGGAGGGGCGAGATACACTTTACGCAGTTCCTCATCCTCCAGCGTCCTGCAGAAAGAAGAAGACATACTTCTTCATTCACGGCCATCACTGGTAATGAAATGAGAAGCATGGTCTACTTTTATAACAATCATTTCTTACTCGTAGTAGATAAAGGGTGAGGTGGTGGGGACCTGTGACAAAGGCGCCTCAGCCTCCTTGACCGTTTAAAAATCAGGTCTAAGTAAAGGGGTCTTTGGGAAACCCAGCCCTGGTTTGTTTCACTCACTGGGTATAGTTAGGGGCAGTGTTGGGTCATTCAGTTACTGCACAGATCCTTAAAAAAAAACAGCAACAACCACTTCAAAACCACCACCGTCCAGTACAGTGGCACATTCATAATATAATACCAGTGCTGTGATTATATTAGGTGTAGAAACTATACATGTGCTCACTCGCTCGGGGGGGGGAAGCAGACAGGAGGGGTAAGCACAGTGGCAAGAAAACACAACAGACTTGGACTTTCGTAAACTCTGTCCAGTCGCGCTGTAGTTGCCCCCTGAGGCAGCAGCAATGACTATTATAGTTCAGAGAGAACATTTAAATGTTACGCACTCCTTAACATCACAGGGTTGAGAAAATCACAGGATTGATGTAAATGTTAAGGATATGCCTGATATGTTTTTGTTCGTTGTGAATAACCTCATGGCTTGTCCATCTTTGAATGTTGAGGTGTACGTACACTGCCTGGCCAAAAAAGGTCACCACCTTGATTTAAGCAAATAGGTAAGAGCCTCCCATTGGATAATTACTGCATCATATTTATGATTATGGTTCAGCTGTCAACAAGTTATTTAACCCCAACTGATGCAGTGCGTGACACAGCCTGTGGTCGTGGAAAAGATCAAATTATTGGCATCAAGCAGGAAAAAAAACGAGGAGAGGCTGAAACGACTAGAATCGGGTTAAGAACTGTACAATGCAGTATTAAAAAGTGGAACGACAGTGGGGAAACGTCTTCTAGGAAGGAATGAGGTTGGAAAAAACTCTTGAATGATCATGATCACTTAAACGTTTGGTGGAACCAAGTTTAATAGTGAAAGTAAGAGCATTTCCAGTGTGAAGGGAACTCAAGGGATTGGGACTAAACAGCTGTGTAGCCTTAAGAAAACCACTTATCAGTGAGACTAACCAGCAAAACCAGGTTCAATCTGCTCCGGAGCATAAAGATTGGACTCTGGAGCGATGGAAGAAGGTCATGTGATCTGAGGAGTCCAGATTAACCCTGTTCCATCATGTCTAGTGCCTACCGTACCAGCCTGTGGGGGTAATGCTATGATCTGGGGTTTGCTGCAGTTGATCAGGTCAAGGTTCAGCAATATTATGTGCCCAAAGAATGAGGTCAGCTGACCACCTGAAAATACTGAACGGCCAGTTATTCAATCAATAGATTTTTTCTTCCCTGCTGGCACGGGCATATTCCGAGATGACAATGCCAGGATTCATTGGGCTCGAGTTGTGAAAGAGATGTTCAGGGAGTATGAGGTGGATGGTGTAGCGCAACAGATAACACCACCAGTGACATCTTGTGAGCCACCACACCATCCTTGGGCAAGACTAACTACTCTGGCCCACCATGTGAATAAACCTGTAAGTCACTCTGGATAAGAGCATCAGCCAAAATGCCGTGAGAAAGAATAATATAATTTTCAGAAAGAAGAAAAAAAAACAGCATATAAACCATAATTTCAACAAAATTCTAAAACACCCATAAGATCTACATCAAATATCCAGAATAAAAGCTATAATTCTAACAATATAGTATAAATATGTCATTCATTGATTAATAAAATGTGTATATGGGTTTTTAAAGTGCGAGCTCCGTTGCTCAGGTGCCTTTAACTTCCGGTACGAACAGGTCCTTCATAAAAGGCTGGAGGGTTTTCCTGGAACAACCTTCCTACTTTAAAAAAACAGAACTCATACGGTCTGTGATCTGTGAAGAATGTAGTGAAACAGGTTCCTCTGGGTTACCTCTGCAGATTGTCTGGAGTTTTCACATTCTCGTCGTACAGGGTGGGCTGCTGCAGGAGAGTGCCTGCAGGATGGAGGAGGGTTAGTGGGTTCATGGTAAGGGTGGGTATTATGAACTCAAATGTATATCACAGAGGATAACAAGACAATATCGTTTTAAGTTATTATTTATAATAGTATAATACAAACTTACTACTATTGCTGTTACTGCCATTACTGTTATTATAGAAGAGTTTCATAACTGATGTTATTTTCCACTCCCTCTCCCCCACTTTTTGAGCAGTAAAACTCACGCAATGAGCTCAGTAAGTGTGAGACTTCCAGTCTTTCAACAATCTTTAGAAGTCACATAGGGCTCTTTTCCACCGACGTGGAATGGACTCCGTCCGTGAACCTAATTTTGAACCATTCGGTGTATTTCCATCCACAAACAGGTTGCGGAAACCTTTTAAAAGTAATTTTACTTAATTGGAATTTGATCCCCACTCGGATTTGCCTACGTAAAGTCTCTTACCTATAACCCAAGGCTTCTCCTTGCCTGGTCCAGCCCTGCAGGGATCTCTGTAGTCGTTAAACAGACAGTGATTCTGCTCCAGTCTGTCATCTGCAAACACAAGAGCAGAATCAGACTCAAGCACACGGCAACACCAGCAAACAAAGCATTAGCAGTTGGTCTTTTCCGAGCTGATGTGCTGAACATAAAGAGATAAGGCATGTCCAACATGTACAGTGTACCATCAGAGTCCCAAACACCTGATAAGTAGACGTGTTTTAGTGGAGATAATGAAAGATAATAAAATCAGTATGAACCCTCAGGCAAATACGTCCATGGCTCTCCTACATGAGCAGTGTCTGTGTAAACAGTATGTAATTTACATAAAGATAATCTCTCAACGTTAGTCAGTACAAGTTCTCTATAAAACAAACTGTGTCTACATATACAAGCACAACATACTGCAGTTCCTCCCTGATAATCTCCAAATTCTAATGACGACATATTGTAATATTTCCAGTTTAAAACACTTCATACTAATTAATTAATTGACAGATCCATCCAAAATTGTGAATGGAAAAATGTCAGTAAAATTAATTTTGAATATTTTATTCAGAAAACACTTGTTAACATTTTCTTTTTTAGGTCTTTTATGCTGCTTTTCACAGCTTTTCAAAAACAATGCAAAATTCCATTTTTAATTTTAATTTTCCAATATTCAGTTACAGAACCTCTCACACTATTGTTTGCTGCTAAAATGTTATCATCTTTTAACACGTTGAGCTGCAACAAGTGGATTTAGATTGTCAACAGTGATTCCAAAGGATTTCAAACTTCTGAACAACACTGCACCTGGAGAGCAGTTGTCAAAGTTGAAGTCCCCACTGAGAACGTCAAACAACACCGTCTCATCCGGCTGCCTGGTCATCGTCTGGAACTCGCTGATCCACTGGGTCACCAGGTCCAGCTGCACACAACGGATCTCTCCGTCCCCTAATCAGGTTGAAAAAATTTGTCAGTGGGTCAAGACAGTTACATTCATTTGTGGATAAAGTACAACACTGCTCACCTTCTGGAGCATGAAGATGAGTGCAGTTAAAAAATCCAACCATTTTCCTTCCTCCCTTTTCCAATCCTATTTGCACCTGAGGAGAAAGTGATAAATGGACAGTATTGGGACACCAGGTCTTTCACCATTTCACCAGTTTATCTTGTTATGTGCTTTCTACTAGAACCAAGGATTGGATAGACCATCATTCCAGAGAACACAGTTCCACAGCTCCAGAGCTCAAGGCTGGAGGGCTTTATACCTTTCTAGCCCAAGGCTGGCATTAGCCATGATGCTAATAGTTTAATGTCTATCTGCTTTTATTGGCAGTAGTTTTCTACAGGGGCTAGACAAGCAATGGTGTGCATTTGCAGCTTAATGTATGAAGGTATTCATTAGATGAGGTGTCCACAAACATTTGGACCCATAATTAATAATATTATAATATAAAATATTATATTATATACAATCAGAACAATACTGTTGCTTTTATACAAAAACCCTGTGAGCCCTTGCTGGGATTTGAACTCCTCACGCGTGATGAGCAGCAGTTAGCTGAAATATACATAACCTTACAGCACTAGAGTGGAGCGACTATCTAACTGCTTGCTTGTCAAGAGACAGGAGATCACAAGTTTAAATCCCATTAACACCACGGCCCGCCATGGTCAGCTCCGATACAGAACAGACCACTTCAGTCACGTCCTGCCAGTTCAGGGACCAAGAACCAGTGACCTTAGTCTGAGAGAGATCATTCCAATTCAAACCAGAGCTCTTCAGATCATAGTACTAGCTCAGTACGAGACCACCAGATAAAACCAATCCTGAACCTGAAGATCTAATGCACCAGGTAATGATACTCAGATGATCATGATGGCTTTAACTAATTAAACTGAATAAGGAGTGTTAGATCAGTAGTGTCTTAGATCACATGTCCTTTTTTGGTGTATTCCCTGTTCAAACCCACCTGATCCAGCTAATCAACTCACTGACGAGCCCTTCCCGAGCTGAAAGGATTGTGTTAAAGAAGGTAAACCCTAATCCAGAGATGCTTAATCCTGATGAAGAGGTAAAATCCCTGCTACCTGATAAAGTATGTTAGATTAGGATTGGAATCTGTCCCTGGAGCAGGTGTATATCACAAAGCAGGAGTTGTCACTAAGCCGTGTAGCTTTAGACGTCAAAGTCCTCCAGAAGAAGGGTTCAGAGACAGTCCTTCACGCAGGTGAAGCAGAGATTCACTACCAAAGCTTACACATAATATTGTGTGATGTGTGTGTAATAGCTTGCATTCCAACAGCAGAAAGAAAAGTTTTTGCCCAGGGAATGTGTGCTTCAACTGACTCGAAACGAACACTGTGGATAGGTTCCGAGGGTTCATGAGCACCGAGCTGGATTTCGCTGCTCATTCTGATAAAATTGTCTATCAGTTTATACCACATCTGACTCAAACTCAACCAGAGCTGCTGTTAAATGTGTAAGACAAATTGTGCCTCTTGGGGAACCAGAGTAAAGACTCTTCTCTGGTTTTACACTAACGTGATCAACACTAAGAGAACATCACTCAGCCCAGTACAGTGTGGATCAGAACACAGCAGAACTAATCATCACTGTCTTTATATGACTGAGGGGATTGATCAAGCAGGGCCGGACAGCTGCAGTGAATCACTCTGCTGTGTGAAACCCATGTGAGAAACATTCACAATATATAGTTTAATTTCAAAATATAACTGCATTTTCATATATTTAGAAATTTGTTTTAAATATTTCTTTATTTTTCCATAGGGGTTGAGTTTTTAAATAAATAGCTAAATGGTGGATCTGAAGAACCAAAAAAAATTCTGAACGGTACCCAGTAAATACAATGGCTGATAGTGCTAAAGTCACTCTTTCATCCATTTACCACCACTGCAATCCCAGTTTCACACTCAATGTGTTCATCTCAAACGCTGAACTCTGCAGAAATGTGCAGAAAGGTGGTGAAGTTAGATACCGCTACTTTAATGCTGCTGAACACAAATCGGAGCACATACCTTAACACAGAGCAGGCCTTTGGAGGCCAGTGCGTCCTCGCCGCGACCATTGGGAAAGCAGTGGTACTGGGCCTCCAGCACAGGGAAACGGCTAGCCAGGAACAGGCCGCTGTTGAAAAACTTAAAGGAGGAGCAGGTCCCACAAGGCTGGCAGGCGTAGACACCAACATCATACAAAATGTGTCCAAAGACTGACCCTAGAGTCTCTGCCAGCTTAGCAGCTGCCCTTTTATCAAACACCTCTTCTAGACACACTATGTCCACATTGGCTGGAAATAGTGTGGACACCTCTAGCGGTGTGTCTCCAGCCTTGCCCAAGGTCCTTAAAGCTCTTGGGGGGTTCCTGCGGCCTCGGCTGCCCTGCTGATTGGAATTCTGGTTGGAGTTCCATATTGCAGGCTGTTGGCTGCCAGCTGAATGCGCATTAGCTCCCCCACCAGTGGATGTTTTGGGAAGTTCTCCATCTAAAACATCTTCTACAGCCTGTTCATCTATACCTGCTTGTACCGGAGTGTCGGTAGCTCCATACGATGTGGATCCAGATTGAGGAAGGAGGCTAATAGAAGGGCTGAGGGTGCCACAGCTGCTGGGTGAGTCAATTAATATGCGAATATGTGGACGGCTAATGCCCTGGATGATGCTCTGGCCGATGGCCAGGGCCCGGTTCTGGGAGTGTCCCAAATTGTTAAACCGGGCCAATCCATCTGGAAGTAGGCACACGTTGGCGCTCACAAACCCAAAAGTCACCTTTCCAGCCTCATCCCATCCTACGTTCCTATTTTCCATCTCAACAGTTGCCACCTGGTGGTGGTAAGAAAAAGGCCGCCGTGTGAGCTGGAGTGGAGCCCAAAGCAGGAACCCCAGGAAGGCAAATGGTGTGGAAATGATGAAGAGGAAAAGGAAGAGCAGGAAGCCAAAAAACACCTTGAGAGGATGGAGGTAGCATTCTTCCTCTTGTCTCCGATTCCGTTCCAAGCTGGTGGAGATGCAAACGGCGATGAGGCGGTCCAGGAGCCAGTAGCAGGGAAAGACAAGTCCCCAGCCCAAAGCATGAAGAGCTTTCGCAAAGCCATTCGGGAAAGGGGATTCTCTCAGAGACATTCCTCCAGCAGAGAGACGCCACAACGAAAGAGATGTCCACTCATTTCATTTCCCACATGGCTGTGTCCAAATACTGACCCTGGAATTATAAAAACACAATGTCAGTAATGGTTTACTTAAACCAGGGGTCACCAAGCCTGCTCCTGGAGAGCTACCTTCATGCAATTTTCAACTACTAAACTTCTAAATCTAACAACTCATTCAGCCAATCAAGAACCTCTGAAGGCAGTGACTGAGGATCAGGTGGGTGGATTAGGGTTGAATCTAAAGTTGAATCTATAGAGAGCAGAACTTCCCTTGTTCTCTCGCCGGCCCTCCCTCTCCCCCATCACTCAGTATTAGTTAATTTGACACAATTTGCAGTAAGCATGCTCCTCCAAGCGTGCTGAGCTCCAATGTGATGGAGCTTCACAAGTCTTGGAGGAAGATCACAATAGTTGGGCTGGGCAAATCAATCAAAAATTAATTGAAACCGACATTCAGAACCTCTAACCAATGTAATCTGGTAAAATGAGTCCTCAGGTCACACTATATGTTGCCAGTGCTGTAGGGTCCAGCTAGCAACCTCAAGCCCAGGTCATGTGCTGTATCCAGCATCATGGTGTTAACAGAGGCACTCTGGTGGGTCTCCTGTGTGATATGCGTGTGGAGGTCCTGCACTGAATGCGGATGCGAGTTCTCACAGAGTTGCTTGTTTTGACAGACGAACAATTCTAGCCAGATGCTGCCATTCACAATAATTAAGCACCTGTGGATGACCACTGTGCTGTCCACTGTGGGTGGTAATGCCTTCTAGAACATATTCCTGGTACACACAACACAGTGAATCGAGGAATATTAAAGGCCAGCTTCGGAAATGGAATGTCCCATTCATGCCTTGCTCAGCTCCAATAATTCATGTCTTCTTGCCATGAGCACAATGGCAATGTTCCTCTTCATTCAAAAGATAACACATCACAGTGGATGTGGCCTACACATGGCATCCCCTGATGTAACACCACTTCATAAACAAATACTGAGATCCCATGACTTTTGGTATATAACATTTAAGTCCTATAAACAACCAAGGCGGGAGCTGTGAAAGTGAAAAAGGGGAACGTCTACATTCATTCTGAGCAAAGAAGCTTTCAGTTCTGATTAAGATGGGTGCAGATTTACATCAGCTGGAGCGACCACAAGCTATCAGTCAGGGTGAGATTAACGTAGGCACAAGCAGAATGGGGCAAGAAGTGACACGCGTGTTGCAAAACACACACACACACACACACACACACACACACACACACACACACACAGAGCAGACAAGTAATCCAGTCCTGGCCATCTGTATAGTTTTCCGAACTGCAATCAGCAAGCAAAAGATAACAAAATACCAATAACAGTATCTTTACTGGGCTTTTTTCCCCACTGGAAAAATTTGCCACTATTCCTCAACACCTGCTGTCACGCTGATCTCATTACGGCATTAACTAATGCATTTAAAGACTAAAGAACATCTACAGGAATACCTAGAGAATCCTAGGCTTACAAATGCACACGGATACTGTTTTTGCATAAACATAATGGCTAAAGTAGCTCCTAGAGAACCATTACCTTCCTGAAGAACCTCTTTTTGTAAGCGAGTACAGCTCCTACCTCACTGATATTCTTGAGTAGACAAAATTATCTGAAAACACAAAAAGTGCAGACATGCCACGATTCATGGCATATCAGTACATGAATTAGTTATGAAGCGGTGCTACCTCAGGAGACGGCTTGGGAACGCCCACACCTGTACACTGTAGAGTGTTATCTTGGGAGTGAGGTTGAACAATGGTCAGCTTACACAAGGCAAGGTGACATGAATTATCTGACTTTGAGCAAGTCCTAATAATGGGTGCCACAGGAATGGGACAGTCCATTTTCTCAAATTCCTCTACAGTGTCACATGAGGTTTTGTGTGTAAATCAAAAAAGGTGTGTTTGAATAAATGATTAATGAGAACAACAAGGTACTGCTAACATCTGGTTATTAGTGACGTCAAGTCAAAGAGAATGCTACTATCATGCTTGGACATGCTCCTCAGGGTATACAGAGGTGAGGTATACAGACAGAGGTATACAGATAGAGGTGAGGTGTACAGAGTGAGGTATACAGAGGTGAGGTATACAGTAAGGTATACAGACAAAGGTGAGGTAGGTGTACAGACAGAGATTGAGGTGTACAGACAGAAGTGAGATATACAGAGTGAGGTGTACAGACAAAGTGAGGTATACAGAGTGAGGTATACAGACACAGTGAGGTATAACGAAAGTGAGGTATACAGTGAGGTACACAGACACAGAGTGAGTTATACAGACAGTAAGGTACACAGACAGGGGTTTACAGACAGTGAGGTTTACAGAACGAGGTGAGGTGCACAGAGTGAGGTATACAGACAGAGGTGAGGTGTACAGAGTGAGGTATGCAGACAGAGGTGAGGTATACAGACAGTGGGGTATACAGATAGCGAGGCACACAGACAGCGGATAGGTATACAGAGTGAGGTATACAGACAGTGAGGTATACACTGAGGTATACAGACATTGAGATATACAGTGAGGCATACAGTGAGGTATACAGACAGTGAGGCATACAATGAGGAATACAGACAGTGAGGTATACAGACAGCGAGGTATACAGACAGGGAGGAATAGAGACAGTGAGTTATAATGTGTCATACAGACAGTGAGGTACACAGTGATGTATACAAACACTGAGATATACAGAGAGTGAGGTACACAGTGAGGTATACAGACAGTGAAGTATACAGACAGTGAGGTACACAGACAATGAGGTATACAGTGACGACTACAAAACAGTGAGGAATACAGACAGTGAGGTATACAGTGAGGTACACAGTGAGGAATACAGACAGTGAGGTACACAGTGAGGAATACAGACAGTGAGGTATACAGTGAGGTACACAGTGAGGAATACTGACAGTGAGGTATACAGACAGTGAGGTATACAGTGAGGTACACAGTGAGGAATACAATGAGGAATACAGACAGTGAGGTACACAGTGAGGTATACAGACAGTGAGGTACACAGTGAGGTATGCAGTGACGTGTCGTGTAAAGGTGCAGGGGGTGATGAAGCCACATCGCTGTAAGTCTCCGCCGCCGCAGGTGAGAGCGGAACACCGCGGCGGATTAAACAAAACACACACATATTAAACCACATTCATACCGCTCACACACACCTCTACACGACCTCAACACGGTATCAACACGTTACAAACACGGTATAAACACGGTAATGACCGGTAGGGTGTAAACTTACCGGCGATCTGCTCTGTAAACACAGACTGATCTGATCTAATCCTTACTGTAACACACACACACACACACACACACACACACAGTATCTATCTATCTCACTCACACACACTGTATCTCTCTCTGTATTTCTCGCTCTGTGTGTGTGTGTGTGTGTTCTTGTTCTCTCTCTCTCTCTCTCTCTCTCTCTCTCTCTCTCTCTCTTCCCCTCTGTATTAGGTCATGCGCGCTCCCGCGGCTTTCAGAGGTAGAACTAGGCTGGATGTGCTATATCTGACACACTTTTGCCCCACAGGCTCTTTAACTGCCCCACTGGTTTCACACTTCCTGCAAGCTTAATGCAGCCAAAGTCACTGAGTTTACAAACTACCAGTGACATGCAAACACACTTAAAGGGCTTGTAAACAAACATTTCTTTGAACTTTGGGTTCATAGTTGGTCTGCAGGGTTTTAAGAAAGGAAAGGTCCACACCGTCAATCACACAAATACACACTAGTGGGCAGCGAGCACATGACCAGAGCGGTGGGCAGCAGGGATGGCATTCCACGCCTTACAGCCGTTTGCCCTAAGCCCCTCTTTCCATGGTTGGAAGGGGGTCCATATGATCCACTCACCAGAACATAAGTCACATCTCTGTTGGGGAGCTCAATCCACTTCAGTCATGTCCTGCCAGTTCAGGGAATCAAACCAGCAACCTTCCAGTCACAAGGCTGTTTCTCTCACCACCAGGCCATGGTTGCCTACCTTGCAGCCATTGGCCTTCCCCAAGAAACTAGACAATCACCCCCCACAGCGTTGTACAAGATGGCAGTGTGTGTTACAAAATGTTCTGGTCAACCATCTTAACCAACTCTTGACCAGTAAAGTGTGCTGCTTTTGAAATGTTTCATGTTTGAATGTGCTGGTAATGCTGGTCATTCAACAAACTAGTTAAAGCCAGTTAAGCTGGTTGACCAGCATCACCAGTATGTACACACACGACCAGATTCAAAAGACTATGCCGCTCAAAAGGTGGATTACCAGCTGGTTTACTAGTATGGGTTATGTTTTCATTCGGATGACCATTTTTCAACCACCTTCATCATTGAAGACCAGCTTAGACCATCTAAAACCAGCTACCAGTAAAGGCTGGTTTTGAGCAGGGTTTGAAACAGTGGCATTTTGCTTTTGTAATCTTAAGGCTAATATATGCAAATGATCTTGGTTCTGACATCACACAATTCATCCATCTGAATTAAACAAACATTCCAATGAATTAATATTAATTTATAGAACTTTAATTATTTGTAAAGTTCTGATTATGATGTATTGGTTCACATTGGACAGTCACTGTCCAAATAAATAGGATAGGACTTTATTGATCCCTTGGGAGGGTTCCCTCAGGCAAATTAAGGTTCCAGCAGCAGCATCAGTACAGTAGAGATAAGAGAAGAGATAATTTAGTAAAGAAAAACACAAAAAGAATATATAGAGACTATATTACAATATATATAAATAGAGCATGAAAAAGTGGCCTGTAGGAGGCGGTATTGCACATTATTGCACTTTTGAACTGGTTATTGCACAAAGTCCAGTTGTGTTGTGGTGGTCAGGTCCTACTTGTTTAAAAAATAAATAAATAAAATATATACATACATACATACATACATACATATACAGGCCTTTTAATGTTTTATATACTAGTCAATAATAATAATAATAATAATAATAATAATAATAATAATAATAACAACAACATAATACTAATTAGGCTACTATATATTAATAATACTATATTTGTATACTTAAAGGGCCGGTGCTCTCCCTATATTTTCATATTTTGTATGTGACCTACTGTGTTTGGTTGGGTTTGTCAGGCTGAACAGACAAATATAAAGACTAGGGAAGCAAAAGTAAAAGCTGGGTTTGAGGATTTAATGCAAAATAAACATGAAGAACAAATCAAAAATGGAGCAAACTGACAAAACACTGAACAAAGGACTGATATATAAACAAACAGAATCTTGACTGAAAGGACTAACAGATGAACAAAATGTAACAAACCCGTAGGGAGAAAGGACCACCGGAAACAAACCGTGACAAACAGAAAAGGACAGACCAAGTTAAGCTGAGACAAAGGGTCTTAAATACAACACAACATTGACCACACCTGGGACGTGATAACGAAGGGGCTGGGTTACACATCTGACACATCTGGGAATGGGCGGAGCTAGGGAGGACAAAACAAGCAACCCATGTGCTTAGGAGAAACAAGGAAGACAGGTGAACAGGGACTGACAATTGACAGACATGACAGGGTTCATGTACTGAAAACATCATTTCAGTACGATTTTTAACTTTATTTGATCAATTTTATCCCTTTGAATTAAACAAGCTTTGATTTTTAAAGCTGAAATGTAAACGAGTTCAATTCTGGCATCACAAAAACTATGACTTGCCCACATATGGACTTTTAAAGTAATGATAAATTAATATCTTTTCATGATTCAGGCCTTTTATATGTTAATAGTAGAGTAGAGTATAGGATAGGATAGTATAACAGCCTGATACTGAAATTATATTAGTACTATTATTAGTACTGAAGTAATATTATTAGTATATTAGTAAAGTTGACAGGGCCTGTATTCTACTCATATTTTAAATGTGTCCTGACGGGTATGTGACTGGAATGTATGATGCTTGGCTTTGCATATGTTTGTTTTGGTACATTTTAACTTTTAAATTGACGATTTTATCGTTTTTTATTTTATTTTTTTCATTAAACCAGCTGTTTAATATCTCGCATATGGACAACAGATGCATAGACGTCTATCTAATATCATGTGAAGCTGGTCCCTCTGGCAAACCTAAAGCTCTTGTGAGAGACAATCTGTCTTCAGAATATAATGCAGATCTGATAAAGTCAAACAAATGAGTCACAGTCCCTTTGTATGCCATTTTTACTGGGTGTGTGCCTTGGGAGTGCACCACTGATCCTGTTTGGTCTCTTAACCTCTGCCACAGCAGTAAAGGCTTCCCTTCCAGCCAGGCCATGTAGCACAGACAGCTGAAGAGCACCAGTAGGTCCTTCGGGAGGCTGGACTGTGCACTGTCCACTGTCATACGCTGCAGGATGTCCGGGTCGTAGTTGCTGTGCTGGAGGGCCGTGTCGGAGTCCAGTTGCTGCTTCAGGATGCCATACGTGGTAATAATGAACTCAGTAAAGAGCGGGTGGAGGGTCAAGTTGTAGCCCAGGGAACGTAGATGGGCCGTCAACCTTGTGTAGCGGTCAGTTACTTCCTGCCCGTAGGCCTCGTCTACTTCACCCTATGAAGGAATAGCTTGATGTAATAAATTTGTCCATGACCATCACCATACAACAGCAACAAATGACCAATGCCAAACATGGGCTACAAGGGCATGAAACCCGCCGTCACTGGGTAGTATAGGACTGTGGAGTGATGGAGCTCAATCCAACTTTTGGGATGAGCTGGAGCCATGAGACTGAGAACCATCCCAGAAGAGTATGGAACATACACTAGATTTCAGAATAACTAACCATTTTGGACACATAGGGGAGTTTTGACATAGACGAAACCACAGAAAGTTACTTTATCATGGAGGTATGAAGCCCTCCAGCACTGAGCTGTGGGGTTCTCCAGAGTGATCGAGCTCCATCTAGAATATTTGGGGTGTACCTAGAGTGCGCAGAGACCCAGGAGTCAACCTCAAGCATGCTGTTGTTCGTCAGACACAAATGACCAGGGCCTAGGCACAACCCTGCTTTGGGATGAGCTGGAGTGGCATGATCCAGAACCTTTCCAAAAGAGCATGGTGGACCCGCTGGATGAGGTGTCTACATACTTTTGGGCATGTAGCAACACTTTTTACGTGGACTAAACTTTTGGACACCAATATATTAGTTACATAATGTAATGTGGTGTTCTTTACTGCCAAGCTCTTCCCTTCACTCCGGATTAGAGAGCATGTCCCAACCATGGTGTCCAGACCAGTTTATTTACAGCTTGTTCCTACAAATTGACATGCATCTCCCGTGCTGCTGCCCTGAGAGCCTAACATCAGCTCTGGTGTGCAGAGTCAGGATGGTTAGACTCAAACAAAAGGACAACCCACGTGTTTTTTTAAGCTGGCTGTTTGTCAATGAGAACTGCGTGAGCACAACCGGACAATCCTGTCGTGCAGGGAGGAGATTTACTTTTAATCTCGACAGATAGCACAACACTCCCTTTTGAAAAACAGAAGAATCCAGTGTTCCACTCTTTAAAGTCATTACAACCCTCATACCTTCACCGGTGTTCCTGTGCACCACCAGCTCACATACGGCATAAGCAGCTGATCGGTTCTATGATCTGTAGAACTATTACATGTATACTAGTAGCTCACATACAAAGGTTGAACAGCTTTGGTCTGTATTACCAGCTCACCTATAACATGCCTATAACATGCCACATTGCCTGTGCTTAAGCAGCTCACCTATAAACTGACCCATACAAGCAGCTGACCTGTACTATGAGCTAGAATAGTGGTACTATGATGTACTAGCAGCTCACATATACTATTATCTGCAAAAGCAGTTGCCTGTGCTTTGGTCTGTATTACCAGCACAATTATAATACAAGCAGTTCACCTGTACTATGACCTGTACAAGCAGTTCACCTGTACTATGACCTGTACAAGCAGTTCACCTGTACTATGACCTTTACAAGCAGTTCACCTATACTTTGGTCTGTATTACTAGCTAAATTGTAATATGACCTGTGCAAGCAGCTCAAATGTACTATGACCTTTACAAGCAGTTCACCTGTACTATGACCTTCATAAGCAGAGATTGTGGGTGTGTTATAATCAACTTCTTATTCCCTGTGCTTTGAACTCACTGGGATTTTTTTTTGTTTTTCTAGGCTTTCTGAAAGATCCATTTACCCAAAATGAACCAGTAGTGAACTGGAACATTAAAACCACAAAGAGACATGTGCTTTAATGGATGTAGAGCTTTTAATGGCATAACTCGTATAATGGAGAGTTTATAGTACCCTAACTGATGTAGTGGAGGGTGTATAATGACCTAACTGATGTAGTGGAGAGTGTATAATGACGTAACTGATGTAGTGGAGGGTGTATAATGACCTAACCGATGTAGTGGAGGGTGTATGGTGCTAACCGATGGTGGAGGGTGTATGGTGCTTCTTACGATGTAGTGGAGGAACATGGTGGCTAACCGATGTAGTGGAGGTGTGATGGCTAACACGATGTAGTGGAGGTGTATGGTGCTTCTTGATGTAGTGGAGGGTGTATGGTGGCTGTGACTGATGGAGGTGAATGGTAGCCCGACTGAAGTGGTGTAGAGCGTACAGTGACCTGATGTAGTGTGGAGCATACGGAGAGAATACAGTGTACAGAGGCACTTTCAGTGCCTGAATCTCTCCTAATAAACTCACTCATTTTGAACAGCTGTTCATTCTTTTGACTAATAGTAGTCCAGTTTCCACTCACCTGCTGTACCAGTTTCTTGAAGCAGCAGTTCACGATGGAGCTCCATATTTCACTTCATTACACTCAGTATGGTTCTGAGGACATCCACCTCTCGCTGGAGGGCTCGGTTCTGAGCAATCAGCGAGTCTCGCTCCTGATTTTCAGCCATTGGGAAGGTGTGAAATCCAGAGATGGTGCACAAACGTAAACATGTGTTGCCGTGGTTACGCATGAAAGATTTCGCTGTGACATCACCAACGTGTGCACCCTGAAAGTTCCGAATTCAAAACACACAACTCACCAAAATAAGACACCAGAAATAAGGTGTTTATTTCACGTTTTACCAGATACAAGTCCAGAGTGATGCTCTCTTCTGCATCATGTGGAACATAGTGCAGGATACTAATCAAAGATTGCAGTCAATCTTCTAAAACTACAGCAGTTCAACTCACTAAAACAATGCATCAGTCAGATCAAAATAATCACAAAGCAAAATGCAATAGCACCCCTGTCGAAAGGACATTTCCTAAGATTAAATAAATTAAACTAAAGAGACATTTTCCAGCACATTTTAGACACAATGTCTAGTTTTAATTCACTTGGTTTGGACAAAGCTGCAGAAAGAAGTATGCGGTTTTGAATTCACTGCTTTCGTGAAGTCACAAGAAATCACATTCACAAATATGTATATAATAAAGCTCCTCATTTAGTCTTCAGCAGGAACACTGAGTATCACATCTGTGCTGTCCAGGGAAAACCACATACCTTCATTTAATAATTTACTCCTATTTTGAAGACTGGACAGCGACAATATGCTTAAAGCAGTGTTTGAGTCTTTGTTAACTATAGATATATATATATATATATATAGATATATATAGATTATGGTACCCAATCAGAAAAGATGACCATTTACATATCAGTCAGATAAAGGGGGACAAAAACAGCCTGAAAAACAGAAACTGACTGTAAGTCATAAATCCAAACAAATATATTAAGGTGACTCGGGGCTAAAATAAACGGTAAATAGAGGATCTGCGCCCTATAATTAAGGTGAATAAACAATGTCTATTACAATGTGCAGAAAAATGCCTTTCTCTACAGAATATGCTTCAACAGGGGTGCCAGTTATGTTCACATTAACAAAGTATACTACCCAAACATTAGTAACAGAAGCAACGTGTTGTGTTAAATAAAACGTACTTCGTTCTTCATCGGATTAGAAAATAATACAGAAAATCACAACAGAAATGAACTAAATTAGAAGTGAAGAAATTAAATTCATCTATATTTACAGAGAAAAGCAACGATACAGTCGAAGAAAAGTAGTGCTCTGTGATTTTAGGACACCATTTGGTGATCCGATGCACACTTCAAGGGAAGCGATGCATAATTTGATCCTTCAGACTTGTTTGCATTTGCATTGTTTAGACGATTCAGGCTCAGCAGAGAAAAAAGGGAGGGGGTTCAAAGCACAGGTGCACCAAATAGGCTGAAATCACAGAGTGCTGTAGTTTGAACACAGTTTCTTCTCCGGGAATATTGGATAAGGCTTGTATAGAACTTTATACGCAACCTTCTTCCTTTCTTCCTTCTCCCCGCCGTTAGTTGCGGCTTCTGCCAACAATCTGTAAGATGTACAAAAAGATGTTGATGATGTCCAGGTAGAGGTTCAGGGCTCCGAAAACGTACTCCTCGGGGCTCAGAGACAGCTTCTTATTTCCCAGGAGAAGCTGAGTGTCCACGGCCAGAAACTGCAAACGCAAAGAATATTATTATTCTTATTATTCAGTGTCTTTTAAAAAATAATATATTTGGCCTGAAATGTAACCCACGGAAGGACTCAAACATAAACGTGGGCCTCATTCATCTTCCAAAAGTTTCTTAAAATGTACTCCTGATTTGTGTTGTGTTTTTAAAGCACAAAACTGTGCGGGGCAGTTGTGGCTCAGTGGCTGGAGCACTGGGTTATCGATGGTACAATTGTAGGTTTGACGTCCAGGTTTGTCAAGCTGCCACTGCTTTCATAAAGATGGAGCCAATTTTTCCCTTAACACGAATAAATACTAAATAAGAAAACACTGAATGTCAGAATCTTCATTTTTTTATGTTAAGAATCCATTTTTTATTAAATATAATGGTGAATAACCTGCACTCTAAGCACTGCTGCAGGGGGAGCTATACAGGTAACAACCCAAGCACAAAATGAAAACACTACTAATGCATTTAAAAAATGTATTTGGAATATCTTGGAAAGTTCTAATTGCACAATATCACTCATTTTTTCCAGTTTCTCAGACTATTAGAATATTTAATGTTGAGTTTGAATAAGTTACTAAATGATATTATATGTTATTGATGAATTATATTATTACTAAATACTCTTTAATTACATGTAGGGAATATAATAGTCTTTTAAATTCAATTATGAATATTTTTATATGAACCTGATTTGAGATCACTTACAGAAATTCCTATTCATGAGACAATGCAGCTTATCTGCGTATTTCATATTTCCATTATAGAATATTATAGAAAACATTGTGGTTGTTTTAATGGAAAAGTGGTTTATACTCTATATATATATATATATATATATATCTGTGTTTATGTATTTTCTCCAGGGTGGAATGAACACAGATGAAGGCTTAGGGTCAGTTCTTACACAAGTGAAGACCAGAGCGCCCAGAGAAGCATAAACGATGTCCAGGATCCTGTTCCGGATGAAGATGCAGAGGATCGCGAAGATGAACAGCACGATCACGCAAACGAACAGCACACCCATACAGGAAGTGAAGTCATACTTGGTCTGGAGGTTTTGGGGGAGAAAGACAACAGAGTTCCTCATCAACATGTTTCAGTTAATAAAGTTGTTTAAACCAGAGGCTTAAAACCAGTGCTTTTGAAAACAATGAATTAAAATTTCACCAAGATTCAATTGAATTATTCAAGTAGAAGTTATTGTTATAAAACCAACACCATTCACAATGTTCATTACAAAACAAGGCACGTGCTGCTGTGAGGTGCGGCAGCCTATCTCCAATTGAGGATCACTGCTCTGTGTGTGGAAGTTCTGAGCTCAGTGAGAATGGCAACCCTAATGTGTGTAAAATTGGCATTTTCATAATAAGAGCTGCTGTACCATGCTGATATCATATGAACGGCTGAATTTGGGCTTCAAAGCTTGCACTGTGACTGAAGCGTGCCCTTTACGTGCTTGCCATGGCACATATGTGGGTCTTGTGTCCTGCCCGATGTTTGTTTGCCATTGTGGTGCATAAGGTTCCACTTGGGTCACCAATTAGGAGTCATGTCTGTTTTCACTGGTGGATTTGTTTCCACTCACAGGGCCCATCAGAAGAATCTCTCTCATTCAAAGGGGAGGAGCTTTGGGGAAGACCTGGCAGTGCTGGCTGACAGACTCCTCGTGTTAGTCCTATTGTTATACTGCTGTATTGTACGCACGAGTTCAAGTTCAATTTACTATTGTAGAATTTAGGGTAAACCTGAAGGTTAGTCTGGGCGTACCTATAAACTACCATCATCCGGGAACCATTCTGTTAGACACTGTAGGTAAGAGGGTGGGCACCACATGTGTATTTCTGTTTTGTTTTATTTTGATTCGCTCAAGCTTCCTGAAGATGTTTATAGGACAAAATGTTATTTTGGCGTTACGGTGAAGTTTCTGCTTTTACCGGCGTGTCGACTCCAGATCCATCTCGAACTTTAAATGAATTGATGTCGGATCATTCAAACAAAAATCTATTCTAAAACCCACCCCAGTTATAATGGCTGACCTGCATAGAAAAGAGGACCACTGTAAAGCACACCACGACAGTAATGCCGACAGCCATGATGACGGTGTCCGTATCGTAGAAGCTGGCGATCATCCCCGTCATGTAGGACATGCTGAGAGTCAGGACAGACTGAAATAGAGGCATGTGTTGATGCGTTACAGATCATTTCTCCAAATTTGCTTTAATGTATGTGTAAAATATCAACATTGCAATACAAAACTTATATCATCTGTAGTACAAAAATGTATTTGTGGTGGTACTGAATCATCAGCTCCAGGGCAAAACTAAACAAGCTAACTTCAGGAGCTCCCTTTAATCAGGGTCAGTGGCAGCTGATTGAAAGGTTTATTATTAATTGCGTTGGTGCAAAGGTTGACTGCTTTGTTGTTAAAGAGGCCATATATGATGCCAACCTGAGTGAAGCCGTTATATTTATCAGTAAACCTGTAAGAATAGTCTACAGTCAAACTGTAAAGGCTCTTTTACACTCAGTTCTAGGTACAGATATGTACAGAGCCTTCTGTCTGTAATCTGCTGCACGACACCGGAACAAACTAACATTGCAACGTGTCTGTGTGTGATGTTTTTGCCATCAGAACTCTCCACACAACACCCCATGAAAAATAAAAACACAAAAATATAACGTAAGTATTCACAGCCTTGTTTCCACTGATCAGATGTTTCTACAGCTTGATTGGACAGGATTTGGAAACACACACCTGCTTACACAACGTCCCACAGCAGACAGAACATTGAGCAAAGGCTGTGAATACTCACTTTGTCGTCGTGGGGTTTTGTGTGAAGATTTTTGAGGGACAAAATGAAATGGATCCATTTTGGAATAAGACTTTTTGGATGCAGTGCACATATGACACCAGTCTTTAATGTTTATCTAAGACCTAAACACTGCCGTAACACTGTGAAGCTCTCACCAAGGCCACCAGATTCCATGGGTGTTTACGGCGGAACTCTCCACAGCAACTGATGGCGATGAGCGGGACGAGAAACACAGCGTAAGAGACGTAGTATGTCCAAACGTTCTGCTGCACAAACGTTTTAACGTTCTTCTCAAAGGTAAAGAGAGCCACGAAGGAGAAGGTGACAACGAGCTGAGCCGTGAGAACGAGAAAAACCTGAAAACAAACAGATGTGCAAAAACGTATTAGCATTGGTGTGCTTTTCAATTTATACTATTTCAACCATCTGAAGCTAAACGTTTCCCATTTATTTTTCTGATGTCAAAGATTCGAGGCTATAAATATGGTTTAAAAATCTATTAAACATAAAGCTACTAATAAGAATCTAAGCAGGACTGGAATGTACACTATTCTCATCGCAGAAGAAGAACTTGACCTTTGCCTTCATCCCACCTGTGCAGCACAAACACACACTAATGAGAACACAATCACAAGCTCTGAGCAGACATGTCCAAAACACAGGCTCTGGGAAGCAGATGTCCCTTCCTAGTCGCTTTCGAGTTCCTGTACAGTAAACATGAACCTACTGACACCATGCTTAATGCCAGGAGTGGGCTAGAGGTGTATGAAACATTGAACTGTGGAGTTGGGGGTGATGTGGGGTGGTGGTCATCTGACATCCTGACTTGAATTATGCTCATCTCTGAATGCAATCAAATCCTTACAACAATGCTCCACAACCTAGTAGGAAGCCTTCCTTGGACAGAAGAGACAGTTAATACAAAAAAAGTAGGACAAACTGAGAATACAGTTTCCAGTCCTGGTCTTTGTAATCCTACAGTGACACTACAGGGCCAATGCAGAACTAGAAAACAGAAGAACTTGCTTAGCTTCCATAAGGAACCGTGTTTGTAAGATTCCAGTGCGTCGATGCAGAGGTGACTGTCAGCTGGTGAAACCACCAAAAATATTCCACCATCAGCTGAGAGCGATATTGAAAGTGGAAGAATATGACAGCAGAGTTTCAAACTTTCTGTTAGAAGTGCTGGAGATGGACTCCATATTAATGCCCATGGGTTTAGAGTGGGGTGTCATAAAAGCTCCTGTAGATGTAATGAGTAGGTGTCTCACTAGTGCACATTATAGGAGCCGGTGATTTCTGTGATACCTCACTGATGACGCATGTTTCCTTAAAGGAAAACACAAGAAACTCGCTAAAAATCTGAATGAGACGTCATTAGGCCACATAATAATTATTAGGAATATATATGATCTATACCATATAAATCTATACTACAAGCTAAAATAAGCTTATATATGCTTTTCAAAGGCAATCCCAGTTTCTCAAACTGTTCCACTGGCAAGCACACTGGTCTTCGGATATTAAACAGAACTAACTGGTTTGTTTGGGGGACTGTAAGTCAGCCTTCCCCTACTTATGAGTTTGCATTCCAGTATACAGGACAAAAGTACTGGGTTTGGAGCAGGTTTGTCTACCCCAGGCTAAGACTTTGAGAGAATGTCTGTACTGGTTTCTCATCTCTAAAGAGATCATCAATGTATGGTTCAGGATTGGGACACAGCCCACGGCACGTGCTGCGATTTACCTTGCGAATGAAGGCTCGTCTGACCGCTTTGTCGTCGAACCCTGAGATGATGATGTCATCGTGTTCGTAGGCTGGGGGTTGATCGCTGCTTTGGTAAGGATCGCTCATCGGCTCTAGTTGAAGAAAACAGAAGGGTTCAGGACCACGAGGAGAGGAATAACTGCATTTATTCATTTACAGCATTCAGTGGATGAACCTCTCTGGGCTGGGTCTCCACGCAGCCTCCGAGGAGTGGTCAAACGGTCAGCGGCTGAGCCAGAAATCCACCTGTGTTCTTATTTGGGATTTGCTCAGAACAATAGGAAGCTTAGTTATAAGAGCAGAGCTGTGATCCTTTCTCATTTAGCCTTAACTGACCTTTACCAGTGGACAGGTTTAGGTACATTTTGGGTGGATAAATATAACGAGTCAAGCCTGTTATACATCAGTTTTGGAATTGACCTGCTTTTCAGCTCGGTTTCGGTTCTGCTGACTGTTCTTCTGATGGAAAATCAGTGGTTCTGGTTTAGCACTTCCATGTACAAACTCTCATCATTCAAACAAACCAAACGAAATACAGTTTAACACTCTAGGGCACCTTTAAACAGTACTCAGAGTATTAAAACCATTAATGATAAATCATTAAAATGAAGAAATACAGTGGACAAGGCCTGTGATGACCCTAACAATGAAGAAAATAAAGTTTGGCTCAAACTCCTGTTGTTTCTAAAACTACTGAAGTGTAATAATTACGTATAGAGCAGTGAATGACCAGGCAATATTCCAATATTATTCCCGAAAGATGAACAGGGAGCAAAATGGGCCGAGTCTGCTCCCCTGCGCCCCTATTCGCACTCTCTCATACACACCACGGAGGGGGCATGAGACAGAGCTCACACATGAAGACCAAAATCAGTCTGTATGTCTTCAGTGCAGCAAAAAGAGCGGTCAAATATCCAACCAGGATTTGACCAGAATGCTGAAAATAAGAACAGACGGTGATGCAGGGACACAAATGAGATTAAACACCTGTTTACTTCCAGAACGGATAAACACATCTATCTCCCTAGCACAAAGGAAACCGCTTTAATAAACATAACACCAGGCTCCATTCCGGACAACACACACTGAGAAGATAAATGGACGGCAAAGGAAACAGAAACAGCAGGCAAAAACCGATGAAGGCAAAATCAGTCTGAAACAGTTTCCTCGCAGCAGAAAAAAAACGGGCCTTTTAACAGGGTTGGTTTTTTTTTAACGCTGCATAACATCATGAATCTGACGCAGACTTTTGGTTAAGAACAAAAGAACATTCTTAGGAGGAAACTGGTGAATGAGGGCCAGTATATGCTGGATACCCCGTCCAGAGTACACACAGTCTGAAAATGCACAATACGAGCTGGTATGGTCCTTAGATAATGACTTTAATTACATTAAAATATAAACGGGATGAATTAATCAGTCTGTTATGCTACGTTAATTTGTGGCTCGTTCAAGAGGAGGTATTATTTCATACTAGTTTTTCCATTTGATTGATTTAAAATATCGTTAATAGTGCGGTTTTAGGGAATTAAAACTGTATTAAAACAGCGTTTTTAAAAAGTATCCTCACATTTTCTCTCCATTTCCAAATGTACAGTCTGGAGGTTCTATTCACTATATTTTAATAATGGTGAAATGATCCTTAAAGCTAGACCGTAGCCGAGCTGAGACAGGTCCTCGGTAGGACTGTACTACTCCTTCTTAGTCTCTCTAACTAACGTCTCTCCAACACAGAGACTTTTGTTGATTATTGGGTTCTAGAAGGGATCTATACAGAACCACAACATCTCAAAGAACAACATGGATGCTTAAACTGCTCGTCAGCTTGTTGGAGAACCCATTGTAGACGGTTTAACCTTCGTCAGTGAGGAAAGGAATCTACATTCTCCTGAGTTTCATTTTTAGACAATAACTTTTTGCTCCCAATTCCTTTATCTGCTTTCATTTTCTCAGCACACTCGCAGCACCTGCTCGGCTTTATTACTCGGGTCACTCTGACCTTGACCCGTTTCTTCTGAGCTGCTACTTTAGTTCTTCTTCTCGAGCTGTCCTAAAGTAAAAAAATTACAAAATCAAACCTCAGACAAACTGAGTGACGGGTCTGAATCACTGGGGATAAATATTCGTACGATTACATACTGATCTGGTTCCTAAATGAAAAAGAAACAGATTGAAATCATGATGTTTCAAAAAAAAAAAACAAAAAAAATGCCCACATTAAAATAAACTGCGATGCAAAGCTCTTATAGGCCTTTCCCGTCTGAACAGCTCCCCCAGGATTACTGGAATCTTCTCCAGCAGTTTCACTTTCACTTCTTCACTGTCAACATCCTTTGCACTGAGGATCATCCAGCTGCAGACTTCACTGCAGGACTCAATCTACTGATTCGTGTAGTCCAGCTCCCTCCCGTCTAGTTTCTATCTCCATTATATTGTATTTAAATCTTTATTTATTTTGTACGAAGCTACTGTGTGCCTCAATTTCCCTGAGGATCAATAAAAAAATCTACCTCTCTGTGTGTCTGTGTCACACTGCTGAAGTGAAACCAAAAAGTACAGAATAATTGGAATTTAATTTTAATTCCTGTTTGAATCGATCTTGTAACATATCGCTAAACCAGAATCTCCCTTTACGAAGGCATCTCATTAATAAAAAACTCATTTATCTTCATAATTTCATTCAAAAATGTAAACCATCATTTTATTTGATATATCTAACGTGAAAACGTTACACAATAATAACTCATGTAAACAAACTTCTCTTGTTTTTAATATTATTTGAATTAATGTATGGATGGTGGTCTCTACAATCGACAGCTATTTGAAAGCCATTATTTTCTGTGCGAGTTGTGTTTTTTATTTTGTCTGGAGACCCATTTATTGATTGATTGATTGATTGATTGATTGATTGGAAAACACAGGGCAGTGGACTGTAGTTCATTCCTTGCCAGACCAGTAAATGTTAAAGCATATTTAGCAAATTTGTTCTGCAGCATTAAAATTTCCATTTTACTTAATAAAAAACAACTTGATTCGTTCCATTCGTTGGGCTGTTAATGCATTAACACCTATTCATACGTAAACACATGAACAACTCAAACCCACAGAATCACAATTCAATCGTTTTATGAGCCTGACCTTATTTAATCAATTTTAATTAGGTCTTATTTATTTACGATGTTAAAATTTTTTATTAATATTCTTGATCATTTAAAGTTAAAGGGCTTTAACTGCATTACAGCGAGTTATTTCTGGGACGACTGTTTAGATGCGTCACTACACACGAATATGACACTTTTTCAGCAGCGGTGAGTTGATGGAGGAATCCTAAAAATAAGAGATATTTATTATTATTATTATTATTATTATTATTATTATTATCAGCATTCATTTCTATTCAATAAACACTGTGTATTATACAGTATCATTATAAATGATTCAGAATCCACTATGAATTATTATCGTTTGACAGTCAAAGTCCACAAACTTTTATCTCCTTTCATCGTGACAGAAATCTATAGCCGGATCGTTGTAAACGTTCAGTGAATGCCACTCACCGCTGGGATGGTACTGGTAGGGTTGGGATGGTCCCTGGTTCGGGGGCTGACCGTAGGGGCCCATATGTGGAAAAGGTGCTTGTGGAAATCCGGGTGCACCCTGGCCATACATGGGCTGCCCGAAAGCACCGGGAGGTGGAAAGGGAAGCGCTCCGGGTGCCCCAGGACCAACTGGCATCCCGGCATAATCCGGAGGAGGCAGAACAAATCCAGGTGGATTCGGCTGGCCAAAGCCAGAGCCCTGCTGTGGGCTGTGGTCAGCAATTGGTACATACCCGCTTTTGTCCTGCGCCATGACTGGGTCTGTATCCGACAGGGCGAGAAAAAGAAGATTAACTCTTAGAACACGAGATCCGCACTTTGGGTGTTACATCCCATTTTCTAACCTTCATAATTCAGGATCAGAGAAACCAATAGACATCATACACATAAACTATAAGACTATTAATCCTATTTTATCCAGGGTGGGCTCATCATAATGTGATGATGTTAGGAATTATTAGCAAATAATCCAGTTTGTAAAACATTAAATTAATTGAATTAAATCCCAGTTTAAATACCAAATCAGCTTCCAGTGGATGTTTACTGCTCTGTAAACGTGTACATGCTCACCATACAGGGGGCGGGGCTGATGCTCACCCTGCATACAGACTCTGACTGATCAGAGAGGGGACGGGGCTAATGATGTTACAGGGTTACAGAGGAAAGAAAGCAAGTAGGGATGAACTGTTTGCTCTCTTTGCTCACGCAGTGTTCGGATTTCAGAATAAAAGTCCTGAGAAGAGATAAACCCGTAACATACATAAAAAAATAAACGACTATTGAAAAATTTTAAAGTACTTACTAAATAAATGTGTGTCAATCTAATTAGTACAAATAATTAATAAACACTCTTGCATTACAGTTCAAAAACACTCCGGATGATCAATTTCCATTCTGAGATGTAAAGTGCTTTAATCACACATAATAGGCAAACACACTGTAAAATGAGGGTTCTTTAATGGTTTTACAGTAAAGACAATGGTTCCATATAAAACCAGGAACACCCAAGAACCATTTGCATAATTAAAGGGTTCTTGGCATCAGGAAATGGTTTGTTACTCTGCTGGGAGAATGGGCTGTCGAGGGTTGTATGTAACACCAAAAAGGGTTCTGCTATTGTTATGCTTGTAACAGAAGAACACATTTTGGTGTTATATAGAACCATCGTTAGCACATTCTCCATTAATCTGAAGAACTCTTTATTCACTCAAAAGGCATCTTTGAGTATTAGATAGAACCATTTTCCCCATTTTTTTATACAAATAATAATATAAACAATAAAACATAAAAATAGCAACAGAGTAATATAAAGAATAAGCAGAATAAACACTTTAGAAATATATACATGTTAAAAGAACACGGTCAGATTCAGAGAAATGTCTCAATTCTGTTCATCTGAGCTCAGGATCTCCTGAAAATCCGGCATGTGTGACTCATATTAATGCTTTTCTATTTTTTCTTTCAACATCAAACTATGAAAACATGCAACAACACTGTCCTCGGGGTGTAAAGGTTAATAACGTTGTGGATACAGAGAGAGCTTGGTGGATCTGGCCTTTTGGTCATCATATGATCAGCTGTGACTTCTGCTCATTTACTCCTCATTAAAAGAAAAATGGGTCTCAAAGCAGAAATAAAGGTTAAGACGCCTCTGAAACAGCTGGTCCAGGTCATAAGGTGTTTACAGACACTTCACACCTCTTTATTTCTGTTAAAACAGCCTGCAATTTCAGTCCTTTAAGGCAGAGTGGGAAATCCAGGTCCGGAATCTGAGGATCCGCTCCGGGATTTGACTGCGGCCGCTCAAGCCATTAGAGGCGCTGCGGAGCCGGCGCTGCGGTGGGACCTAAAACGCGGAGCGTAAATTTTCTGTACCTGGATTCCCCTCCTCCTCTTAGAAACTGGACCCGGAGCCTGTGCCCAGCTCAGTTTACGCTATAATGTTACACAAACAAAACCCAACAAGCATAACCGAGCGTCAGCATCACGTCAGGACTTTAAAGTAAGTGTTAAAGCCCGCGGATCGGATTAAACGCCGTTTGACGCCGTAATCTGTTTATTTTCGACCGGCGCTGAACTGGAACCGGGGCCTAAAATAAGCCCCATAATTAACAAACATAAATAAACGCGTTTCTCGGTCAGGGAAACCGTTTTAAGGGCTCAACTTACTGCTTTATGTGGAGTCGGAGACGCGCCGTGTCCTGCTGCACATTAAAAACGCAGTAAAAACGGCTCGAAATGAAAACAACGCCGTTCCCTCTTCAGCCACAGAACAGCGCCCCCAGCGGCGGACGGGGGAACATCCGGGGTAATATCAAACGGCTGCGTGTTCCCTTCGTAGTGCACTAGGACAGGGTTCTCAGCCTGTGGAACCACCAGCAAACGTTAAACGGGTTCTTTGCACAAGGAAAAATGTGTTCTCAGCATTTAACCCAGTGAGCACACCGGGAGGTTCAGTGCCTCAGTCAAGGGCACTTCAGTCATATCCTGCCAGTTCAGGGGATTGAACCCACAACCTTCCAGTTATAAGGTTCTAATGCCAGGCCAGCCATGCGGGGGACTGAGGATCGATTCTCAGTTGGGCAACTATGCCGTGCTTCGCCAATAACACTCCTTGGGCAAGACTCCTAACGCTACTCCGGCCCACGGTCTGGATAAAAGCACCAGCTGACTGTCATAAAAGTAAATATAATGTGAGATTCTGGATTTCTGATTTTCCGGAGCAACAGTAAACATATGTTTGAATATGGAACGTGTTACTTCATATGTAATGAATATAAAATCTGGCTTTTTTATGATATATGATAGTATGAGAGGATTGTCGACATGGGGTCTGACATATAGATGTAACACTTTCAGACAGAATTAAAGATGTCCACATTTTGTAATTAAACGTGTTATCTGATGGAGCTACAACTGGGACAGATGTTTCCAGGCTACTTTCTAAGCTGTTCAGGCCCTAATTCTCCCACTTTCATTGTCAGAGAAACAAAAGGGAAAAACTATTTTATATAAAAAGTTGAGCTTTGTTTTCTTGAGGGTCAAATGCATTCTGTGACACCCTCCATGAGGGCCATGCAAATACCTTAAAATGATTGATACTGTGTCCACTCACTGTCCACTCAAAGGCACAGTTTGCGTTGGTCGTCCTCTAAACCTTAATCAGTGCTCACAGCGCGCTGCCCATAGGACCCTGTTGACTACTGTAGATGTTTCTGGTTGGTGGACTGTTCTCAGTCCAGTAGTGACACTGAGGGGTTTAAACACTGATCATCTCGTATCAGTGCAACACACACTAACACACCTCCACCATGTCAGTGTGACTGCAGTGCTGAGAAAGTCCCACCACCCACATAATAGCTGCTCTGTGGTGGTCATGTGGGGTCCTGATCATTGAGGATCAGGGTGAAAGGAGGAGAATAAAGTCTTCAGAGAAACAGATGAACTACAGTCTGGAATTGTAGAACTACAAAGTGCTCCTCTATAGTTAAGCCAAAGAGGTGGTCATAATGTCATGGAGCCAATTGGCACATCCCTGTGTCTTTAATCCCTCCCAACAAACAGTTACAGTACCAAGCACAGTTAGTTGACCATGCTGACATAACTGGGCTCCACCAGAATGGTTACCCACCATCCAAGAGTTAAAAAGTGGACAAGTGGAAGTGTTGAGGGTAAGTGAGTGAGGGCTTCATTTGTGCAAAACTGGACAGAAAGGCTTGAGAAAAGACAGTATGTCACACACTGGATGACTTTCAGTCACAATTCCTATTTATTGTTTGGACTAAACAACAAACAACAAAAAGGTTTAAAAATGGCATGCACGGAAAACGGCAATCCAACCACACGTCCAATCACATTCAGTTAAATTTAAATGATATAGTTTATTCTTATAATAATAAAACCAAGTACAAAACTGAACACCGTCTGTAAACTAATACCTATTTCATCACACTGCAGATCAAAAACAAATAAAAAGATGCACGCACACACACACACATACACACACACACACACGCAAAATGACATCAATACTGATAGCAATCATAGCTGCTATTTGTCCTTTTACCTGAAATCAAGAGGTATGCAGCATTATAATACAAAAACTTCACCATATACCACTTCACATCACCAATGCACTTTCAGTGTAATATATATTGCACACAGCTAACATTAAATTACCACATATTTGGAGCTGGCTTCAGTGTTTCGGCTGAAGCTCCCCAAACATATCTATAACATCTATAACAGACTGCCCTCGCATTATCTACCATAAAAACTGGCATAAAAGTTGATCTGCTTTTATAGACCCCTTGCAAAACATGTTGGCAACAGAAAATGGGATTTATGCCATTGATCCACTGTGAGGAGCCCTATTTAACATAGACATCGATAATAAAGGACAAGGTAACACCTGTATGTCACTTTATTATTTTGAAATTTCTTAAAATCTAGGGTATTCTCAACAATACGAGTGGAAGATAGGGTAAGGGAATATGAGCCGAATGAATTTTGTTTCAGTTATATCAGCAAACTCATTTTTAGTTTTATAGCAGTTGAGATTCATTTCCCTACATAGCAGTAAACTGGGAAATAATATGCTGGAATTGCCTGTTTTCCCTGTTGCCCTCTCTCATTCAGTCATTGGTGCGGAATTATGCTATTAAATGTACCTGCAAACTGGTTTTCATGCTTCACTACAATAAGTTAAAACATGATCTACTCTGCTGGTGGGCAATAAACAACCTGAGACAAGTTATGTTATGCAGAATTGAAGATCAGTTATGGATTGAATATAACGTCTATCATGAATAAATAAAGTTACACTTCTATAGTGCCTTTCTAAACACCCAAGGATGCTTTACAACCAGCACTCTTCACAACACATACCAGGGAGAAACAGCAGCCAATCAGCCACAGCGTACTCTCACCCAGGCCAGAGTGCCAAACCATATCTGGGCATAAAGACATACATTTACTCAAATACACTCATTCACATCTCAGGGCAATTTAGAGTAGCCACTTCACCTGATTGCTCAGTTTTTGGAATGTGGGAGGAAACCTGGAGGACACCCACAGGGAGAACACAGAAACTCCACCTAGAAAGGGCCTTGAACTCAAGACCCCTAGTGCTGGGAGGCGAAACCTCCAATCCACCATGCCACCAATGATGTAAACTGAGTATAACATACTTAATTCACCGTCGTGTGTGTATATGACTGTGTGAGGGTATCTTTGGAAAAAGTTAAGCCTTTACAGAATCCCCATGGATCCCATTTTTTTCGGAACCCCTATCCAATGTCCACTGGCTCCAACAATCTTACACAAAACCATCAGGTACTTTTACTGAGAATAATGCAAAAAAAGGTTCCCTCTTCTAGCGAGAGTCAATGACAGAATACGTCACTTCTGTTGCCTGTAGCGACATCGTCTTGGCATGCAAATTTCAAACAAGGTCTAAACAAGAGGCTATAAAGAACCTAAAAACTAAAAACCTAGAGAAACCAGCAAGGTATTATAAAATTCATATTTGTGCGACTAAAACTGTACCTCAAAAAATGAGTAACTTTGAACAAACATATTTCCTACACATTTTATAAGCCGTGTTACAGCTGCCATCCACTGGTGGTGCTGTTTTGCTAAATACACACAAGCTGAAAGCCATGTACTCGAAAAAGAACTGAGAAAACAGCATTGACACAGCTACATTCATTCTACCTTTCTCCATTTCAGAGCTTTATAAAAAAGGATATAATGGAAACTCAAGGTTGGGGTTAGTTTAGGGTTGAATTATTAATTTTAAAAGGGACGAAATTGAGACGATTCTCTTTAAAGAGACACGGAACAGAGAAAAATCACCACCCTGATTAAATAGAAATCACAACCCCCATCTTGGTACCAGCTAATTCTTCGCTCTCTAGCTCCATCTAAAATTCTTGTCCCCTAAAGAGCACCAACAGGAAGCTATGGAAAGTTTCTGAACACTCCCTTGGAGTTCAGTTAAATATATAATTAAAAGATCAAAGGTATATGGCACAAACTGAGTGTGCAAGAAGAATAGTGAGGATGGAGACACTTATGTGGCTGGGAGAGTCTCTGCATATGACAACTGTTGCCTGAGATTTGCCCAAAGGCAGGTGGGAGACTCCAAGGTCAATTGGAATAAAAGTCCTTTGGTCTGATGGGACCAAACTTCAGCTTTTTAACCATCAGACTAGATGCTATGATTGGCGGACACATAACCATTCACCATCCTCACCATTCTTGGCAGCAGGCCCAGGATAGCTTGTGAAAGTAGTGCAGGGGTGCACAACTCCAGTCCAGGACGATCGGTCTCCAGGAGAGTTCGGTAGTTGCCCTACTCAAACACACCCGAGTGCGTTTGAGCAAAGCAACTACCAAGTACCTCCAGGACTGGAGTTCTGCAATCCTGAGGTAGAGGGCAAAATGAATGCTGTACACTATATGTCCAAAGGTTTGTGGACACCCCTTCTAATGTATTCAGCTATTTTAAGTTGCACCCATTCCTGATACAGATGTGCAAATACACACACAGCTTGTCTAGTCCCTTTAGAGAGGTACTGCCAATAGAATAGAACTCTCTGGATCAAATGAACATGAACCTATTGGCACCGCATCCAGATGTGGCTTGAGGGGTATAAAGCCCCCCAGCACTGAGCTGTGGAGCAATGAAACTGCATTCTCTAAAATGATGGAGCTCCAGTCGATACTTTTAAGATGAGTTGGGGAGGTGGTAATGAGGTGAGGTGGATCATCCAACATCATGACCTCACTAACATTCATGTCCCTGAATGCAATCAAATCCTCACAGCAATGCACCAAAACATAGTAGAAAGTCTTCCCTGGACAGTAGAGACAGCTACTCCAATAAAAGCAGGAACTCATTTTACACCCTTGATTTCTGAAAATAATGAATGAGCAGGTGTCCCATTACTTTTGTCCATATAGTGTATTTTCAGACACCAACCCTGACTTGGCTGATCAACTACAATGGAGTTTATTGGCACTAGAAATGACCACTCCCCCTCACTGCATGCGGTCAGTCTGTAGTTGCTGTGGCTGGTATTGGCTAAAGGCTGCAGCCGCAGCTGCTGCAGCTGCTGGCGTGGGTGAAGCTAAAGGCTGCTGGACATAACCATAGCCGGCTGCGGTCAGGTACCCTGCAGCTGGGGAAGCGGCATATGGGTACTGGTCATAGGCAGTGGAGTACTGGGCATAAGCAGCGCTGGTGTAGTCCAGAAACGGAGAGGCAGTGGCAGAAGCAGCAGCAGTGGGAGTGGACGCAGGAGATGGCTGGACATGCGGGATGACCACACTGGGCTGGACGAAGGCCTGAGGGTACACATAATGAGCAGGAATCCTGGGAAATACAGAGATATGTATATATAGGTCAGAGAAGGCTTAGACTGAAGTATCAGTTTCACAAACACAGTTGCCCAGCCAACATGCTCATGTGAAGATCACATGGGAGGAACATGGGAGTTTGCACGTCTTTACTGGGATCCAGTTGGATCTGGCTTATCCATTTGCCCTATTATTACAGCTCACCTTAATCTCACAAGAGTCCATGTAGACACCAGTGTACAACCTGGAGTGTACAACCTAGGGCCCATGTTTGACCCCTCCTGGACCCATCCAGGATCCATATGTGGGACAAACATGAAACCAGAGGACAGTTTTTTTAGTTCCCAGTTGGGCTTCCCATATAGCCCCCACATGGACATGTTATCTGGGTCATCTTAGAACCATTAGATGAGTAGACAGGACTGCCATAGTAAAGTTTAATTAGTGAAATCCTAGCTTGATCATAAACTAAGAATCAGGCTGGACCACAACTGACCACAAAATATACCAGTGAATCAAATTCGAATGTTGCGAAAAAGCTCATTTTAATCCTCATTAGCTCATGAAAATCCTGTATCTCAAACGATCAGAGTATTTCATAAGATATATACGATGTTGTAGCACTGTCAGCAGGTGCATCTCCATAAAGCTTGAGAACAGATGGTGCTCCTGGACTTCATAAAACCCAGCAGACCAACTCCAGCAGATAACATGGTCCTCTGCAACATCACAGAGAGGGAAACTTCATACTGGATCCAATCCAGTTCTTTTTCTCCTCAGTCCAGGGAAGACGCTTCTGACACAGTCTCTGATTCAGGAGGGGCTTGATATTAGGAGTCCTGCAGTCAGTACTCCTGGAGACACTGTCCACTGTGAATGTCTCCCAAGCTCTTTACGATCCTCTCCAGGCAGTGGTCATCCCTGTTGCTCGTCTTTTCCCACCATATTTTCCCCTTCCAGTCAATTTTTGGTTGTGGTTTTGTGTGCTGAACTAGATGCAGTATTTATAGAGTAATTTACACACAATCATAATTAAATATTCTAATAATTACAGAAACTTGATTTTCTGAACAGTTCAATAACAACAACAACAACAACAACAACAACAACAATAATAATAATAATAATAATAATAATAATAATAATAATAAACACCTCTTTAATATCTGGTGGGAAAAATTGAGTCATACAGCAAAAAATGTCCTATAAAAACATTGCTTCAGATTTGCCACTATTTTATGTTCTATATAAAACTCAATATATGGATTTTGAGCAATTTGTGATGTGTGTGTGTGTGTGTGTGTGTGTGTGTGTGTGTGTGTGTGTGTGTGTGTGTGTAAGTGTGAAGGTCTGTACACACACACCCACAGGCCAAACTGAAAATTCGTACAGCAGCATGCAAGACAACAGGTGGAGGTGTCTACACACATATACACTCCAATACACACATGTACACTCTCTCTCTCTCTCTCTCTCTCTCTCTCTCTCTCTCTCTCTCTCTCTCTCTCACTCTGTGAGTGACAGGGTGGGCTGCAGTGTGTTATTCTGTGTATTGTCCCCTCTGAAGGACAGAACAGATTGGATAGTTTTCAGTTTTCTAGCTTTTCTAGTGTTTTATCTTTCCCCCTGACGTCCCCCACATTTGGGTTTATGGACCAAAAGCACATTAAAACCCAAAATAATTTCTCATTAATTTCTGAAAGGTTTTGAATTTATTCCAGATTAATGTATTAGAACTTTTCTGTTCTCTCAATGGTGGCATATGTAAATTACACTGTTCTGAAGGCAGTTTGAGCTCAAACAGTGCTGGTGTGTGAAATGGGCGGGGCTATATTAGTGAATGGAGTGAATATTTGTGAATGTGTTGTTTTTGTGACATCACCAATCTTTAATATATTACAAAAGTGTTTTCATTTGAAGATGATTCAATATAGACCCTTATTACTGCGATGTAGTGGTGGCTGGAGGTCAGAGTCTGAATTAAGCACTGTGCTGATATATATTCTAATTCTAATGAGCTATTTTTATAACTCTTAAACAACAAAAACAGTCACTGAATGTGTTTTCTCTGGTGTTGGGGAACGAGCGGTAAGACTCGAATGTCCAAGAACAGAAACTCAAATCCCCGTCTCTACATTCCACAGTTATAAATACTCCATTACTGAGCTCTCCTCACGAACTACTGTACAACCGCCTACAGCCCACGTTCAATCAAATGAGACCACCTAAACAGAGAATGAAGCTCTAATAACATTAATATCCAGAATGAAGCTCTAATAACATTAATATCCAGTATGAATCTCTAATATCATTAATATCCAGAATGAATCTCTAATAACATTAATATCCAGAATGAATCTCTAATAACATTAATATAAAGAATGAAGCTCTAATAACATTAATATCCAGAATGAATCTCTAATAACATTAATATCCAGAATGAATCTCTAATAACATTAATATCCAGAATGAAGTTCTAATAACATTAATATCCAGTATGAACTATGAATAATATTCCAGACCCCCCCCCTCCGAGCTCTCTTCACAGACCCATTTTAAAATTCTGTTCATAATTCTGATAGTATCACATCAGCCTCCCTGGTGTCTAAGCCTTACTGAGCCCCACTGTCACTGACTGCCTCTTTAACCAGCTCATCTTTTGAACTTAGGAACATCTCATGACCTTCCTCAGCACACGTTAACTCCTCAAATTAACAAATCAGCGGTAGCTCCAGCACTCCTCTCCATGTCACACTACTCAGGCAACCTAGTCCTTAAACTCTACTTTAACTTCATCAGGAAAGTTTCCATAAAATTACAAATGAAAGATCTGAATGTTGAAGCCATTTTCTATAAAGGCTCATAAGTGTGAAGAATAACTGTAGGAGTGAGTGAGTGAGTGCGGGTGCAGACGCCCTCTTCTCTCCAGGCTGACCTGAACAGTGTTTAAAGTTCAGATCTAAATAAAGCAGCTCTGCCAGTCCTGCAGCCTCCTGCCCACCTGTCACTCTGCAAGAACAGGCTGCGCCAGAGCCCCCCAGAGGCACAGCTGCCCTCACACACTCTCAACACACACTCTTTTGTCTGCGAGCCCGTCTCTCGGACTGGCTGTGGTTGTGTGACGAGGGCAGCAGCTGACACACTGCGCAGGTTCCGATTACTGCTCTTAAACTTCAACTTCAGGTCCTGCTTCAGTACAGACCTCAAAATCAGGGTCTATTTTATTAGTCAGATAAAAGCACTGATTTATTCAGTCAATAGTGATTCATTACCTGAAAGAAATCAGATAGAATTGATTAACATTTTCTATATTTTGTTACTTATTTCTATTAATTTATTATGATACGAGTGTATTTTTTGAAGATATTATTTATATTTATTGACTTATTTCATACCAATATTTCCTTTCTCAGAAACTACCCATATTGGTATATTTATTTGTTTACTTTAATATCTGCATTTATTTATCCGTATTTATTTATATTACCATATTTATTTAACATAATTTACTTATTTATAATAATAATAATAATAATAATAATAATAATTCTACTTCTTTCTTTTTATATCTGTGTTTATTTTCTCAGATGTTATATTAATTTAACAGAATTGTTTTCTTATTTTTTTTTATTAAAGGGTTTATTTATTAGTTAGCTGTCCATAGTTATTTATTTGTCAGAATGTATTTATTTTCACGATTTATTTCAAAACAGTCTTTTGTAAAAAGCTGTGCATTTTGATTCATCAATTTAAAATTATGATTTATAATTATTTTAATAGTAGAATCTGTTTTTTAAGAAATTATCAATATTTATTCTCGTCTCTCTATATTTTTATACTCTGAATCTATGATCTTTAGCCACCTTAATTAAACACACACACATGCACTCACACACACGTACACACACACACACATGCACTCACACACACGTACACACACACACACACACACACACACACACACACACACACACACACACACACACACACACACACACACACACACACACCTCATGAGCTGGCGGAAAGGGGATGGACACTGTAATGGAGTTTGATCATCATCAGTATCTCTACGAGAGGAGAAAGACAGAATTGAATGAAATGAAATGAGCAGCACAGTGAAAAATACAATGAGAACAATGAAATCACAGGTCGGAACGTGGTCGAGCTCTGTATCTGTTGTCGTAATCCCACGAGTTCATCCGAGTCAGCTGACTGCATATCGTCACTGTCTTTTCATTATTTGTTAATTATTACTTTCTGTTTACTCTTTGAACCTTTTTAATGACACGTGGAACAATAAATAATACTCACACTGTTTATTTCAACATACTGATCCATATTTAATACTATTTAATACTAACAACAACAACAACAACAACAACAACAATAATAATAATAAAGCAGATTTGTTCTAGTTGCTGTGGTGTAGCCAAGTGGTTGCTTGATGGTTGCTATGGAGTTGTTGTTATGGAGTTGCTCAGTTTAGGCTAGGTGGTTGCTATGATATAATAGTTGCTTAGGGGGTTGCTAGGTGGTTGTAATGGAGTTGCTGAGTGGTTGCTAGGTGGATGCATACCAGCTGCTGTGGTATCAAAGGTGATTGCTATGGTACCTCATGTAGTTGGTGGGGTGTTATTAGTGAATTTCAATCACTGGCAACTTATGCACCTTTAAATCCTGTCTGAACAAAAAGCTATAAACTTAAAACTGTGGGACCATCATAATGCATAACATGCAATAATAATAATGATAACAACAACAAATATATATATATATATATATATATATATATATATATATATATATATATATAAATGATTAATTATAATAATAATAATAATAATAATAATAATAATATATCCCACTTTGTACACATGACTGTAATACTAATATTCATGCATATTGATGTTCATATTTATTTATTTATTTATTTATTTTTTTATGATAATAAATACCATTATCATCAACACTGGCTTTTATTTTTTAATTTTTCATATATAAGTATTTTAACATGTATATATGTCTGAGTTTATTCTGTTGATTCAAAGTGTTTATTCTGCTTGTTCATTTTATTACTCTGTTATTTTTATTATTATAATTTTTATTTCTATTTTTATGTTTTATATAGACAGGCGGGATTAATACAGTCACTCTGATTCTGATATGGAGTGAATGTATATACACTGTGTTTATATGAAGTAATATGAGGCCTCCGTTTACAGAAAGGTAGAGTGGACTTTATGAAATGCTCTGTTCAGGACGATGATGTGCAGTTAATCCTACGGTTACAGAACCACGTTCACACACAGGGAAGATGAAGCAATGGAACCGTAACTTTGTTGGATTGATTGATGCTGCTCACCCATAAGGTCTTTGGAGAAACGCTGGATGTATCTGTGGGATACCAAACGAGAAACCTGACACACACACACACACACACACACACACACACACACACACACACACACACACACACACACACATTTAGTTATATTATGTTTAACAATATGACACTATTCTTATCTTTAACATTCACAACCCTAATCTTAACCTTAATCCTGCTAACCCGAATCCTAACCCTACTAACCCAAATTTTAACCTTAACCCTTAACTTAACATTGAACTTAACCCTACTAACCCTAATCCTAAAGATACTGACCATAAAGATACATAATTCTAATAACAATTATCCTAACCCTACTATCACAAATCATAACCCTGACCTAACCCTAATCTTAACCCAGACCTAACACTAATCCTAACCCAACCTAACACTAATCCTAAACCTGACCTAACACTAATCCTAACCTGACCTAACACTTATCCTAACCTGACCTAACACTTATCCTAACCTGACCTAACACTAATCCTAACCTGACCTAACACTAATCTTAACCTGACCTAACACTAATCCTAACCTGACCTAACACTGATCCTAACCTGACCTAACACTTATCCTAACCTGACCTAACACTAATCCTAACCTGACCTAACACTTATCCTAACCTGACCTAACACTAATCCTAACCTGACCTAACACTAATCCTAACCCGACCTAACACTAATCCTAACCCGACCTAACACTAATCTTAACCCAACTTTGGTCTACTAACATTAATCCTAACCCGACCTAACACTAATCCTAACCCGACCTAACACTAATCCAAACCTGACCTAACACTAATCTTAACCCAACCTAACACTAATCCTAACCCGACCTAACAATAATGCTAACCTGACCTAACACTAATCTTAACCCAACTTTGGTCTACTAACATTAATTCTAAACCTGACCTAACCCTAATCTTAACACAACCTAACACTAATCCTAACCCGACCTATCACTAATCCTAAACCTGACCTAACACTAATCCTAACCTGACCTAACACTAATCCTAACCCGACCTAACCCTAATCTTAACCCAACCTAACACTAATCCTAACCCGACCTAACACTAATCCTAACCTGACCTAACACTAATCTTAACCCAACTTTGGTCTACTAACATTAATCCTAAACCTGACCTAACCCTAATCTTAACCCGACCTAACACTAATCCTAACACGACCTAACACTAATCCTAACCTGACCTAACACTAATCCAAACCTGACCTAACACTAATCTTAACCCAACCTAACACTAATCCTAACCCGACCTAACAATAATGCTAACCTGACCTAACACTAATCTTAACCCAACTTTGGTCTACTAACATTAATTCTAAACCTGACCTAACCCTAATCTTAACCCAGACCTAACACTAATCCTAACCCAACCTAACACTAATCCTAAACCTGACCTAACAATAATGCTAACCTGACCTAACACTAATCTTAACCCAACTTTGGTCTACTAACATTAATTCTAAACCTGACCTAACCCTAATCTTAACACAACCTAACACTAATCCTAACCCGACCTATCACTAATCCTAAACCTGACCTAACACTAATCCTAACCCGACCTAACCCTAATCTTAACCCAACCTAACACTAATCCTAACCCGACCTAACACTAATCCTAACCTGACCTAACACTAATCTTAACCCAACTTTGGTCTACTAACATTAATCCTAAACCTGACCTAACCCTAATCTTAACCCGACCTAACACTAATCCTAACACGACCTAACACTAATCCTAACCTGACCTAACACTAATCCAAACCTGACCTAACACTAATCTTAACCCAACCTAACACTAATCCTAACCCGACCTAACAATAATGCTAACCTGACCTAACACTAATCTTAACCCAACTTTGGTCTACTAACATTAATTCTAAACCTGACCTAACCCTAATCTTAACTCTTCAAACAGCAATCAGAGCAATAACACCTGGCTGCTTAATATTCGTGGCTTGGCATTTAGGTAGCCAGGTTAACATTAACCTTTTCTGCCATCTGATGGGGTTGGGAGTCTTTACAGGCTCTCTCTGCAGCTGGCCGGTCAGCCATGGTCACCTGATCATGCAAACAGCACAGAGATACATTCAACTCTGCCTTGTTGACCTGATACATATTTACGTAGCACGGTTTCTATTTTTGTTGTTTGATGCGTATATACTCTGGTCAGCCATAACATTAATACCAATGCCATGTTTCTACATTTACTGTCCATTCTATTATCCCTACTGACCACACAGGAGCACTTGGTAGTCCTATAATCCCAGACTGTAGTTCATCTGTTTCTCTGCAGACTTCATTCTCCTCCTTTCACCCCGATCTTCAATGATCAGGACCCCACAGGACCACCACAGAGCAGATATTATGGTGGTGGTGTGTTAGTGTGTGTTGTGTTGGTACGAGTGGATCAGACTGAGCAGTGCCGCTGGACTGTTTAAACCCATCAGTGTCACTGCTGGACTGAGAACAGTCCACCGACCAGAAATGTCCAGCCGACAGCGTCCTGTGGGCAGCGTCCTGTGAGCCCTGATGAAGGTCTAGAGGATGACAACACAAACTGTGCAGAAACAGATGAGCTTCTGTCTCTGACTTTACATCTAAGAGTTGAACCAAATAGGTTGGAGTGTCTAATAAAGTGGACAGTAAGTGGACAGTGTTGCACAAACAGTCCAACTTCCTTTTTCTGTGTCTGATCCATAGCCTGCAGCACAACACATAACACACCACCACCATGTCACCATGTGACTGCAGTGCTGAGAATGACCCACCATCTGATACCACAGTTCATTTAAATGATCAATATTCTGGTCTGGGCTCTTATGGGGTCAAGGTTCTTCACACGACAAGTCACATCTGTACTTCATGCAAAGTTCATTATGGAACCAAAAGGGGTTCTTCTATGGCATGAGAACCACTTGAAGCAGCTTTATACTTATATTATTTACATATTTTACATATTAATATATATATATATATATATATATATATATATATATATATATATATATATATATGTGTGTGTGTGTGTGTGTGTGTGTGTGTGTATGCGGTCAGATGAATAAATACACAATAAATAAATAAAGTAAATAAATACACTTACAAACCCATAGCCCCTGGACTTCCCAGTCTGTCTGTCCGTGATGACCACAGCCTCATCAATGTCCCCAAACACCTCGAAGTACTTCCTGAGGCTGGAGTCAGTGGTGTGGTAGGGCAGGCCTCCAACAAAGATCTTGGTGAAGGTTGTGTCCTTCTGGCTGGAGTGCATCCTCACACTGAGGTCACAGGGGCCTGCAGACCTCCAGCCAAGCAAAAGCAAGAGTTAACTCCTAATCCCAGTGACCCGTGTGGTCAGAAGCCCAGGGAGCTGTGTGTAGAAAGAGCAAGGTCTCAAACGCTGAAGACAGGACTCCTCGTCCTTCTGAACTTCATGCTTCTGCTTTGACAGATTGGCTCTGCTGTCAAGAGTTATGAAGGGCCAGCCCATGTACTGATAAGCACCGCCCCATTTGGCACCCCAGGGCCTGTAACTTGAACCCTACTCTCTCCCTGTCCACTGTATGAGGAACCCAATCCCCCTACCCTGTGCTTCACACTCTGCCACTTTATTAGAAACACCCTTTTGTGCTTCCACTCACTGCCACTTTATTAGAAACACCTGCATTGTGTTTCCATTCACTGGCCACTTTATTGGAAACCCCATACATTGTGCTTGCACTCACTGGCCACTTTATTGGAAACACCCACATTGTGCTTCCACTCACTGCCACTTTATTGGGAACACCAATAAAGTTTCAGATTGAGTTTATTTCTCCAGTCATGGAAGCTGATTGTACATTTTAACCACTGAAGCTTTATTAATTGAACACCTTATGAGCTACAGAGGATTCCCGAAAGTTCCTGGTGGTTCACTGCTACAATAACAGCCAGGATCCATGTGGGAATAGTTGATGGCGTGAAGCAATGTTACCCAGAAGTATAACATTCATCTCAAAGTTTAGTGTCTCGGGACCTATGCGAAGACGAGACGTGTCTCTGATCAATAAAAGAGAATTAAGAACAGGTTGTGAAGAAAATCACTGAGATCTTCTGAGCTGGTCTGAAGAACGAAGCTTCCAGAATTCTCCTGGATGCCCACAGCCAGCGCCTGGGTGTGTTCAATTCCATCAGCAGCACACCTGATTTAACATCACTAAGCACTGATTTACCAAAGCAGGTGTTGATGAGACTATAAATAATACTAGACTCCCATGAGGAGAACTTTGGAGATGTTTAGTGATCACAGGGATGGAAAAACACCACTTTCTATAGGACTGTTATTAGTGTTTATTGTAATATTGCTGCTGTATTGAGGTAATAAATAAACACTCCCATAAACACACATAAAATATAATATTTCTAATTATATGTGCTTGTGCTCTGAGTATGAACAGCAGGGGGTGCTGTGTTACCATCCAGGCAGCAGAAAAGGGCACTGGTGTGAAAAATAATGCAATAATGCTCATACATGTGCACACCCACACACAGTAAAGCGGGACAATTTCTAAAATATATTCCATTATATTCCATTCATCCCTGCGGCAGGAAGATGGGAATATTCTTAATTCCGGCGTGTGTCGTGTGGGCTGGGTTTTAAATAGTGTTATGTGCTGCCAATAAGTGCTGCACATATGAATAATGTTTGAAGGGCCCAAACTGAGTTGTGTTACATTTGGATCTCTGGGTGTGTGTTTATTTATTCAAATTCCTCCTCTGGCCCCATTTGTGTAATTCATTTAATTGTCACCCGGCAGCTCCGGCAGTTAGGCCGGGAGTGTGCTTGTGTGAGATTAATGTGATCTGTTCGCATTAAAAGTGTGTTTATTTTCCTTGCATGGCTTTTTAATGCTGTAAATTGGTGCGCGTCTGAGCCATTTAGGTGCCATTAGTGAGAGACGGTATTGAGATGATAAATGTGATCACTGGGGTGGAAGCTTCTTCCACATGTAAAGGGAAAATAAATGCATGGCAGCAGGTCAGGCCTGATCTCAGCATTAAGCACTTAGCATATGTACATTAGTATTCATCTCTCAGGACCAGACACGGTCTCAGCATTTGAGAGGGGCTGCTTAATGAGTTTGATTGCACTTTGTTGGGCGTACGTCTTCGTTTGGGTGAGAGGTGCCATTAGTTATGAGAGTCCATACCAGCCTCATTTACATTCACTTCCAGTTCCTGAAGGGACACGCAGGCAGAAACAGAACTTTGTCCTTTATTATGTACTTTATTATGTACTCTATATATTGGGAATAAAGGGTACAGTGTAAAAATTGCAAGGGAACCAGAAAATGTCTATAAAAATGGTAATTATCTGGCAACCGGGAATTCCTTTTTACAGATATGTGCTCAAAAAAATGTATATGTTTAAAAAGCTCATTCGGTCATTCATACAAAAAGGTAAATATTCATATTTAATCCTATTAATATTAATCATATTTAATATTCATTACACATAAAGTGATATTTGATATCTGTTTTATTGTTAATAAGTTTGGCTTATAGCTCATGAAAAGCAGAATCTCCAACTATTTGAATAGATTTTTATCACAATATCAACTTTAAAACCATATATTTAAATGTAAATATCAAATATTTCACTTTAAATGTAATGAATATAAAACATATGATGGTTTCATTTTTTTTTATTAAATTATCAAAGACCCTTTTCACAGTATTCGATAGTTATTCTGTAAAACATTTTATTTATTTATTCACAAAACATCGGGAAAAAAAAAACACAAAAAATTCCACAAACATAACATTTCTGGATCTTGTTCTGACATTTGTTTTTGACAGGATCTAACTGTGAGGAATCTCTGGATTCTAGCCTCGTCTACTGGCTAAGGATGTTTTCCGAGTGCACAGCAAAGCACTTTTGTAAGTCGCTGTGGTTAAGGGCGTCCGATAAATGTCGTAAATGTCAATGAATCAGAAATAAGTCCAGCTAACATTCTTTATCCAAATCTGTGAATAAACTGTCAAAATAAAAGCATTTACTTTCTCTGTGGGTTAATTGTACATATGCTGCACCTCATTTAAAGGATACAAATTGAAAACAAGAAATGTCATAATAAACTTTTTAAACACAATGCAATGACTAAACATAGACTCTCTAACATTTAAAAGGGCGGTTTAGGATGAAATTAAAAAAGCAACATTTCAGGTAAGTTGACATTATGATGCTAGTTCCTTAAAGCTTCCCTAAAAACCTGACAAACATCTCGTAGAACATGAAAAACATGACAGTATTTAACAAAACCAAAATCCTACAGAAAGACATTTGTTTCTAACTAAATACAAACCCCCCGAAAAGCACCCCAAAGCCTCATGGGAGAATTCCTGCCACAATATTTTAAAATTACAGAATATTTTTTGTCTTTTTGCAATAATAAACTGTATTTTTCAGTGATGAATCAGCATAACAACATTATGTGTAAAATTAATCACTAAAGAAAGTTTTTATTTTAAGGTTAATTTAGTTAAGATTGCATTTCATGAACTGTTTATTTCTATTTTTACCTCTCATGTACCACATAACAATAACAATAAATCACCTTGAATCGTTTGCATGGAGTATCACTGGAAAATCACATGATGCTTTTTAATTAACAGTGTATTATTGTCATTTGAAGACTAATCCTAATACTAATCCAACATTTCCTCCATGATCTAAACTCCCTAAACTATATATCATGTAGGCTCCTACCTTCATCTAAAGCTTCTGTGGCCATTTATGATCACCTGTCTTGGATCATCTCTACAGACGAGGCCCTTCACCGAACCACTAAAGCTGCTGGGGCTGTTTATGATACTGTAAAATTTGATTGTGAAAGCTGGAGCTCCGTTCTCTGGAGTGACAAAGAAGCTCCATTCAGTACCTATGGGATGAGTTGGAATGCCAGGACTGACCATCCAACATCAGACCTTGATCTCACTGACGCTCTCATGGCTGAATGCAATAAAAGCCTCCTCACATCAATGTTCCAAAATCCAACAGTAGAGATCATTACTGCTGGTGGGACTAAACCCCTTTTTAAACTCCCCTTTGTTTGGGAGGAAATGCTGGGTAGGCTGGTGTCCAGTCTTCTGAAGGTCCCCGAAGGATTTCAGACAGGTTTTTAATCCAGTGCAGATTCTGCTTTGGGAGTTCTCCAAGGAATTTGTACCAAGGGGAATCACACGCAGACACGGAACACCGGTAACACTGACTCAGCCTTGGGGGATTTTTCAAAGAGCAGCATTTTCCTGTTTGATAGCTTAATCTTGTTTGACGGGAGAAGGACGTACCTACTGGTCAACCCTCAAGACGGATCACATAATCTATATTACTGAGAAATACATGAAACATGGCCTTGACCTCGAGCCATTATGTTTCCGTAATTCTGTGTACACGTTTAGAAACAGTGGACAGACTCTGGCTGCTTTTCCACAGGAGCTCTCTCCAACTGGCAGCTCTACAGGAGGTGTGAAGGCGTCAGTTGACCTCAGACTGCTCAAGCCTACACAGGAGGTCCGCTTCACGCTGCCCCTGGCAGGAATATGAATGAGAGTGAAGATGCTCCAGCTGGCTCTGTTAGATCTTTATTGGCCACAGTTTCTACCTGTTTACTGTCAAACTCTCAGTTGGGGTTTTGGGGTTTTGGACGATGTTCTTCACTTCATCTCATGCTGCCTACTAAAGTGTGCTTTAGGTGGTCACCAGCAATGTGTTCATATATCTGAAAAACAAGGGTGGACATATTTTGTTTTCAAAAAAGAGGACACTGGGGACACACAAGCATCCACTGTTGTTAGGATCTTGTTTCTGGTGGCCTTCAAGTAGGCCAAAGTTGTAGGACCATAGCAGTGTGGGAGGGACCATAGGAGGGACCATAGCAGGGACTCTCTAAAATCACCAATAACTCCTTTATTTAACGTTTTTAAACAGAGAGATTTCCCTCCCTCTGTTTGGAAATTTCTGTTTACAGAAAAACATAAATGCTTGTATGACCCTGTATGAACTGATAAAACCTCATAAAGAGAGGCATCAAAGCATCATGATGAAAGAAGACCTTAATTCAAGCTCACTTTAAAAAAGCATGATTTTTGGCAGTGTCCATTTCTTTAATTTGCATTCTTGGTTTCTTTAATCTTTGTTTAATCTTTAATCTTAAAAGTTTAATCTTTAAACTTTGTATTGTCCTTTAATGCTGTGCCTACGCCCTCCTGTGGCCCAGTTTGGCCATTTCTTTAGAAATTCCTTCAATCACAGTGTTCATCAATATGTGCCCTATTTAGTTTCAACAGAGACATAATAATAATAATAATAATAATAATAATATTAATAATAACAACAATAATAATAATAATAATAATAATAATTATTATTATTATTATTTTTGTTACTGTTGTTTATTATTATTATTATTATTATTATTATTATTATTATTATTATTATTATCAATAATATTATTATTATTATTATTAGTGTTGTTTTAAATATCATAGATATCTTTATTTGTACCGTGAACCTTATTTAAAAAAAAAAAAGAAATTTAAATTGTAGATTGAAGTTTCAATCAATTCATACAAATATTTATATTCTGTTCATTTTTACACCAAATGAAGACAGATGTAAGTAGTCTAGGGTCTTCTGAAAATAACATTATCAGGGATGTGTCTCCTGAACAACTTTTATCATTTTTTGGCAAATAAAAGTCGGTCAAATGACAAAAACATCCCACAAAATTGTCCACTAAAGGTTTTATAAGCAAAAAAAGAAGTTTGGTGGCTTCCAACGATAACAAACCTGTTGTGGTCAGAGATGTAACCAGCATACTGGCATTTCACAGCCCAGTTTAACCCTCGTGTTGTTTTAGTCTTCTGTTGACACCCCGTGTTCTTAGCCTCCTTCACTAAACCCCTAAAATAAAATAGCTTAATTGAGCTTTAAACGCCTCTGATCTACTTCACTTGAGGAAACAACCTTCATACAAGTCTGTCTTTATGAATATTTGAGTTTTCTCTTCACATTTCAGAAAGACTGCATTTAATCCGTGGCCACAGCTTGTTTCTATTACAGCACACTGTTCCCTTTTCTGCACTAAAGTAGAATTTTTTACAGTAGATTATTATTATTATGATTATTATTTCTTATCCATTTTTTTGTAGAATAAAGATCATTAAGGGGGTTTTCTCTGCAATTAAATGTGCTGAAGGTCACTTTTGACCCATAAGACAACACGAGGGTTAAGTCAGAACTGGACGTCAGTGAAAACACTGTCTCAGAAATGAACCTGAAAGAACCTAAATGCTGACCACCCTCAAAGTAACTCAATAAATGGATTCTTCTTCTCCAAGGCATCAGTATCCTGTTTGCATAAACTGCAAATACTAGCTGTCTGCTTCCTGCTTGTTTGACTTACCATCCTGTAATGGAAGAACGCTCGGGGCGTCGGCTGGGGAATGTAGTTAATGACCGGCCCTCAGGGCAGCTCTACTGATCAGCTGTGCTGTGGAGTAATTAGGAAATTAGGAAAAAGGCAAATTTTCTGCTTCCCGCTGCATTCCCCAGCCCCCTGGCTCCAGTTTGCCCACCTAACTTTCTTTGTGCTGCGTTTGGCTCTTTGGCTAAACTGGAACCATTAATCTAATTTCGTCTGCAGACGACGAGGCCTGAGTTCAATTACCCTCCTCGCTCCGCTTACGGACATTGGAATTGAAATCCAATCGGCCCAAATCGATCGGTACAACAGCAACATGTGTGCGTGGTATTTTGGGAATAATTTATGCGATTCCGAGAACGTGACTAAAGTTGGAGCGCTGTTCGTGGTCTTCTGAAGTGGACCGAAAACTCAGGCCTCAAAATGTGAAAGTGTGGTTTCGCGTCCACGTTTACTTCTACAGTCATCCCACAGACTGCGTGTGGATTTTACAGCTTTAAACACACCTGTTTAAGCCATGCATTCTCACCACCACACTATATGGACAAAAGTAATGGGACACCTGCTCATCTAGGGTTTCTTGTGAAATCAAGGTTAATAAAGACTTTCTCCTGCTTTTGTTGGAGTAACTGTCTCTACTGTCCAGGGAAGACTTTCTACTACGTTTGCTGCGAGGATCTGATTACATTCAGAAACAAGAGCTACAGTTATTCAGCTCACGGTGTTGGATGATCACCACCTCACCTCACCCGGCTCCACAGCTCAATGCTTGGGGGGCTTTATGCCTCTCTAGGCCACACCTGACATGAAGCGTGATGCCAACAGGTCCATGTTTATCTGCTCTTTATCAGATATTCTATTGGCAGTACTTCTCTACAGGGACTAGACAAGCTGTGTGTCTCCGTCAGCAATGGCTGTGACTTAAAGTAGACGAATGCATTCATTCGAGGGGGTGTCCACAAACAACTGGACAAATGGACCAAGATTGGTGGTTGGATGTCTCTATTTATGAGGTACTATCATCTTATACAGAACAGCATGGGATGATAGTACCTCATCAATAGAGACGTCCAAACACTGTGAAGAAGGAAGAGTTCAATCCCAAACTACACACTGCTCCCTTTGTAGTGTACAAGTCATAGAAGTTCAGATTGTAAATTGAAACAGAGCATGATATATCTGTAATAGAACAGCATTTACGTTTATTCATTTGTGGAAATCTGAGATCTAGAACTGAGTAGATGCTGCAGTTGTATATTCTATGTGGTTCACTATATAGGGTGTAAGGAGGTATTTGAGATTCAGAGCCATGAAACATGGTTTAGAGGCCAAAACACAGACAAAAACCCAGGAGCACTGTGCAGAGAACCACATTCAGGTCCTACAGACATCAGTAGTCTTGGTTTGGTCTGCTGTCAGTGTAGAAGCTGCCCACTCCCAGCTCCACACATGGGTTTTCACAATTGGTTCATTTGGCCACATACCTGCTTTAAACTATTGCCTGCATGGTTAAACACCTCCTCGGCTCCTTGTTGCTCCACAGCGAAATGTCAGAGCCCAGAATCGTTCCTGGGTGCAGACTTATGTATTCAGGACAAGTACCAATATATGCATACATGTGGACAGGGCCTCTGACCCCAACACACACAGGCTGCCATGGTCCTACAATTAATTACACAATATCCTGACCACAGCGGACAGCCCATGTGTCCCCAGTATCTTACTGAAAACCCAAATTTGGTACCTAGCAGGTGGAGCAGCCATGGCCTGGTGGTTAGGGAACCAGCCTTGTGACCTTATGACATGACTGAAGTGCCCTTGAGCAAACCACTGACCTCCCCAGTTGCTCCCCTGGTCCTGAAGATAGGGCTGCCCACTGCTCTGGGTGTGTGTGCTCACTGCCCCCTGGTGTGTGATTTCACTAGTGTCTATGTGTGTATCTCTGTGTGTGGATGGGTAAAATGCGGAGGTCTAATTCCTGTGTGTGCAAAAACACAGTGGGTCAAATGAGTATATTATTATAATTATACTATTATTAGCATCCCACCAAAATGCGCCACAGGTGGTCATTCATACCTGTGGTCATCAAACTCCTCTCTTAATGGGTGACGACTGTGGTACATTCGTGCAATTTTAACTTTATCTGTGCAATAACTCTGAAGTGCAATAACACTACTACTAACTACATGACACAGGACGTTCATATTTATGCATTATCATAAATATTTTTTTATTTTCATAAGTATTTTAAAATGTATATATTTCCAAAGTGTTTATTGGGCTTATAATTGTATAATACTCTGTTTATTATTTCATATAGATGGGTCAGCTGTAATAATTTGCACTTTCCCTCTGGGCTGAATGAAGTATTTCTGATTCTGATTAACCTACATTTAGTCCATGTTTAAAGATAACAGTGCAGGTCAGAAGCAACATCAGTCTAAAAGCAAGTCTGCAATGATTTCAATTAGGTTTTTAAAACGTTCTCCGAGTGGAGCTTTTTGAGGACGCTGTTTTCAGTGTTTTCTTGTGGACGGGCAAAACACAGCTTTTATAAAACACTGATGGCATGATTATAGTCTGTTTACACTTTCTTAACACTGTGACTGAATGGACGGATCAAAAGTGTGTGGGTGATTAAGAGACAACAGGGTTGCCATGACGACAAAAAAAAAACATCTTATGTGTGAGACGGAGTTATAGATCAGCTGTTTGAGCACAGTAAGACAATGTGTTGCTGGATAATGTGTTTCAGCTTGAAGCATATGCATGCAGAAACATTTTTTTACAAATAACAAATGAATAAATAGTCTATTTTAAAAGTTGCAATTTATGCAATTATTATCATGCATAATTAACAGCTAAATAAGGAAGCAATAAATTAATTTTAAATACCACATAAACAACGTATGATTTGTGTGTTATTGTGCAACAGAAATGGCGGAACCTGTAGATGGTCAGTCGACCTCAGCCGTGGGAGTTGAGTAAGGTCAAGTCTGTGAGACTGCAGGTGGGATTGCGGGCAGGACCAGGCTGAAATATATATATATATATATATATTTTTTTTTTTTTTTTTTTTTTATTTATTTTTTTTTTCAAGGTGGGAGGAAAACAAATGATGCCAGTTTTGGGCAAGAAGCAGGACGAATTCTAGTGGGAGCGAAGGATTAAAATATCTGTCCTGCCATGTAAGATTTAGAGTTCAAATCATGGAAAACCACATTTTTTCAATGTCATCTTTCAATTTAACTGATTAGTAAAACCCAAAGAATGCATCTACACATATCCACCAAATCAGCCTACTGCAGTTTAGCCTCTCCCACTCACACTGAAGTTATAAGGAGTGTTTCAGTGCTGGACTGCCTTTAAAACCAGGCTCAGTACACCGCAGCCAATCAGATCAAGGCTCATTTCCATATAACAGCTTTAAAGTCACATTAAAAAACAACCTGTTTAATGTTATGGTAACAATGTTAAAATAAGATCATCCTTAATTAGCCTCAAGGTGGCGAAATTCACACTGTTACAGCAGCAAAGGAATAGCAAGGCAAGAATAGGTAAAGTAGAGTAAATAGAATATAGTATCTACAATAATAATAATATATACAATTTTATTATTATTATTATTATTATTATTATTATTATTATTATTGTTATCCCATATATAATCAAAAGGGAATTGGGAGAATAACAAAGAAAATCAAATAATAAACAATATCCCAGCCAACATGCTCATGTTGTGCTCAAATGGGTGGAACATGGGCAAGGTGTGTTTGAGGTGAATGGGTTTGTACATGTGTTGTGACTGGGAACCAGTTGGGCTTCCCAAATGGACCCTGTCATTACAACCCTAAATGTGCCATATACAACCCATATTTAACCCCTCCTGGTCCCATAAATGACCCTGGACAAAACATTCTGGCTCCAATTTGGGCTACCCATACAGGCCCCACATGGGCATGCTGAGATATTATTTAAAATAGTATCCTAACATATAACATCAATAATTAGAGAGAGAGAGAGAGAGAGAGAGAGAGAGAGAGAGAGAGCTGCAGAGGACAGTGCTCAAACTGTTCAACCTTGTCCTGAGTTCAGGCTTTTTTCCTGACATCTGGAGCCAAGGACTCATCACCCTAATCCATGACCCTCTTACAAGAACTGCACCCTAACAATTTCAGAAAGCTTTCAACAATTTGGCATGAGGGGCTGTATTACACACTCCTCTAGAGTGGAATCAGGTGTAAAGTGTATATTATCATCAAATCATGTATTCAGAAAATAAATGTTCTTCTCCCAAAAAAGAGGCATGGAACAGGGCTGCAGTCTGAGTCCCACACTGTTTAACATCTACATTAATGAGTCAGTGGTGCAGCTGGAACAGTCTGCAGCCCGCAGGACAGGGAAGTAAAGTTCCTGCACTATTCAGATGATCTGGTGCTGCTGTCCCGAGCACACAGGGGTTACAGCAGCACCTGGACCTGCTACAGCAGTACTGCCAGAACTGGGCCCTGGCAGTAAGCCTTTAGAATGATTCTGGAGCGAGTGTGTGGTCAGTGTGAGAGCAGGGAGGAGCGTGTGTGTGGTCAGTGTGAGAGCGGAGAGGTGGAGACAGAGATGTACTTCACTGCCCAAAAGCCAACATTTAATCATTTAATTGATCCCAGATTATGAAACACATATTAATTGCACACTTAATTGTAAAAAATACATATATATGAGGTAAATGTAAATACTTGTGGGAGAGGGGGGCACTCGATACCCTCACTACACAGTATGTGTCCTCACCATAACTCACTGTTCACAGTAACTCTTACTGACCTTATTCTTTATATGTTTATATAAGAGTGTGTTTATATAGGAGTGTATTTATATAGGAGTGTATTTGTATATGAGTGTATTTACATATGAGTGTATTTATATAGGAGTGTGTTTATATAGGAGTCTTTGTATAGGAATGTGTTTATATAGGAGTGTGTTTGTATAGGAGTGTGTTTGTATAGGAGTATGTTTATATAGGAGTGTGTTTATATAGGAGTGTGTTTGTATAGGAGTGTGTTTGTATATGAGTGTGTTTGTATGAGTGTGTTTATATAGGAGTTTGTTTATACAGGAGTGTGTGTATAGGAGTGTGTTTGTATAGGAGTGTATTTATATAGGTGTGTGTTTATACAGGAGTGTTTGTATAGGAGCGTGTTTGTATAGGAGTGTATTTATATAGGAATGTGTTTATATAGGAGTGTGTTTATATAGGAGTGTGTTTGTATGAGTGTGTTTATATAGGTGTGTGTTTATACAGGAGTGTTTGTATAGGAGTGTGTTTATATAGGTGTGTGTTTATACAGGAGTGTTTGTATAGGGGCATGTTTGTATAGGAGTGTGTTTATATAGGTGTGTGTTTATATAGGAGTGTGTTTATATAGGAGAGTGTTTATATAGTGTGTTCATATAGGACTGTGTTTGTATAGGAGTGTGTTTATACAGGAGTGTGTTTGTACAGGAGAGTGTTTATATAAGAGTGTGTTCATATTGGAGTGTGTTTATATAGGAGTATGTTTATATAGGAGTGTGTTTATATAGGAGCATGTTTAAATAAGAGTGTGTTTATATAGGAGTGTGTTCATATGGGAGTGTGTTTATATAGGTGTGTTTATATAGGAGTGTGTTCATATAGGAGTGTGTTCATATAGCAATGTGTAAATAAAATTTATGTCTACATTTTCTATAGTTTCTAAATTTACCAAAATCTTTATTCAGTAGTTTTGTCACTTTTGTAATTATTATTGGCTTTATTATATATTTAGTTGTTATTGTTGTAATGCTTTGGAAATATTGTTCTCATTGCAGTCGAGCCAATAAATCTACTTTGAATCTTGAATCTGAGAGAGAGTGAGAGTTGGAGTGAGATTTAGAGAGTGAGAGATAGTTAGACAGAGTGAGAGAGAGATAGAAAGTATTAGTGTGTGTGTGTGTGTGTGTGTGAGAGAGAGAAAGAATTACCCTCACACACCACAAGGTGGACTCCGCAGCACACAGTTACAACACTCCTGACCAGCGGTGGAGCGGAAACACACACACACACACACCCTCTCTCTCTCCTTTATGCCATCAGATCGTTCGTATATCCCTCCTTTCTTTCCCGCTCAGCCTTCTCATCCACACTGCATCACCCCCTCCCTCCATCCTCCAGCCCTCCCTCCATCCTCCTCCTCCTCCTCCTCCGCTCGTGAACGCGCAGCCCGGCTCTCTGTCTCGCGCAGGGCAGAGCGGGGCAGATCAGCCGCGTCCTCCTCTGGATTTCTGCACCGCAGACCCCCTGCGTTACCGCCGCCTGCGCGGTGCACGAGGCGCGCGCGCTTTCGCTTCCGGGCCCCTTCACCTCCTCCTGCACCTCCTCCTCCACCTCCTCCGCTTGGCTTTGTTCCTCTGCGCGAGCTGTGCAGGACGCCTCTTGGATGCGCGAGCAACACAGTGCTGCCGGTGTGTGTGAGTGTGTGTGTGTGTGCGCGTGTGTGTGTGTGCGCGGACACATGGACTTAGTGCTGTCCGGACAGCAGCAGCAGCAGGGACGTGGTGGTCTCCCGTGGACTCGCGCGTGCATGTGAGCGGGGACGCAGGGGACAGCAGCAGCATGCAGGCATGACGTCGCTCCTGCCCCCTTGTTGCACATCAGCGCACGCGCCCGTGGCCATCCCCCGCAAAACAGGCGCTCCTGTCCCCGCGCGCGCTCTGAGGGTGGGCATCGCCGGCTGATCCGCCGTCCCGTGCCGCACGCGCTCTTCCGCACCCCCACCCGGCACGCGCATGTGGGCAGAAGGCGCCCGGCACACGAGTTCGTGCGCTGCGTCATGACGCGTTTGACGCAAGCCGCGCGCGTCCCGCAGCCGCTCTGAGCGCCAGCAGAGGGGAGGGAGGGCAGTGACCAGTCTGCTCACTTCACACCCCGGTGGTCACTGATGAGTGGTGAGGCGCGCGCCTGACACGCGCAGCGCAAAAAGCCGCAAAAAGGGTCGCGCGTAAAAACGCGCAGCGCTGGACTGCGCTGTAAATGGTGTTCAGGAAGATCCCCGGAGTGTCCGCGCCGGGCATGGGGCTGCGCCTGTCCCAGAAGTTCGTCTTCTTGCTCTTCTTGTCCGGCCTGGTCACTCTGTGCTTCGGCGCGCTCTTCTTTCTGCCGGACTCTGTGCGCCTCAAGCGCATCTTCTTGTCCAAGAACGAGAGCCCGGCAGTGACCGCGCGCTCCGACGGCGAGGCCAGGGACCTCCCGAGGAAGACGGCTGGAGAGCCCTTGAAGGTGGTGGAGGTGGCCGGGGGCAAGCTGAGGGTGAGTCGGAGACCTTCGGTGACCCACGATGCCAGGACGCTGGACAGGTCAGTGGGCACCCTGGAGAGGACGCAGGTGGACGCTGTGGACGGAGCTCGAGATGTGGAGGGCAAGGATGGCAGGAGAGGGTCGGATTTTGAGATATTCAACAAGTGTCTCCTGAAACCCGCTCTTGGAGTTGACCGTGGGAAACCTTCGGACCCTCAGACCGTCCAGCGGAGGGACAAAGTGAGAGAGGTGAGATAAGCCGGCTTGTGTGTGTGTGTGTTTGTGTGTGAACAGGTGGGATTCATACACACAGCTCCTAAACCCGGAGCTGGAGCACCACTGTGTCCTGGTCATGACCCCTGCCCAGGAGGGAAGACCATTTCGGATCATGCTGGTGCGTTTTGAGAATTGAACTGGGGTCCTTCTTTGAAGTATGTCCCCTTCAGTGGCTGGGTGTTTCTCTGAGGACGCAAACACCCCACATCTCCCCCTCCATGCAGAACTTCAGAAGGTCAGCAGCAGGGATCTCTCAGCTCAGCATATCATTTGTTTGTTTGAAGGGCAGTTCCAGCAGTTGTTCCAATGTTCTGTAATTACGTGGTTAAGATGTAAACAGTAAATGCTCCCGGTCAGAGCGGTTCACAGCTCTGTAAAAGCCCCCGTTTACACGGTTTACACTGAGAAGATGTTGGACCTTAAATGGTTATGAATTACATTAAAGGGAAAACTTTTTCATAAAACATTATTATAATGTGATCTAAGACACAGTGTGGCCTCACTGGTGGGGCTGTGTAGTAAATAAATCACTATATATGTGTTTATTTGTGAAAAAACCCACAATAAATAAAGTACCAGGTACATAAATTACACAAAATGACACAAAAATTAATAATTATAATTAAAAACAAACATTACAGCAGATGTCTGTTGTGATCAATATAATTGCTATAGTTGTATTGTAGTCATGGCAACGTCTTGTTCTGTTCACCGCCGCTGTACAGAAATCAGTTCTCTCCAATTATTAATCAAATAATCGATCAATTATTAAAAGGAATAATCTTTCTTCTTTCATTCCGTTCTACATCAAAAGTGAATAGTGGGGTCCGTTGTTCTGAGGTTGACCTGGTTGAAGATTTCTCCTGCTTCCAGTCAGTCCGTGTCCATGAGACCCTCCACGTCCCCACACTGATCGAACTCCACTCGGTGTGTTGCTTTATAGTTTGTGTCATAATTTTATTAAAGCGAACGTTTCGTTCCCGTGTCAGACAGCTGCTCAGCCTGGATGTTTTCACTGCAGTTCTGCGTCCAAACTGAGGAACGTCCAGCTCCTCTGTCTCCAGCAGCCTTTCCAGTAGCTCAGAGTAGCAGTCTCTTTAAACTGCGTTTCCCTCAGGATCAATAAAGTCAGTCCATCCATCCATCCATCCATCCATCCATCCATCCATCCATCCATCTATCCAAGAATTATTACTGCAAACAGTAACAGAAGCAGGAAAACTGTATTCCACACTATTATGGTTGAACTTTGGAGATGAATCTGCAATTCCCTGTGTCCCAAACTGAACCGTTCCTAGTTAATGTGAAAAATACTGGCGAACTAAGTCGATTAGTCATCGTCTCTTCTCTTTTCTACTCTACAATGAGCCATTTCACAGCACCCCCCCGACACACACACACACACACACACACACACACACACACACACACACACACACACACACACACACACACACACACTCTGAATGACTGGTTATGCAGAAATGTTGATGAAACAGTGGAATTCTTTCTTCACAGCTGTGAAGCTCTTTATGGATTTGGCTATAAAGAGAAGAAGAACCATGTTTGCATTAATAACGCTGTCATTTATTCGTTTATATTGTTTGTTAGGAATAGTTGCAGCACTCAGAGAGTGCGCTCAGGTAGAGCTGGTGTCGGTGCAGCTCTGTCTTTTAGTTTGTTTACTGGTTATGTAATGCATTTTATTCATGTACACATTTGAATCAAGTGAATACAGTGCACTATTTTTAGTGCAGTAGTTACGTCTGGCACAGTTACGCTACGTTAGACTCACTCCATTGGCTTAAGCGCAGTCCGACTGGGTGTGTGTGTGTGTGTGTGTGTGTGTGTGTGTGTGTGTGTGTGTGTGGTCCAAATCTACTCATAAATAGATTTAATAACTAAGGCAGCGATATGCTTGAGTTGCACATTTTTGCAGATTTGTGTTTTCCCGACTCCATTTCAATTTGAGGAGCTTTTAAAGTTCTCGAACCTTCTATCCATCTGCTGCATCAGTGGGATACAGTGAATTACCACGGACAATGATTCCAGCACATAATAGAAGCCAATGGGCAGGTGCTTCAGCTTCGAGTCAACAGGTCTTCTCTGATTTTCCGAGTTCTGGGAGACGTGCAGAATGCATTGTCTGTGCTAATCGACCGTATGCTCCTGACGCAGCAGATGGAGATTAAGCTGAAAAACTCTGGAGTACTCCTTTAATTAGCTGATATTCCCTTAAGTAGTTAGACTTATCCGAGAGAGTCTTATACGACTGCGCTGTTCCACCTTAAATGTTGCGGCAGTTGCATTCGAGCTCCTGTCTTATATGCATTTTTGCCTGTTGCATTTAGTTGCATTAGTCCAAGTTTGCATTCCACCTTAAATGGTAATGCAGTTCCATTGTGGTGCCTCTCGTTTGAATTTTCAGGTCGACCTTAAATGGTACAACAGCTACATTCAGGCAGTTCTGTTATTCAAATGTTGTGTTCAGCCTTAAATTGAGTTGCATTGCGGTGCCTCACCTTTTAGATTTGGCCCATTCCACCTTAATTGATGCAGTAGTTACATTCTGGCACCTGATGCAGTTTCAACCTAAATGGTGCAGCAGTTACATTCCAGCGCCTGTAATATTCCAATATTACAATTTTCCATTCCACCTTAAGTGGCGTGGCAGTGACATTTTGGCACCGCTCTCATTTTTTTAATTCTTTTTTTTACGTTCCACCTTAAATGGCGAGGCAGTGATATTGTGGCACCTCTCTTTCCAATTTGTATATTCCACCTTAAATGGTGCAGCAGTTACAACTGACCTAATTTGCATGCTCTGTTCCACATAGTGCAGCAATTACATTGTGGCACCTCTCTTATTTGAATGTTCTGCTCCACCTTAAATGGTGTGGCAGTTACATAGTGGTGCAGTTACTCCAATTTTGCAATCCACCTTAAATGGTTCGGCAGTTAGAGTTCACCTAATTTAAATGATCTGTTCCACCTTCAGCTGTTCTGCTCCTCCTTAAATAATGCAGCAGTCACATTTATAAGGTACAACCGCAGCCTGAGTTTCTACAATGTAACTACTGCACAATTTAAGGCGGAATGGCCTTAGGCCAAGCAGTGTAACTGCTGTAGAATTTAAGGTGGAATGGCATTAGGCTATGCAGCATAACTGCTGTACAGTATAGGGTGGAGTGACCTTAGGCTGTGCATTGTAACTGCTTTAAAATTTAAGGTGGAATGGATAAATTCAATAAGAGGTCAACTTCAAGCTCATAGCTTTTGAGTGTAAGGTTTAAGGCGGAATGTCTTAGGCACCTGAGTGTAACTACTCACCATTTAAGATGGAAATGATAATTACCATAAGAGGCCAACTTCAGATTTATAGCTCTGAATGTGAAGTGAGATGAGCGTGGGTGTGATCAACCTAAGAACCACCTGACAGCTTGTAAAATTCCCATTTTGAGGAGTTTTCCATGTGGCATGTTCTTGGATATGAAAAATAGGAGCTCTGAACTGGAGTCAGAACTGGTTTTATTGTCTGAGTAAAACATAAGTTGTGGAATTTGCCTTGGCAGTAGCTCATATTGATGCACACACACACACACACACACACACACACACACACACACACACACACATGCGCGCATACAGGAGTTGATCTTCTGCCTGTTCAGATTCATAAAACTTTACAGTCTGTCATAAAAAGGAGATCAACGACACACAAACACGAAACCTCCAGGGTCTTCCAGAGCAACCCACAGCTGACTTACAACACAGGACTGCCAGTTCTCACGCATTGGTCGCGTGATGCTCACGCCACTTGCTCTGATCTCATGCTCTCATGCTCTCATGCTACACTTTCTAGCAACCTCTCAATCCCCCCCAGAATGTCCAGATTGTTTGACTACGGATGAAGTTTCGTGCAACTGCGGCTCCGGATTTCCCTAAATAAACACTCTCTGGACCAGCGTCTTCTGTAGAGACTCAGTTACAGTCAGTCTGTGTGTGCATTGGTCAGGGTGTGTAGACCAGGACCCACAGCAGCAACAGGCCTTAAAGGACTGCTCTTGAAATTCATTTGCATGAGCGAGTTTGTCACAGAATAAGTGACCTCTCGAGAACTGAACAGTGCACTCGCGTGTGCAAGTGTGTCAGAGAGTAAGCGACCTCTTGCGAACTGAACAGTGCACTCGCGTGTGCAAGTGTGTCAGAGAGTAAGAGACCTCTTGCGAACTGAACAGTGCACTCGCGTGTGCAAGTGTGTCAGAGAGTATGCGACCTCTTGCGAACTGAACAGTGCACTCGCGTGTGCAAGTGTGTCAGAGTAAGAGACCTCTTGCGAACTGAACAGTGCACTCGCGTGTGCAAGTGTGTCAGAGAGTATGTGACCTCTTGCGAACTGAACAGTGCACTCGCGTGTGCAAGTGTGTCAGAGAGTAAGAGACCTCTTGCGAACTGAACAGTGCACTCGCGTGTGCAAGTGTGTCAGAGAGTAAGAGACCTCTTGCGAACTGAACAGTGCACTCGCGTGTGCAAGTGTGTCAGAGAGTAAGAGACCTCTTGCGAACTGAACAGTGCACTCGCGTGTGCAAGTGTGTCAGAGAGTAAGAGACCTCTTGCGAACTGAACAGTGCACTCGCGTGTGCAAGTGTGTCAGAGAGTAAGAGACCTCTTGCGAACTGAACAGTGCACTCGCGTGTGCAAGTGTGTCAGAGAGTAAGAGACCTCTTGCGAACTGAACAGTGCACTCGCGTGTGCAAGTGTGTCAGAGAGTATGCGACCTCTTGCGAACTGAACAGTGCACTCGCGTGTGCAAGTGTGTCAGAGAGTAAGAGACCTCTTGCGAACTGAACAGTGCACTCGCGTGTGCAAGTGTGTCAGAGAGTATGCGACCTCTTGCGAACTGAACAGTGCACTCGCGTGTGCAAGTGTGTCAGAGAGTATGCGACCTCTTGTGAACTAAACAGTGCACTCGCGTGTGCAAGTGTGTCAGAGAGTAAGAGACCTCTTGCGAACTGAAGAAGAGTCCCAAGGATCATAGTGCAGAAAAACCTCTGCTGATCAATAAGTGCAGAGCTCCAGACCTGCTGTTAGATCTGTTATCACAAATGGGGACCAGCTCCATAAGGCCTGTGGGTTCAGAATGAGATGAGTCCTGGGTAGGTGTCCCAGTAATTTTGTCCCTGTAGCGTAAGTGTACGTCTGCATTTGAAAAGGCATGTTTTCACGGTTTGAGCCAAAAACCCAGAATGAAGAATGTGTCGTCAGTTCTTGCCAGAGTTTGAGAGTTCAGAAGGTCAGAAGAAAAAGAAAACACAACTTTCCTGTCGTCTCATTCCCCCCCCCGGGGCATTTCTGTGCTGCTGCTTGAGATTAGATGTTGAAGTAGAGGACAGTATGACTGGGCTGATCCCTTCATCAGCGGTCATGAAACGGAACTATTTTCCCTCCAAAACTCAATTTCTGTGACTGGTTTTCAGAGCCTGGTGTCTCTGTGGACGCGCACAATGCAGATAAACGCGGGCTTTCCTTTTTTTTTCAGGGCTATCTATAGCCCCAGTCTTTTCGTTTCTCATTGTTATTGGAGAATCCACTTTGTCAGGGTTTCTGGACACAGTCCAAAGCCGCCGTCTATTTCTGGACTTCTGCATCAGCAGTGCTCGCTCTGGTCCCCGGGTGAGAACACAAGCTGGCCCTGCACTGGAGGTCATGCTGAGGAAACAACGAGGGGAAAACACGTGTGTTCAGAGGAGGCCTGCAGAGCGTATCGCTTGTCATCAGTATTGCGGTATTATTCTTTGTGATGTTGATATCAGCAATATGCAAACGAGCCTTTGTGCTGTGGTTAAGGTGTGCCGTGAGCATCGCCTCCAGCTCCGTAGGACTGTTCCTGTGAGGATTGTGTGTCGGAGAGTGGCAGACCTTTTCCCAAACTGAGGGCCAAGGACCTCTCTCACACTGCGTTGCACTCGTGAGTGCAATCTGATATCTGGATTTCAGCTCAGTAATCAGACGTCTCAGTGCAATTCACTGGGGCTCTCTCAGATTGCTCTGTCTCTGCCTGCACTCTTGGTGATCAAGGGATGAGTACGCCACACAAACCGGTGGAGGGAATCAGCAGGGACTCCTTCCTGCCGCCTCATCCACCTCCTTCGGAGAGATTCTTGGCGGGTTGCAGAGTAGAGATCGGATTGTTGCTTGACTCACGTGAACCAGGAGTTCGCCATTATCTGATTACCAAAGTGCAATGCAAATTGCATTGATCGGATTACTGACAAAATCAGATTTTCTTCAGCGATCAGATTATTGAGTGCATCTAAACATACTTGGGCAGATACCTTAATGGGATTTCTAGACCTTTCTCTGCTCTCTTAAAATGTTTAGGCGACCACTTGTATAATCACGTGACAACAGAAATCCGATTAAGAGTGGGGTTGGGCAAATGGCATTCCCAAATTGGAGGAATATTGGGACAATAAAAGAAAAGAAAGCATATTAAGATTGGATTATTGAGTTTGTCTGCTTTCTGGTCCTGATCTCAGAAAGCGGACTGTTACGTTTACATGACCACTTCTATAAGTTTCTATAAATATAAGATGTTATAGAAATAAATAAATAAACATCTGTTAGTTTACACGTGCAACTGTATGGGTGTTGCACGTTTACAAACAGGAAATGACACGGTTTGCACAGAAATTGCACAGTAATAATTCCAGATGTTGCACAGAAATTGTGTATTTATTGCACTTGTACTGTTCTGTCAGTAGCAGATATCGCACATTAATTAGAGGTAGGATAAGATATAGGTCCATGTGGTGTGTTTGTGTAGAGTGCACTATGATAGTGAGGTGTGTGTTTATGACAGCGAGTGTCTTGAGTCTCTGCTTGGGGAGGTTCTGATTCTAAGCAGAACAGCGATGGAGAGAAAGGAGCTGCAGTATCTCTACATTGTAGGTGGAGGAGCTGGTCACTGAAGGAGCCGCCCAGTGCTGCAACTGCCTCCTGTAGTGAGAGAGAGGTGTTGTCCGATATGGATGTAAGCTTGGCCAGCATTCTCTTCTCCACCATGTCCACCACTGGGTCCAGCACACTGCCTAGGACAGAACTTCTTCAGTCTTCTTTCTGTCTGCAGCTGTAATGCCACCTCCCCAGCAGACGATGCCATAGAAGGTGCCTGACGCCACCATAGAGTCATAAAGAGTCATAAAGAGTGGAGGTGTCCTCTGCAGGTGGAGTCTTCTCTGGCCTTTCTTATACAGAGCGTGTGTGTTGTCAGACCAGTCCAGTTGGATGTTTTGGTGGGAAATCGGTGGGATTCTTTGTTAGACAACAATGAACAGATTGACTTTCGGACATTTTTCAGTACATCTGTTTGAGAGAGTGAGGAAACAAACTCTTGGCATGAGGTCAGTGAGCCCTCATGCGTATAGAGAAGTGAAACAGGACCACTGGAAATGTTCAGTGGGATGGGTGGGGTTGCAGTTTGTCCCCACTGCGTGTTTACACGGGTGTATTTAACAGCGTTTTGAGGGGAAGTGGCATGTTACCACAGGCTTCCTCTTTCTACTGGAGTGGCTCTGTTTTTCCACAGGGGCGTAGATTTGATCTGCTTAATCATATCAGATGCTGACGTTATGCTGCTGGCTGCAGTCAGCCACCGGCCTGCTTCTGAAAACGACTCTCAGAAGATGAGCAGCACACAAAAGACCGCAGGCAGACCGTGGTATCGGACGGTGCGAGGCCGTCCACAACATCAGGCTCTAAAGCCGTCGACTTGTGAAACACAGGCCTCTTTCTTCGGGGAGATGGAATGACCTCAGCACTTAGTGTGATATGTACAGCGGGAGAAAGCTGCTCTCTCAGCAAACAGCAGCCCGTATTAACTCATATAGCAGTGTGATACATTGCTGGACATGTGGCCTATGTAGAGACACTGTATGTCCAAATGATTGTGAGACCCCTTCTAATGAATGCACACAGGGCTTGTCTAGTCCCTGTAGGTTAACATGGACCTATTGGCACCGTGCCTAATGTCAGGCATGAGCTACAGGGTGTAAAGGGGTGTAAAGACCCCCAGCATTGAGCTGCGCAGCAGTGGAACTGTGTTCTCTGGAATGATGATGTTCCGTTCAGTACTTTTGGGATGAGTTGGGGATTTGGAAATGAGGCGAGGCTTTGAGGAAACCAGACAAACAGGATAAATCTGGAAAAAAAAACATGGAAAATGTTGAATTTGCAACAGCCTCAATGCCCTGATAGGAAGAGTATAGCGAGGAAGAGGATGGCAGACCACTGATGGCAAAGCTGGCGGTCCATTGTCATATTGCTGAGCGTTTTCTGGGCAGCCTGCTGGTTTTTAAGTAGAGTCTTAGACAGAATGTCCCTTTCCATCACTTATTATTATTTTCCACCAACAGTCTTTAGTTATTCTGTATAAAGTTCAGTTTCAGCAACATTTTTAAACGAAATCGTCTTATTTCAGATATAGTCATTATTTTTCACTCACTTGTTTGTAACATTTGTCTTTATTTCGTTTACTTTCTGAAACAAAAGTCTCTGCCTTTGAAATCTTTTAAAGAAGGAAGAACGAGTTAGATCTTGTATGCATGTCAATGATCTGGGTAGTTCGATGGTGGACTATCAGTGTGGACTTTCTGTGTGGACACTTTTGTTTACTGTATGTAGAATTGAAAAGAACTTTACAAATAGATGATTTTCTTTCTGTCGTGCATGTTCATATCTTCCTGCTGGTCTGATATGGTCGGCACCCTGCTGACTGTTTGCCTCGGACCGCTCAGATTATTCACCTGTGTATAAGATCTAATTAGGTTTTAATCTCCTTAAACAGATTTTGGATGGACAGAAAATAAATTAAGACAATTATCACAAACACTGGACTGCCAGCTTTGCCATCCGTTGGATGACGGTGGGCCGCTCTTGCTATTTTCAGAGTTTCTCAGCATAACTTTGTATGTTCTCAGAATAAGACCAGCTGTGGTACTGACTGCTTCACCGGTCATGTGAGGACTGGCCAGGTGACCGGTTTGGTTTTGCATAGAAGAACTGAGAATTCGTTTTTTTGTTCTCGTCTCATCTTCTTCAGAAACCAGAGGGCCTTTTCTAACTCATGACTTTCTCAGAGAGATCTGAAGGTCAGAAATCTCTTGAGGGTAGAGCTGTGAAAATTGTCCCGGGAGACAGGCGCTGACCCGCTAATGACTCTAAATTGATATTAGTGGCTGCTGCATAATGGCGGGCCTTGTTCAGTGTAACATCATGGGTCGCCTGGGTCTCACTAACGTCCGTTTCTAATGTTTTCTGTTAATTCTGTGAAGAGTAATGTCACACTGTCTGTGCTTTTTCCCCAATGTGGAACGGACTCTGTAGAACCAGAACGGGCTCCTCAAAGACCTAATTTTGAAGAGTTCGGCGTCATTTCCACCTACAAAAATAGGCTCCGGAACCTGAAAAGCTCATTTGCAGCAGGAACCAAAGATTAGTAGGTAGTAACTTGAACCGTTGCATGTCTAGTTGTACAGGAGCACGGACATACCATTCGTCTCGTACGGTGCCGTCTTCTTACCGTCAAAAGTTGAGCCATGTTTGATCCATGTTTGCTTTTTGGAGAAAAACAAACATCTGTAACACAAACGCTCGCAGGTCGTCTATATACGCTACCATCTTCTCACTTCTGTGCAGCGCCCTCTGCTGATGACGTATTCGGTTCCTCTCAAACTGGTGTAAATGAGGGATAGTTGACTAGAAATCACCAAAGTTCTTATAAGCCCCAATGGAACCAGTTTAAGAACCAGAGTTCTTTTGGTGGAAAAGCAATATGTATGGATCTGCCCGTTATGGGTGAGTGCCCTGTGCTGGTTGGGCTGTTATGCTTTTGCATCCTGAGATCCATCCTGAGATCAGACTGTGTGGCCTCAGGGTAGGACGTGGTTGGGGTTCTGTTGTGTGTAGCACTGCTGGATGGATAAGAACAGACATTTAGCATCACATGGGAGCGACTACACTGGGCAGGAATCAAACACAGTCTTCCCTCTGGAATGCCTTGATTGACACGGACAAGACAGCCTCATTCTTCCCGTCTTCTTCTCTAACAGCACAGAAACGAGCTGCCTTCTCTTTAAAGTGAAAAGGCGACTGTTGCAGATCAGCCTGTGATTCTTTAACAGAGCTGCGAGTGTAATGTAGTTTACAAACAATTAAAACCAGCCCATATCCAACAGATTGACCCGACACTAACTGCATGCCTTCAAACACTGAGGTGTTCGGTAGGCTGGACTAGAGTCGCTGATGTCATTCCTGATACTGTTTGACTCACTGTAATCTACGAGGCATGTACTGAAAGTCAGTTGGAGTGTGATTCAGACCAGGTTGGTGATAGATATCGTCATGCCAACTTGGGGACTTTGGCCTTCATTGGTCCAGTCAACTGAAAAATTGCTTCTGTAGATGTTGCCTTTGGTCAACTCTCTGTCGTTGAATTCCTTGCTAGTGCCACTATAGCACTGCTTGACAAATTGATGGTGTGTCCACACAAACATTTGGAGCAGGACAATACAATCCCTGTACTGCTGGTCAGACATGAAATGAAATTGAGAAGTTGGGAATGGCGGTTGTTGACACGTCCTCCCTACAGCCACTTGACTGTCAGAATAGACTTCTGTAAGAGTGGGATTTTGAAACTGGGAGTACGGTGTCAATCTTTCTGATGGTTATGTGGTGAGGTGTTGATATATGTCAATGTGTGTTTTGTGGGTTTGATCCCACTGTAGGTCCCTGTCTGTGAGGAGTTTTGTATGTTCTCCCCGTGTCCACTGCCCCTAGGTCTTTGTGTTGTACCCTACGATGGACTGATGCCCTGTCCAGGGGTCTACTCCTGCCTTGCACTTGATGATTGCAGGTAGGCTTTGAATCCACTGTGACCCTAATCAGGACAAAGCAGATAAGATATTGTCTGACACTTCTGATGATTTTGTAAGATTGCAGTGAGAATCTGATGGCATTCAGCCATAAGAGCATTATGGAGGTGAGGTACTGGATATCGGATGATTAGTTCTAGAACAATAATGCCACTCATCCTGCCTGGAGCTCCAGTACTCTAGAGAAGTTAGTTCAACTGGTCCACAGCCCAGTGCTGTGGGGCATTATGTATACCCCTGTATCTACCAGATGGCACTGGGCATGGTGACTTTAGATTTGTGTGGCTGGCAATCCTGGCAATGTTTTTCTACGGTGATTTAACAAGCTGTGCATGTGCCTCATAAAGTAGCTGAACTCATTCATTAAAGGCAGTGTCTGGATGTTTTAGTACGTATGGTGTATCTTTCGTCCCTTGAAGAGGGATTTCAGCAATTCGCAAGGTTTGCTTTGCTTCTGTGATTAGAATCTTGGGACCTTATCTCTGCAGCATCCTATTGGAACCACCTATCCAGATTTGAATAGAAGTGTTCAGCTGCAATTGAGATAAACCTAAGGATGAGTTCCTCAGAGAGTAGTTTGTTTACAGTATGCTTTTAATGGCTGTGTTCACTCTCACTGTTGTAGCAGAACTGGGTTTATTAATTGGCAACTTTAGAGGCCTTTTTTCAGCCTTGCTGAAAATGCTGGAGAAATTGCTTTTTTATCAGGCTGTGGAATATGTGAACATGCCACTCATGACTCTGTACTCTATAACGTTCATGACCTTCTCATTCTGACAGACTGTGCGTCATCATGACTTGCATGCTGTGGCTGTAGTTGGTCCAGAATGCGGCAGCTTGGGTGCTTTCTGGGACCAAAAGGAGGGAGCGTAGTACGCCAGTACTGGATTCATTGCACTGACTGACTGCCTGTTTCTGAATTTTAAAACGATGGTACTAACTTATCAAGCAGTGCATGGACATGCTTCAAAATATATCTTGGATCTATTGGTCTGATGTTCAGATACTAGGACACAAGGTCCTAAAGCAGAATGGAAAAGTGCCTTTGCAGTATGCTCTCCAAACCTCTAGAATAGTCTCTATATACTGTATATGTTGACATGGTTCACACACTCATTCTTAGAGCCGCAAATCTGTGTGAAGCTCATTACTACATAAATACCTCCAGTAGACAGCAAGTGTGTTAGAGAGAGAGCGATAGATTCAGCTCTATAGTGTATAGAGGTGAGAGTGCGAATGAACTGAAATCAGTTGTGAACATATTAATCACTGTTGTTTGCTCGCAGGTTTGTTTGAACCCAGGGTGTCGAGATAAGGATCTAAAAGCAGGTACAGAGTTAAGGATCTCTACACGTATATATATCTGAGACGATTCATCAAACCTGTAAGACCTCCATAGCAACCATCCTCTTTCCACACATTCCGTCATGTTTTTAAAACACTCCACACTGGCGGATGGTGGTTGTGTGGACAACCGTGCAGTTGTTGTGCTGTGAGGCAAGGTGATGCAAATGCGTGCTATGAATTTATGATGCATTAAAACAGCTATAATTAATAATTTAACATTTTCCATATATTAATAATAACTGCTGTATGTTTTTGCTGATGAAATATATATTTTGATAATAAATATATCACAATAGAAGTCTACCGGAGGGAAGCATTTGGAGCACATTGTTATATTTATCATGGAAATCTCTCTCACACACACACACACACACACACACACACACACACACACACACACTGTGGTTTGGGGGGTTTGGGGATGAGGTGGGGTGGTGATCATCAAAAATCCTGACCTCACAAAGGCTTCTATCACTGAATTCTATCAAATCCTCACAGCAGTTCTCTAAAACCTTTTAGAAAGCAGGACAAACTCTTTTTAATATCCATGATTTTGTAAGGAACAATGAATGAGTAGGTGTCCCTATACTTTTGTCCATGCACGGGCTGTATATGGAACAACAGACAGTCAGGATTAGTGTGGCCTGTTCTCCAGGGTTGAAAGCTGGTAACATTTGTGTTGTGTCTCGCTTGAACAGGAAGTGCAAATATCAGAGGCTTCATGTGTTCGGACCGCCTTAGTCTGTGTTCTTCGTGTGTTCATGTAGGCCAAGGGTGTGTGTATGTGTGTGTGAGTGCATGCACAGCTGCTCTGCACCGGGTTGAAATAAAGGCCTACTTCATTTTCTCTCGCTGCTGGAGAAATGAACAGCAATAACAAGGCGCTCATGTGTGGTTATGATGCTGCCCAGCTCTATCATCACTCGTCTGTTTGAGGAAAAGGGCAATGCATTCAGCCAGCGTTCGGGCTGCCGGTTCGATTGTGGTATTTACGGAATAGGCTCAAGAAATGGCACTCGTGCCGGACACCGACAGAGAAAATAAAAGAGAAGAACTAGAGAAATGGGACAGAGGAGACGAGCTCAGAAGAGCTACTGTACTACAGCAGGGCCTGCGCTGATCATGTGGGTTTTTTTGGAAGATTGCCATCAACATCATCTACTCGTGTAAAAGTGTTATACAGATTATTTCCCCTTTCATTTAAAGCAGCATTCTGTGAGAATTGCCAGACGAGACACTACTAAAGGACACACTTTAGAGATTCTGGAGAAGTGGTGTAGTTTAAGGTTAGGTTTAGATTTAGGTTTAGGTGTAGGTTAAGTTTAGGTTGAGGTTAAGTTAAGATTAGATTTAGGTGAAGATTACAGTGTATGTTAAGTTTAGGTTTAGGTTAGATTAAGGTTAGGTTAAGATTAGATTTAAGAGTATGTTGAGGAGTAGGTTAAGGTTAGGTTAAGGTGTAGGTTAAGGTGTAAGTTAAGGTGTAGGTTAAGGTTAGGTTGAGGATTAGGTTAAGGTTAGGTTAAGGATTAGGTTAAGGTGTAGGTTAAGGTGTAGGTTAAGGTTAGGTTAAGGATTAGGTTAAGGTGTAGGTTAAGGTGTAGGTTAAGGATTAGGTTAAGGTGTAGGTTAGGTTAAGGTGTAGGTTAATGTTAGGTTAAGGTGTAGGTTAAGGTTAGGTTAAGGTGTAGGTTAAGGTGTAGGTTAAGGATTAGGTTAAGGTGTAGGTTAAGGTTTGGTTAAGGTGTAGGTTAAGGTTAGGTTAATGTTAGGTTACAGTGTAGGTTAAGGTGTGGGTTAAGGTTAGGTTAAGGTGTAAGTTAAGGTTAGGTTAAGGTGTAGGTCAAGGTGTAGGTCTTGTTTGAATGTATTTGACGGGTTGACTCTCAGTTGTCAGTTATTGTGAGCTGATTCTTAGATGACTATAAACGTGGCAACGGGTTGTTTTGAGGGCTGAAAAAAAATTACCAAAGTGGGTGTTTTTGCTGCGCAATCAGTCTGAGATCAACACATGAACACACTGTGTAAACACTTCTAATCAGTAAACGACAGTGGATGCAAGAAAAATGTAAATTGTGTGCCTTTGAGGTTGCTGCCCCTCCCCCTCTGGTTCTGTGGTAGAGGCCCCGGGGTGCTCCTCGGTTGGGGTGCACTGAGCGTGAGCTCAGCCTGGGTGTTTGTTCCTCTGCAAGATGGATAGAGTTACGCTGAGCAGATTGCCTGCTTGCATTACGCCTGGAGGGATTGGGTGAAGGGACGGGGGGGTTGCTTCCGCTCGGCTGGCAGGATGCTGGATCCCGTTCCATTTCCTGCAGTGCCGCAGAGCCGCCGGTGAGGGGGCACGGAGGTGTAATTAGCTCCTGGCTCTCGGAGCAGGTCCGGTGAGAGAGCTGACTAACGGCAGGTGAATCAGGGACGTGATTAGAGCAGCTGGTGGTTTAATCAAGTCAGGTTTATTTCATTTTATATGAAGGAAGTTTTTACTTGCTTTCTGTTCAGACACACTACATTCTAATGAAGAGGCCTGTGATTGGATGAAGTGGAAGTATTTGGAAGTATAGTGGTGGTACTGGGGGGGAAACGTGGCCTGGTGGTTACCCTTGTAAATGGAAGGTCGCTGGTTCGAATCCCTGAACTGGCAGGACATGACTGAAGTGCCCTTGGGCAAGGCACCGAACTCCCCAGCTGCTCCCCCGGGCTCTGAGGATATGGCTGCCCACCGCTCTGGGCACGTGTGCTCACTGCCCCCTGGTGTGTGAATTCACTGGTGTGTGTGTGTGTGTGTGTGTGTATCACTGTGAGGATGGGTTAAATGCAGAGCACAACACAGTGGGTCAAATGAGTATAATTACTATTATTACTATTACGAAGTGGTGTCTCTCAGGACGGCATCGGTTTAACGCAACACGCCAGACGTCTCTGCATGGAGGTGTAGAGGTTCCTAACGGTGTCCTGTGATGATCCATCCCAGCTTGAATGTTCTCACTCAGTTCTGCAGATGGTGCGGTAGGGGAGGAGTGTTGATAGAGTGTCCAATAGCGTCCCACATTTTCAATCAGGGACAGATCTGGAGATGAGACCGACCACGGCGTAGTATCTGTGTCTTCAAGGCAGCAGTATGTGAATGAGCGTCGTCCTGTTGGAATAGGTAGGACCACTGGTTGTAGGATCTCATTAACGTAATAATGGGCTGACTAAGTGCCTGTGACGCGTGACGACAAGACTTTGATCTCGGTGCTGACCACGGTGCCTCCACACATGAATTCGTTGGTCATCTCCACCAACACGAAAGCGGCACTCATCACTGAAGATGTGATTTCATCTGGGTGCAGTTCTTTTTTGATGTTGAGTGTAATAAAGTGGCCAGTGAGTGTAACTGTGAGATATAAGACTGTGCAGCCCCACTTTTCTGGAAAATGATTTACCTGTTGTTGATTTAGGCCGAAAAGCTGAAAGGCTCTGTGTGTTTGTTCGGCTTGGTTTTGGATAGGTTTTCAGTAAGGAGACAGGGGTGGACATGACCTCCACTGGAGTTCAGTTTATAGCACGCTGATGTTTTTGGAGCCAGAGGCTCAGAGGGGGTCTGGAACGTTTCCGTAACGCTGTGTACTGCACCGAATGTTGTTTTTAGCGTTTACTTCTTGGGTTTCGCAGAAGCCTTGCTCTTTTGTTTACTATCACTTTCACTTCTGGCATTTGTCATTTCTGTCCATGCAGTGCGGTAACAAAGCAGGCTGTAATTCCAAGTTAAAGGGTCTGCTGCGTGGATGTGCAGAAAAACAGCAGCATGTTGTGTAATATCTTCTACTTGGCCTTGTTCCCGCTTGTGCGTTGGAGTGTCTTTCTCTCCCTGACCCTTCCTTCCTTTTTATTCTCTCTCTGAAGTTGCTCGCATGGTCACTGCCCGGCCTTTCCGAGCTCTCTTTCTCTCGCTCCGCTTTAGACAGATGCCTTCCTGACATTCTGTGGATTTGTGTTATTAGTAAGAAGAGTAATGAGTGTGTTTTTCCCCTCGCTCGCTCTCTCTCTTGCTCTAATCTGGCTGCTGCTCAAGTAGGGGGTGGGCTGTAAGAGAGCGAGGGGTGTGCTATAGCTTGTAAAGGAGGATTAATCTGACAGCAAGCTAAAGAATGACATCTTTTAGGTTTTCCAATCAGCTTCTTCATCAGCCACACTGACGGGCGTTAATCTCTGACCTCACACCGATTTGTCTTGATTACGATTAAGCAGCGTGGAAGTGACGTCCTCGTTGACGCCCTGTGTGTGATGTCTTTGGTGCCTATATATAGGCACCAATCAATCTTTGGGTAGTACCCCTTGTGCCAACAAAACAGCTGTGACTCATCAAGGCATGGACTCCACAAGACCTCTGAAGGTGTCCTGTAGTATCTGGCACCCAGACTCATGTTACAGTAGATCCTTTAAGCCCTGTAAGTTGTGAGGTGGGGCCTGCATCACAATCAGGACCTTGAACCTTGAGTGGCCATGACCCTGTCGCAGGTTCAGTGGTTGTTCCTTGAACTTCTTTTGGTAGGTACTGACCACTGCATATTGGGACCACCACAAAACACCTGCCTGCTGTTTTGGAGATGTTCTGACCCGGTCGCCTAGAACGTGAACATGTGGCTCGTCACAAAGTGTCTCAGGTTCTTATGCTTGTTCTTTTTTCTTGCTCCAACCCATCAAATTCAAGAACTGACTGCTCACTTGCTGATCAATATGGAAGCATATCGTCAATGTCATTGACTTCAGTTGTCAGTGGTTTTAATATTATGGCTGTTTTATGTAAATGGGTGACATAAATCTGATTTTACCATAATCAAGAAAAATATTAAGGTATTATTTTCTCCAATAACTCATGTCAGTAATGAAAAATGCTGTTTTTAGATAATATTATAATATAAAATATTATGTTTTAACTGGAAGGTAAGCATGCAGAATGTCCTGTGATGTCATTTGTGATATAAATGAACTATGAAATATACATTTATAACATAAATCAGCAGCACTTGCAAATGTAAATAAATGCTTTTGCCCTTGTTTTCCAGTATAAGGTCTAAAACACCCCACAGTAATAATCACAGTAAATTCAATTGTCCGTGGTGTGACTTTGGAGACCACTTTCTTTTAAATGGGCTGATTTACTGGACAAATAAACTGGCCCTTTTGTCCAACAAAAAAACAGAAAGCGATGCAGATATTGAAATTGACTAAACACGATATATATTTATACCTTCTGTCCAACGATTGACGATGTGCATTGTTGTTAGTCCTGTGGTGTGACGACTCTACTGTGAGAAAATCTCTAAATAAGAATGAAACCAGTATATATAAGTAGATAGAGATGTATGGCATGGATCGGACAGTGTAAACGTCCTGTTGTATGACTGTATTTTCAGTGTTTCTAGTCATGTGGTGGGTGCTTATGAAAAGGCAGGCTCTGTAAGGCTTTCACACTTACTGTTTGTTGGGTATGGAACACCACAGAGAGCTGCTGAACTGTCTGGTGAACGCTTACAGTTCAGGGCGATTCATGTGTCACCTTCATGTGTGTGTGTGGGCGCGAATGCGTTCAACATAATGATCTAGAGAGAAATAAAGGACGGGGAGAAAGGGATGCGAGTGAGTCTTTCTTTGCCTCGGGCCGAGGTTTTTCCTCTGTGATATAAAGAGAGAAAGTGAGAGAGAGAGAGAGAGAGAGAGAGAGAGAGAGAGGGAGAGGACGAGGGATGAATACATGGCCCACTTCTAACCTACAGCTCGTCCCAGGCCGTGACCTGCTGCTATTATTCCTGCCTAATTGGACAGAAAAAAACATGTGTGAAAATGTGCATTGCCACACAGTGGGGAGGGGCGAGGGGTGTTATGGGACATCCCAGGGTTCATTATATAGAATCTCTCTCTCTCTCTCTCTCTCTCGCTCTCTCCCTCTCTTTCTCTCTCTCAGTATCTCCCCTTATCAGCCGCTGTGATATGACGTAGTATCTGCATCTGCAGCTGATTTGATCTGTGTCTGAAGCCGAGCAGGGTTTAGATTACACTGGACTGCTGCACTAAAATATCTGGGTTATATTCATGTTTTATTTGCTACACATTCATACAACATACTGTATTTTATCTCGGATTGGTGACTTTAATCCCAATCTGTGCATAAATGCTGCTGATTGCACAATTTTGTCACGTTATCACAATAAAAACCCACATATCACCATATTTATTTTCATGTAATACACCACATTTAGCCAGGGGGCGCTATGTAATGGTCTGATAAAGATATAGTCTTATTGTTCATATGATCCAGACTGTAGTTTATATGTGTCTATTATTAATTAATTTAAAAAAACGTTTGTTTAGTTAATGAATGAAATGATTGCTAATAAAATGATCAGTTCACATACATAAACATAAACATAAACATAAACATAAACATAAACATAACTGTTAAGTGCAGCACTAGTTCGATTGTTTATGTGAAGAAAGGCTCAGGCTCCAGTGGTGCTTTATCTGCAGGGTCAGCGTTTGGAGAAAATAACTGCTTGTTAAGTGGATTATTAGCCTGCTGGTGTGCTTGATGGAGGGTGTATTTATTCATTAACAACGCGGCAAACACAGTCCAGTCTATATCTGTGTGTGTGTGTGTGTGTGTGTGCGTGTGTGTATGTTTACTGTTGGATTTACATGACAGAGAAGAACAGACTTGCTCAGCTTTGGCTCTGGAGACACGGTGGCTGGCTGCACAGCTGTTGTTGGGGACATGTCACAGTGTTTCAGATCATTGCTTCCAAACCCTGGTCCTGGAGGGTTCTCTGTCAATGTAAGTGGTTTCCAGCTCTAACACACCACCTTGAACTCCGGAAAGATTTGGTAATTAGCTGCGTCGCTGGATCAGGTGTGTTGGCAGCAGGATACTAAAATATGAAGGACAGATCTTCTTGTGTTCTGGGACAAGGGCTTAGAACCACTGTTTTAGTTAATTCTATGTGGATAAAAGTGTTGGAACATCTGCTCACTCATTGTTTTTTTTCTGAAATCATTGGTATTAAACAGTTTATCCTGCTTTTGTTGGAAATAACTGTCTCTACTGTCCAGGGAAGACTTTCTACAAGGGAAGACTTTCGACAAATGTGTTGACCCACAAAGTCCTGGGTCAGTTCTCTTTACTCTACATCACCAGAGAACTTCTTTAGGAGGCATTTAGGTGAGTTGATGGAGCAAAAACCTTGAGTTAGTGAGTTCATCCCAACTCCACAACTCATCCCAGTGCTGGACGGAGCTCCCACTGCTCCACAGCTCAGTGCTGGGGGGCTTTATACCCCTCTAGCCCCAACCTGGCATTAGTTGTAGGTTCATGCGCATGTATATACAGAGTCCCATATTGGCAGTACTTCTCTACAGGGACTGGACAAGCTGTGTGTGCATTTGCACATGTGCGTCAGCAATGGGTGCACCTTAAAGTAGCTGAATGCATTCAATAGAAGGGGTGTCCACAAACATATGGGTGTATAATGCTTTCGCATACAGAGGCCGTTCATGACTGCGATGGCAGCAGTTCACTCACAACCACAGACAGATCTGTTACCAGCGGAGCCGCTGAACTGCAGCAGGGCTCTCGGTTCCGCTGCAGAAGCAGCTTGATTCACGTCAGTGTTAAATAAACCCTCGATTAAGAGTCAGCAGAGAGCTGTGGACGTTCATTTCACACCTCACCCACTTCCTTCCACTAACGCGCAGCCAGAGTGTGCGTCCAGTGTCTCAGTGTTTCCTCAGAGACAGACAGAGAGACAGTAGGTCCTTCAGCATCAGCGCAGCATCAGAAGGGCCACGTGAGCGGCAGGGACAGAGAAAACGGGAGAGAGGCAGAGGACGAAGAAGAAGAGTACGAGAGAAGGAAATGGAGAGAGAGAGGGAGACAGTGAGAGAGGAACCTTGATAGATAGGTACGAAATAGGTCTCATTATTATGAGAATATGTTTGAATAAATGTTATTATGTCCTAATTGGTGCTAATGATCACACTATTATGACAGTGAATGTCGATATGAGTGTTGTGTCGATAAAAATCATATCATAATTATAACAATATCTTTCCGACAAAGCAACATATGCCATAAATGTAATTACGAGAAAGTATCTTCATATACATCAGTTCTTCTAATTATCCTGTAGATATGAATAAGTGTCATTTTAGTATCATGAGCTGTAATGTCTTGTGTCCTGTGAATGTTTTGTAATTACAAGAACATATATTTGCATTTAAACATAGAGATTTTATGTCATAAAGCAGTACATCATGTCATATTATGTCCTTATTATTGACATATATTACAAGAAACCATATTAGAAACAGCTTCTGTGCTGCTCGGTGACTCTAAGCTTTCACTGTGAAATCAGCCAATCAGAAATTCAAATGTAATTGATTGAGTCAACTTAAAAACAAAAAAAGGACGCAGTCTATTCGGAAGCCTACACAGGCACGTCGCATAATAACCAGATATTCATGCTGTTTTTCGGATATTATATCTTACAATAATGAGACACTTTCCTATAATTACAAGATATTCTACAAGATGTGGCTTTAACAGCATAATTACTGGATAATGAGAGACAGTCAGAACGAAAAGAGGTTCTATCATAATAACGACACGTCACTTTAACATCGTCCCATCACCAGATGTTTCCTTCTAATTTGAAGATGCTCTATGTTGTTGTGACATATGTTTTTGCAGCATGTTATTAAGAAGTCACAGGGTATTTGTTGTAATACTGAGACAACGATGACATCACGTCTTGTAATCAGGAGACATTTAGCGCATTACGGCAGAAAGTGTCCGTAAGAAGTCGAGAAGGAGAAGAAGGAGAAACAGCAAACGGTTTTGTTTCTCTTTTCTCGTATTTCGGGGGAAATATGTTGATACTGTCGCAGCATCGGTTTGTAAACATCTCTGATTCCATTTGATTTGTTTGGAAGAGAAAAAGAGCAACGGAAAGAGGGAGAGAAACATTCTTCAGCATGTCCCCATTCTGGCCGACACCGGTCCGATCCAATCTCTGTGTGTTTTGAGACATTCTGAACGCATCAGCCCCGCCCCCTCTCTCTGATCAGTCAGAGTCTGAATGCAGGTTGAGCATTAGCCCCTCTCTCTGATCCAGTCAGAGTCTGAATGAGTTGATCATCAGCCCCACCCCTCTCTCTGATCAGTCAGAGTCTGAATGCAGAGTTGAGCATTAGCCCGCCCTCTCTCTGATCCCAGTCCAGAGTGTGTCAATGCAGAGTTGAGCATCAGCCGCCCTCTCTCCTGATCAGTCAGAGTGTAGGTTGAGCGTCAGCCCCGCCCCCTCTCTCTGATCAGTCAGAGTCTGTATGCAGGTTGAGCATAGGCCCCGCCCCCTCTCTCTGATCAGTCAGAGTCTGTATGCAGGTTGATCATCAGGGTTAGGAAGATGGTATCGAATATTATGTAGATATTCAGATTCTGTCACGTTCTGCTGTAGTTACTAGTACATGTTCTATATATTTTCTGACATAGAACCTCAGTAATTATGAGAAAGTATCTCCTTAATATGAGCATTTATATCATTAAAATATATGACATATGCTGCTCCACGTGGTTCTATGCTCTGTAGTTCTATGTGTTCGAATATCAGCTCATACTTCATACTTCAGCATCCAGAGCCAGAGAGAGAGCATAATTGGCCGTGCTCTCTCTGAGTGGGTAGATGGTCCTCTCTCCCCATCATTTCTTCTGTGATACTGTCTGACTCAGGCATCTGTGGGCTGATGTGTCAGAGCTGGGGATCTGGCGCGTTCCTCTGAGTTGGAAAAGAAGCACTGGCTGACTCCACATGGTCGTCCGCACCCTCCTAATGTTAGGAGCATTGCAAACGGCACAACCAAAGTGGGAGACAAAAATGTTAAATTCAGTAAGAGGGAGAAGGAGCGAGAGAAACACCGAGAAAGTGACAGGGAGAAGAAAGGAAAGGAGGAAAACTGAGAGAGAAAGAGAGTGAGAGGAAGATCAGCACCAGCAAACGAGAGAGTGGGAGAGTGAGGGCGAGCGAGCCCCAGTCAGCATTATCGCTAACCTGACCCAGATGGAAAAGAAGACACACACACACACACACGCACACACACACACACACACACACACACACACACACACACCAGTGAGGTAGAGTGTGAATAGCTGGGTGGTGAGTCAGCCCAGAGGTCAGATCTTTTCTTATGAATTCTATGAACACACACACACACACACACACACACACACACACACACACACACACACACACACACAAACAAACACACACACATAGAGTTGCAGTTGCACAAAGTTCACAAAACCAGTGCAAAACAACTTCGTCTCCACCCTGAACATCCCTCACACCAGGAAATATGTGTGTGTGTGTGTGTGTGTGTGTGTGTGTGTTTGCCTAAAAAACACATTTTCACAATTTACACAATTGTCCCCCTTTAGCCTGATACTTGCACGTGTTCACACAGTGGTGTGGAACTGGTTTACCAGTATACCAGTGTTCAGAACTCAATACGTGGAGACCTGGTGCTGGTTGGCCAACATAACAGTGTTCAGAACATAGCATGGATTGGTTCATGCTGGTTTATACTGGTCCAGTGCTGGCTGACCAACAGACCAAAGTGTAATACACAACATATACAACACATAAAGTGCTCTTGTACTGGGATGGCACTGGCTGACCAGCATACCAGAGGTTCGGATCACAACAAATGGTGGTTTATACTGGTCAGGTGGTGTTATTATATTGGTTGACTAGAATAGCAGTGTTTGGAACAGTTGTTTTACGCTGGTCTGGTGCTGGTTGACCAGTGTAAGCGAGTTATATTGATCTATGCTGGGTGTTTTATCGATTCATTATTAAGTTCATCTTCTAATCACAGTACAAACGCCTTGCTCTACAGTGTAGTGCGGTACTGTAATACAGCGTCAGAAAGCACATAAGCAGAGAGAGCCTACACTGTTAGTCTGGTTTATAGTCTCTCACCCATTATAACAGCAGCCTCTATTGTTGCCTGTTTGTATTTATGCTCTGGCCACTGAATGGCCCAGTGCACGCTGACCCTTTTACCGCCCTGAATAGCATTGTTCAAGATGGTTCAAGTGCATGCAGGCCCTTCTCCACGTCTGAGCCATGTTTAATGGCAGGCTGTAAATATGGAGAGGAAATGGTGTAGACCTTGAGTACAGCCCTGAGGTTCAGGCGATAGCTGTGTGCTTGAGTACTGGATCTTTAAGCCGACGTGTACAATACCACATCAGCAGTCACCACATTTATATACGGTCTTTATGTGTATGCTACTGGCTGCCCAGTATTTCCTTAGGGATCAATAAAGGACACTATTTGTCCAAATGTTTGTGGACACCCCTTCTGAGGAATGCATGCAGATACTTTAGGTGGCACACACTGCTGAAGCATATGTGCAAATGCCTTGTCTAGCTCCTGTAAAGGTGTCCTGCCAATTGAGTAGCACTCCCCAGAGGCCTCCTCCACCCATTATCTGGAAGGATGTTGCTCCACACAATAAGAGTCGGGGGGCGAGGTAGCGAGATGATCATTCAACCTCCTGAGCTCACTTAACCCTGTTGTTGCTGAATGAAATCAAACCGTCCCAGCAGTGATCCCAAATCTGGAGGAAGTCTTTCTTGTACAGTGGAGACGGCTGCTCCAACCAAAGCAGGAGAAACTCGATTTAATTCATTTTCAATGTGATATATTTTGCCTGATCATTTAGAGTTTTTTTGTAAATAATTTACATGTTGAGCCACCTCTATAGAAAAGACGTTTCACATGCCTTCCTGGACAAGCTGAGAAACAGAGCTCCATCGCTGAAAGTGAAAAGTGCTCTCATTATGATAGTCGGTTGAGCATCACAGTGATGATGATGATGATGATGAAGCTTTAAGACAGATAAGATCTGATTGGCTACCTTTTATTGTGCCACAATCGCAGTCCAAAGCTGCACTGACCCGAGTGGGCGGAGTTAAACTGCTGTAGGCCGGACAGTTGGATGTAAATCTATATGTAAATAGCATGTATTGTTTTTGTGGTCTAAAGTTAAGATTAGCTTGGGTTTCTCATTGCACAGCAGTTTCCTTCATACCCCATATGTATTATGTGATACCCTCAACGGCTGGCGTGGGACTCATATTGGTGCCCGGGGGGACGTGGTTAATTTTACCTGCGTCCGTTTGAGAGGACAGGAGGGTGACATTGTGTTTGGGAAGCTGGTGTGAGAAGATGGATCGGCTCTATTACTTGTGCAGAAGCCATTAGGCAAAGAGAACAGCACAGCACAATCAAACTGGTGGGGATATAACGGAGCGAGGGAACGAGCGAGCGAGGGGTGAAAGAGGAAAGAATCAGCAGCTGTCCTCAGAGGAGGTGCTTTATTGATATTGGGCAGAATGAAGGATGCTTCCATTACAGCGTGTTTGCTTAAGTGAAAAAAGTGGACAAACCGAAGGCCCAGTTCCAATTAAGAGAGATTAGAGCTCACTTCGGCCACGTCCACTTGGCGAACAGGGTTGACAGCTTCAGAGTTGTGGATTTACTGACGTGACGGAGCAGTTTGGGGCTGTTTTTATGATGTTATATCTGAGATCCGTGTTGGGAAATGTGAGGTTCTTGGACGTGTGTACTTTGTAAACACTATGTTTTATAGTAGCTGAAACACAGCAGTTGAAATGAACTTGAAATAGATGAAACCTATGTGGTTTCAAATACTACAGATACGCAACAGAATATTCACCAATATTATGTTCAGCATATGTTTATTAAATGTTTATTGCTGGAGTTTAATTGTTTAACGCTGATCGGAACTGATCAGAACTGTGAGATTGAAGCCGAACAAAATGAAACATTTGGCTGAAGAACAAACACTGAATGCATTTTTTCACAGGTTTTCAATCATTTGGCCACTTTTTTTCCCACAATTTTGTCTTGCTTTTCAAAGAAAAGGAAATCACAGAAAAACGTATTAAACAGAACTTAAAAAGAAACAACTTTAAATAGAAAAAAAATGATTTTTTTGCCAATTTCTGTTTCATGTGATCATTTGTGGCTTATATTCATGTATGACTGATAAAAATGATTTTAGAAATTAACTTTCAAGAAATAAACAAACTGAATTTCTGATGAAATCCCACCTTTAATAATGCCTCCTTTGCCTCCTTTATAGGCACACACCTCCATAGCACACACCTCCGTAGCACACACCTCCGTAGCACACACCTCCGTGGCACACACCTCCGTGGCACACACCTCCGTGGCACACACCTCCGATGTAGGTGAGGTAAATGTATTGCTCACTCTGGTTCTTTGGCCAGTCTGTCAGAGTGACATTAAAGTGCAGTAATTGTGTTTATGAAGTAGTTGTTGTGTAACAGTTGGAGTAACGGGAGGAATTTGAAGTTCAGTATGTTCTATGAGATTGAGGTGCTGATCGCAACCCAGTCACTGTTCGATAAACACATTGCGGGTCATTTTCCGAGGTCAGTTTCTGCACAGGGGGGGTCTGTATCGGTTTCCTGATGAGGGCTTCTTCAGAAATGACTGTTCATTAGTGAGAAACAGAAGAGTGGTTTCACTTGGATTTTCCTACTCTGCTCTATCTCTCTCTCTCTCTCTCGGTTCTGTGATTCTGCACAGAACCGCAGAGCCGTCATTTAAAACCACAGTTTCACACACGATGACCCCTGGGGCCCCAGTCCAAGTCCAAGCATAAAACATGTTCAAAGGGTATCAGACCTTTTTTTTTTATTCCAGTTATTGAGGTTGAAGTTAGTTACGCTCATATTACACATCCGTGCCTCATTTTATGACCACATATAGGTACTTTCATATAAGTAATACGGAGATGGTATAAATTATTAGCACATACGGATACGTCCTGCTTTAAACTCCCCTTCTCCTCCGTACGTTTTAATGAGGAGTTGGATTGATTTAAGAGCTGCACGAATGCTGTTCTGGCAGTTTAGAGTCGCATTGCGTCACTGGACATGGATCGGGTGTGATTACTGTCTCAGAAAATGTTTGCACAGTGTTTGACAGTTACACTGATCCTTAAAGGAGTTGTAATAAAAAGAAATGTATTCAATAGAAATAAATAAGAGTTTTTTAGTCATATTGCCCAGCACTGCTTACATGTATATACAAATTATGGGGCCTATGTTTGTTACTTATAAGATAATTCCAACAATAAGAGATGTTGCTTTAACATAAATACGTATGTATTTACACAACACATGTGGGGTTTATTATTATATATAGTAGGGCTGCATAATATATCACAATATATCACAATATATCATTTAGTTTTTGTCATTGCATGCACATTAGACAAATGGAAAGGAGAATTAAACCATAAGAAATTAATTTTACATAAAGAATATTTGCCCTGTTCTCATTTTTTATAAAATACTGCATATACTACAGACAGATATCTACCAAATATTATTAAATTTCCTCCAGTCTTCGATAAACAGAGGGTATTATTAAACACTGTATTTTTAAATATCACAGTATATATTTCAGAATCATAAAATATCACAATGTGAGTTTTTTTCCGATATCATAAAGCCCCTATATATCGGTATTTGCATATGAGCATGTAGTGCATATTGTTATCATCACACATTGATGCTTACATTACTATGGAACATAGGACATCGAAGCTGACACTGTGAGCTCACCGTGGGGAGCATCCACTGAGTTTATATGCCCATGCTGAGCTCTTACTGCTGTCATTCTCGCCGTGTCTGACCCGCGGTGTCGCCGGCCCCGCCGCTCCCCCAGCGCCGGTAATTGAAACATGTTTGTGGGAGAGAAAATGAACGAGGAATTGAGAGGCCACATCAGCATTAAAAACACTTTTCGTATTTGCTTAGCCATCAGTTTTATTTAAAGAAGTGTCGCACGCTGACAGCCAAGACAAAGTGCCTTTTTATAGAAGGACACCTTTTAGATGAAAAACACCAGCACTGGAGCTCCCGCCTCCCGCGGTGATACGGCCAGGTTTTCCTCTCTCTCTGCTGGAGACGTCAACCTTTTATCATCATATTCCTCTGCCACTGCTTACGGAACAGCCCCACTCCAAGCATTATTCATATTCACCTGCTCGGCTCTCAACGTTTCACCCTCTGGCCGCTCTGCTGACCAGTCAGGCTGCCTTTTTGAAGGCTGTGTTTGAAGAAATGCTAGATGTGGACTTTTATTGGTGGTGTGTTGAGTTTAAAAGCCAGGAGGCATCTGTAGGGCTCCAGAATGCTCATGTTTTTGGACGCAGGATATTCTGAACACAGTGGAGTTGAACCGATGAAGTAGTAGATATCAGTGACTTCAGCATGTCAACACTTTTAACACGAAAACCTTGTATCTCTCCATTGTTTACGTGTTGGTCGATACCTGCCATCCGATACCACAGTTGAATTAATAAACCGTGTATCTCACCAAGTGGGAGATACTTATATAACAAAATATAAGAAAAGAGAGAATGTACTTATATAACACACATATGAATCTATCTGTGTGTGAATAAAATGATAAACGGTGATACATATAAACCGGGTTTAGATATTTATTTCAATTTGAACATGTTATGATGAAAAATCACAATTTTCTGCAATTTTATTTGCCTTGTAAGGACTATAGAACAGATCTGTTTAGAAATCTTGTTGGAAATTGCAATCATTTTGACAATGCATTTCGTTGTATTCATTAGATTAACCAGGATATTTATAGTGAGATATTTAAAAGAGAACTTCGGAAGCAGAGAATGTTCCAGACACATGGATCAGAAATGGATAAAACCCTCAAAACAGGGCATTTAAACTCCCCCCTCAAAGTGAGATTTAACTCTGGAATATTCCAAAACATAGTGAATAAACATGGTCACTATCTGTGAGGTCTTTGGTGTGTTCTCCGGGTACTCTAGTCTCCTCCCTCCTCCACTTGGTAGGTGAATTGGCCATGAAAAATGTCCCCAAGTTCGAGTGTGACTCAAAACAAAAATAGGTGCCAGAGATTGAAAAGTTAGTTTGCAGCAGGAACCAAGGATTAGTAGGTTTTTCAGCTTGAACTGCTGTAAGTGTGTCAAGTTGTACAGGAGCAACGAGCAACCAAGTCTTCAACGTCTTCTTATCACCAAAAGTTGATCCGTCTTTGGATCTTGTTGGAGAAAACAATCATCTGTAACCAAACACTCGCAGGACGTCGTTACGTGCTACCATCTTCTCACTGTTTACTGAGGCTGTGTGGCTCCATGTGTTGATGACGCATTGTGTGATGTTTCCTGGGTTCCACTAAAACTGGTGTAAATGCGGGATGGTTCTCTGAAAACAGGGACTGAACGGAATCAGTTCAAGAAGCCGAGTTCTTTTGGTGCAAAAAGGCCTGTAAGTGCACACAGAGAGAGATATGAGTCCGGAGAAGATGACGGGGGTGGTAGAAGGGTGAGAAAACTGAGATGGAATTGATAGTATACGAGCAGTTTTTTATTAAGCTCTAAAAACATTTCTTAATAAATGACCAATAAAACATAGAATTGTCCTTAAATGGGCTCTTTAAACAGTACTAACAGCCACCGCTCCAGCCCTTGTCCTCCTCAATAAAGCTCATCTTTTGGCTGAAGATGTGGAGTGCATGCTGAGGTTCTGAGAGAGATGGGAAAGGAGACATAGTGAGGCATTAACTCTGCGAGGAGCTCTTTCCCTGTCAGTTTTGCCTTGTCGATTGACTTTATGAACCTTTTCGTTTAGTGAAGCGTCACAGGCAAGTCTTTCCTGCCACATTGCGCAAAATCTTTCTAAATGCCAATCTTTAACGGCAGTCTAACGAATAGGAGAGACGTTTTCTCCACTGGCTCTCCACAGGCCCACCGGACCAGTGAAATGAGCTTTATTAGCTTTATTTAGCTCTCGGCCTCCTGCAGTTAACCCTGCTAAGTCCCCCGTTGCGTATGTACTTAGAAACAGCTCTGCATATGCTTTGTTGAATTACTGCTGACTCGCAGCTCCTTGCAAGGAAGGGAGAAATGAGGCCGGAGGTGACGAACTAAAACTTTCGGTCCACGCCATGTTTGCTGTCTGAAGAATCAGGGTTAATGTAGAACTACAGCACTGGGTTTCAGATTTGTTAACACGGTTCTATTACAAATATAGTCCATCTGTTTCTCTGCAGACTTTATTCTCCTCCTTTCACCCTGATCTTCAATGATCAGGACCCCACAGGACCACCACAGAGCAGCTATGATGTGGGTGGTGGGTCATTCTCAGCACTGCAGTCACACTGACACGGTGGTGGTGTGTTAGTGTGTGTTGCGCTGGTACGACTGGATCAGACACAGCAGTGCTGCTGGAGTGTTTAAACCCCTCAGTGTCACTGCTGGGCTGAGAACCGACCACCAACCAGCGTCCTGTGGGCAGCGTCCTGTGAGCCCTGATGAAGGACTAGAGGACGACCAACACAAACTATGCAGAAACAGATGAGCTTCTGTCTCTGACTTTACATCTACAAGGTGGAGACACTCGGTAGGAGTGGACAGTGGAGTGGACAGCGAGTGGACACAGTGTTTGAACACTCCAGCAGCACTGCTATATCAGATCCACTCGTACCAGCGCAACACACACTAACACACCACCACCATGTCAGTGTCCTATAGTGGGTATTGTGGGATTAAACCTCTATGCTTTCTTCCTTTTTTGTGGTGCAGCCCCCCCTACAGGGCTGATTTGTCTCTGTGGTTGGTCCTAAAAGGATCTTTAGGTACCAGATACCACAGGACACCTTCAGAGGTCTTGTGGAGTACATGAATCGTTGGGTCAGAGCAGTTTTGTCTGTGCAGTGGTGACCTATACAGTAAAATTTATGGATGATGTATAAAGTGCTGCCTGTATAAGGCTTTGCAGGAATGGACCGGTCATTGGGAGAACCATGAAAAATGGTGGTGGGCTGCTGTTGCTGTGGGCTGCTGAGAGAGTGAAGGGGCCAGTTGTGGGAACGAATCGATCAAATGGGACCCCTCCCTCCCCCGCTTGACTGAACGAAACCAATCAAAAGGAACCCCAACCTGGTCATTTGTGAGCTGGTCTGCTCAGTCCTGGGCGTGTGTTGGTCGCACCAGTTGTCCGACCAAATGAATACCCCAGGCCATCCCCGCACTTCGTCTCGTCCACCTTCTGCACCAACGATTGTCAGTTCATAACGTGACCTTCTATGAAGTTTGTATTGAAATCATTTTCATGCAAACAGTGTAGAGACGTCGCAGTATTAACCCCGTAATGACTGCGATTGTGAAGAGCAGCACTATTAAAAAAGAACAATTTAATTACAGAAAGAAAAAAGAGCTTTAGCTACAGAATCAGCAGTTCAACAGTATTGAAGGGTGCTGCGCAGACAGATTTGGATGTGTGTGTGAGTGTGTGTGTGTGTGTGTGAGTGTGTGTGTGTGTGCGTGTGTGTGTTTACAGAACATCAGGGACTTTTGCAACTCGGTCCTGTCGTTAAATGACTGGTTTTATGAGGTTTTGCAATGTGTGCTGAGTCATCGTATACAACAGGAAAGGTCCAGATCAAAAAGTAAGAGAGAGAGAGACCATCAGAGGGAGAGAAGAGAGGGAGAAACCCTGAGAACGGAATAAAGGAAGGGGAGAAAAGGGGGAAAAAAACACATAACTCCAGGGAACAGAGCAGGGTGTTCTAAAGCTGTCAGGGCGACAGCTTTATAATGCTCTTTATCTCTCTCTCTCTGATAGGCCTGTCACAGCGGCGGGTGAGAAACACTCTCACGCAGGTTTTGAATCATTTGCCACCAATTTTATTCCCTAACAAACTGTCCTGCATGTGTGTGAGATCGTCTGCTACCTGTTGAGGCCGCCAGTCGGCTTTAATGGAGTGTTCAGGAGCTCTTTAGTATCATGTACTTTTCATTAACTAGTGTTTAGAGACTCTCTCTCTCTCTCTCTCTCTCTCTCTCTCTCTCTCTCTGCGTTTACATTTACAGCATTGTCTGAAGCTCTTATCTAGAGCTCTTACCTGTGAATCATGTTCCACAGGTAGGAGCTATCTCCCCATCTCCCCCTCTCTCTAAGGGTCTCTCTTTCTCAGGGTCACTGTCTCAGGATCCATGCCTCTCTTTCTTAGGGTCTCTCGCTCTCTCTCTCACTGAGGGCCTATTTCCCCTCCCTCTTCTGTGGATCCATTGTTGGGTCTCTGTTTCTGTCCTTCTCTCAGTTTAAAGTGAGGGATGCTGTTAGTTAGTTGGGGATGTTCTTTAGTTGTGACTCGCTTTCTCTCAGGGTACCTCGCTCTGTCTCGTCCTCCAGTAAAACTGCTGCGTGTGTGTGTGTGTGTGTGTGTGTGTGTGTGCAGGCTGGTGTATTTCTCTCTCAGTCTGTGAGAGTCCATCTGCCTCTCAGAGTCGCTGGATTAGAAAGACCTTTGAACAGCTCTGTGTGTCCAGAAGCGTTCAGAGACCCAGATTTCAGCTCTGTTACTGCAACTACTGTGTAAAGCTCTCTCTCTGTCTCTCTCTCTCTCTCTCTCTCTCTCTCTCTCTCTCTCTCTCTCTCTCTCACACACACTCACCCACCCACACACACACACACACACACACACACACACACACACACACACACAATCTCTATAGAGAAGGGCTGATCTGATTTTGCTTTTTAAATGAGAAACCTGACCTGCTGGAGGAGAGGAAACCCAGATAGGTGAAGGCCTGTGTATCAACAGATGAGCTTCCGCCTCAAACTCTCAAACCACACCAGCAAGGTGGGGTTTCTGATAAAGTGGCCAGGGCAACGTTTGCAGCACACTGCGATGGCGAAAAAACAGCTATGACTTATTAAGCAGGCCATATGCTGTTGAGTGAGATTCTGAGAATTGTGTGTGTGTGTGTGTGTGTGTGTGTGTGCTGGTGTGTGTTTACCCACGGGCGTTGCTTCCACATAGCTCGAGGGGGCACTGATATGAACGTTCAGACGTGGAACAGCAGGATCCTGTTTGAGTGCACTGTTTACTCCCCGAAGAAATAAAAACAGCACACAGACGGCCACAGGAGTGCAGTCCAGAGATGAAACCCCCTGGTGAAAGAGCATCACCACCAAAGCAAACAAACAAGACAACCTCGGACTTTCCACTTTAACAGCCGGGTGTTTACTGAGCAAAGGAGTCGGAGTGCTGTTTCCCAGTCCCTGATAAGCTGTGCTGGATTCTCTTTCAGAGATGGTGCGTGTGACGTAAAGCACTTACAGACATGTGACCTGGCCAGAAAAACTGTGTTTTTAGAATGAATATATTAGACGCTGCAGGGAGACCAGTGCTGGGAGGTGACCAGTGTCAACATCTGGAATATATGTGGGGTGTAAAGGTAGAGGTCATAGATCCACGGTGCTGTCCTCCGCATTTAACCCATCCACACACACTGGGGGGTGGTGAGTACACGTGGATGGAGCAGTGGGCAGCCCTAGGCACGGTACCCGGGGAGCAGCTGAAGGGCAAGGGACATACTCAAGGGCACTTCATTCATGCCCTGCCAGTTCCGGGATTCAAATCAGCAGCCTTCAACACAAGGTTGGTTCTCTCTGGGGTTGTGTGGTTGCTGTGGTGTCCCAATGGTTACTGTGGTTTTTGGTCTCTGTTTAAACCTGTATGTACAATAATTAGAAGGGGTGTCCGGATACTTTTGAACAGATTGTGTGTAGAAAACAACAGTGCCATCCTGCACTAGTGAGAGAGTGAGAGACATAGAGAGGAAACCACTGAAGGTGGACAGGGTGTGGGAGCACCTCAGGCAAGTAAAGGATGTGAGTGAGTGTGTGTGTGTGTGTGTGTGTCTATGGCCACTGTTTCCTTTCGGCCTTCAGCCTCAGACAGAGTGTGAGCAGATCGGAGTGTGTGAAAATGCTGAATTTGCTTTAAAAGCCCCTCACTCTTCTCCTGAGAGGTGTCGGACAATCAGCGGGGCCCGAGGACAGGAACTGGCACTCGCTGCCCCCTGAGCGTGTGTGGAGTGACCTTTGCCCCTGATCAGCTTTTTGATGACTGCAGCTGGATAGGGCCTGCTGAGCTCCTCGAACATCTACACGTACACACCCTCACACACATGCACACACACACACACACACACACACACACACTGCATGCCTGGCCACATAAATACACACACTGCTGAAACAGCATCTTCCTGTTCCTGTTATGGTCCAACATGAAGGGAGCTAAATTACACAAACGCCTGCACACACACACACACACACACACACACACACACACACACACACACACACACACACACAGAGTCGCCTTAAAAAAAAAGAATAAGACATGTCGAAAACATGCCAGCATCTTTTGCTTTCCATACAGAAAGGCTTATCCAATCTTTTCAAGCTGCATCCGGACGTGGTATTATCTGTATCTCTCTCACCCCTCTTTCTCTCTCTCTCCCTCAGCCTGTCCAGGCCGAGCCACTCAGGCTGATGTCTCTATGGCTTATGGAAATGAGGCCGAGGTACCTACTGGAAAGTTAGAGTGTGTGGTGGGAGCTGAAAGCCGACACAGCAGGGAAGAAAAGCTGCTCTGGCCACGGTCCTAATTAAACATAGCCCCCTCCAAAAAACAGCCCCCAAAAAGGGCCCCTCGATGTCCTTCTTTGGAGCAAAGGTGGATTTAATGATTGTGGGGCTCTGGGCAAGAATAGACAGTGTTTATTGGTGGCTTTGTGAGGTTGTGAGGAGTTTCTCATCATTAACAACAGGATTATCTGTCTATTACGTTTCTATACTAACTACATCTGGGATTAGCTGCAGTGTGTATACAGTATTGTATACCCTAAAGGTGTACAGAGTGAGCCGAATGTATATTCACAATAGATAAGCACTTTCGTAAACAAAGCTAAAGTCAGCTTTTCATTGGAATTTTCCCATTTCGCCCATTTTGCCATCAGCCTGAGGCTGCAGCACATGGAACACGACTGTTCCATCATGATGCTGGTAAATATGAGTTGACTTCAGCTGCCATCCCTTTATTATATTTCCTTTTATCCAAATATCTCCCAATTTGAAAGTGCAAGATACCCATGACACCATTACTGGGCAGTCAGCATGCTCCAAGCAAAGCACAGGGTCCCCAGCTTTGATACAAAGGCTAATGGACCCACTGGGTGCGATGCCGGATGAGAGCACCATCAATCCACCCAGTTTGTGCTCTCTCAGACTCTGGCTGCTGATGGCGAGCAGGATTACCTGGGATTCAAACCTGCCGTCCTTGGATCATAGCGCTAGTGCATTGCATCACTGAGCCACTCTGTTGTCCTCTCATTGTGTCCTCTCAGCGCAGTGGGCTGTTAGCAAGCTGTGGAGGTTGCGGCCAGTTAGCTTTCAGGCTTGTCACCATTCGCTTCCCCGAGTTCTGCCTTTTCGAGGCTTCAGCATTGGCTTACTTAAAAAATAAGACAATGCTGTCCCTTCTGATGTGTATTTAGCTCCAGTTTGGTTTTGCAGAGTTGTCCAGTTTGTTTTTGGATGATGGAGAGACGAGATCCCCATTTGCTCCACCCGGGCCTAAAATAGAGCCCTGTTAAACCCGTTGAACCCCATGAAGTGTGGTAGAATTAATGGCTTTACAGTAGCTTTTGCTTTAGGACTAATAACTGAATAATTCACTTAGAGTTTAAGGGATTCATGTAAATGTGGTGCACGTGGTTGCTGTGGTTTTCAGTGACAATCGAAATCGCAGAGATAATGGTAACTCTTACAGCCGCAGGGAAGGTAGCCGCCTAGAGGGGAAGAACAGCATACTGGGTAAAGAGATAGTTGGTGCATCCAGTGGACAAAACACGAGTGTAAGAAGTTCACTCGACTTTTACATTTGAATTAAGGTGACTTGAAGCTTGTAAGTCACCGATTTGTGCAGTTGTGTCCTCGTGGCACACCAGACCACACCCTATTACACTGTCCCGCAGCTAATTTGTGTGATAATGCGCTCGGCGATCGATAATCGAAGGACATTTAAGCGGCGTATAATTATCACACAGGCTTTCGCAGCCTCCCATTTTAGGCTGTTCACTAATGATGTATGTTACACAGCCCCCCGCTTCGTATGCTAATGAAACACAGGTTAACAGCGGGGGCCCTTGGGGGCCCAACGGCATGCACTTTAAATGCTAAGTGGGCTCAAACTGTGGAACAAGCATTGTTCCTGTCCTTGCAGCATCCGACAATATTCCGCAGCGCTCAGCCAGATACTGCTGTGTTGGAATTATTCACTGGCCTTTTTCTTGGAAACGTTTGATTCTGTGCTGTGTGGTCAGTAAGGGACCACTGATGACCATTTAGGACAGCTAACACAAACTGCAGCAGGGTTACTCTATCTTACCGCACACCAGCAAGGTGTGGCCACGAGAGGGGGGGTTCTGATAAAGTAGCCAGGCAGGCATTAACACTGCTGCTTGAACACACTGGACCATGTGCTTGTTATTCCCTTCTGCACGCCACACACTCTGTTACGTAATGATAGAGATGTGCCGGTTCCATAAGGACTGCAGTGTAGTAACTGCCGTGGTGTGTCTGTGTGTGTGTATGTGTGTGTGTGTGTGTGTGTGTGTGTGTGTGTGTGTGTGTGTGTGTGTAAGAGTGTGTGAAACTGCCTCCTGGGCCTGAAGTCACACATTCAGAATGTGAGGGACTTTGAGGAAATCCAGCAGTGAGGTTTTCCATTCAGTGTAAACCTTCAAACTTCAAAGAGCTTTATCAGAAACTCCTACTGTGTGCTGGCCACTTTATTAGAAACACCCCCCTTCTGCTTCCAGTCACTGGCCACTTTATTAGAAACACCCCCCTTCTGCTTCCACTCACTGGCCACTTCATCAGAAACACCCAACTTCTGCTTCCGCTCACTGGCCACTTTATCAGAAACACCTACAAGTGCCCAGTGAGTGGAAGCACATGGTAGGTGTTTCCGATAAAGTGGCCCCAGTCCAAGCTGGAGTCTTCACTGTGTGCTCCCTGTGTGTAGTGAAGAGTGATACAGTTACTGGAGCTAAGCTCACTAAGCCTCAGATATTGGCACAGCGGTCTTTTTTCTGCTCCAGCTTCAGAGGAATGTGTGTGAGGGTGTGAGTCATGCAGGAAAATGCAGCTAGAGGGGCTTCTCTTAGCTTCACTGTGGGCTCAGCCTGGCACAGAGCCCAGGAATGCGGGTCACTGCTCAGAGGGAAAATCTCCTGTTCGGTTTAGATTTGTAGCCGGGCAGCGCTGCGCGCATTGATCAACCATCCGTCACAATGTAGGTGTTTCTAATAAAGTGGCCATTGAGTGGACGCACAGGTGCAGTATTCGATCAATTCCCGATAAGACGCAGCTTTTCCATGGAAGTGAAGCGTCGTCGCTGTCACACAAGACCTTTTTCTTTCCCGTTTTTGACAATTTGTGACTGTTGTTGTTTACGTTGTTTCAGAATTTCATGCTGAATGGACCAACAGAAATGGCTTCAGTAAGGGTGGGCAGCACGGAGGTGTCACAGGTAGTGTGTGTGTCGTGCAGCTCCAGAGCCTTGGGGTTGTAGGTTCGATCCCTGCTCGCTGTGTGTGTCACATGTCCCCGTGGACCTTGTCCTGACACCCAAAAACACAGGTGGTAGGTGTGTGTGTGTATTTCCTAAAGAATCATAACCACGCCGAATCATCCTGAGCTCAGTGATTCAGACAGGTCACAGGCTGACCTTCCGAACGTCCAGAAAGCTGCATTTGTGTTGTTTCATCAGATTGCGTCTGTGGTCAGTGTTTTTCCTCCTCTTGCCGCGACCCCTGCAGGTTTTTGTGGAGTGTGAAAGTGCAGCTCTGCGCTGTTGGGGGGGGGCAGGAAAAAAATAGTGGCGACGCAGCCAAATCACGGCACAATCAATACTGCAATTTACTGCCAGGTCAGTGGCTGACACGCAGAGAGGCTGCCAGGCAGGTTATTACTGCCCCCCTCTTACCACCCCACCACTGCTGGAGCCCATCCAGCCTGACTGTGGGCTTATGGAGAGGGGACATGTGTCTCCAGCCGTGACCCATATTCATCAAACACCTCAGTGTGTGAACAGTGACCCAGGACCATATTTACAATGCCCATCAGAAATGAGGGACTCCTGGATTCAGCATGAACACACACACACACACACACACACACACACACACACACACACACACACACACACACACACAGTGTTTTGAAGGTGGGTTTATTTGGAGCTTTATTGTAAGAGTTAAAATGCTCTGTATGGCTTTGTTAAGTGTCTTTTTCCCATCATTATGAGAGTCTGAGAGCAGTGTTGCATAAAGAGAGGCAGAGACAGTCTGTTCCAACACTGCTTTTATACACATCATTGAATTGTCTGTTTAAAAAAAAAAAAACATTGATTTGTAAATTATTTGCAAATTGTTTGCAACAATTTCCCAGGTTTAATCTGCTTCCATTGTTAAAGAGCAGCTGTAAGTGGTTAACAGTTGAACTGTCCCCAAAAACAAACTACTGTATTTCCCTCAGTCGTCCTGCCAGTTCAGTGCTTCCCTTTGCACTGTCTAAGGTTATCAGTGGACCTAAAGTGCGTAAATATAAAGAAATGACCCGGACTTTCTCATACTCAGCACTGGAAATACAAAAAAACAGAACTGGATCAGGAAATCCCTAATTTAATCCCGAGAGAGCTTCTGCCTCGGAGCTAAAGGACAGTTCATTTGATCTCTGTGCTCCATTATCGTCATATTTATAGCAGCCGGTGGCTCAAAGACTCTACATTATGCCCAGCGGGTGATCACGCTGTGTGCCGTTTGTACCTCTGCCAAGTAAGATTGACACCTGAGGCCATCTTGCTGAAATCTAATCATGGCTTTGGCTGTGTTTGTGTTCCTCCTGCATCCTACGCCATGCGCTCTCTGCTGCCAGCCAGCCTTCAGCCAATTCCCTTCCATTACTGCGAGAGCGCCGCAATTATGGCCTTTCTCCTCCGATGGGCTTCGTCGGGATGCCGGTTCCTCTCGGTGACATGTTTAGGTGGCTCTGCTGTGGCGTCTAAGCTGATGAACTCTGTTGGGGACGCTAAGCAAACAGTTTGGTCGTTACCAGACAGTCATTAGAGAAGCGCAGTGGTGAGGTTTGTTAGGAGACACAGTTGGAGGGACTTGAGAAATGAACAGAAATTCAGGAAGTCCACCTTTTTCCAGAGACTGGTGTAGTTCCACACTTTCAATTCGTATGGTGAGCTTTCCTTAAACTGCATCAAGTATCTGTGTGTCCCCTTTGTCCTCTTTTGAGAACCCAAATGTGAGTAAATCCTGAAGATGGTCCTTGTTTCTAGAGAACAGAAACCAGACAAGCAGGTATTCAGTAAATTTGTTAATATGCAGATATAAGCTTCTATTGTTTGATCATGACTCCTGTCTGGGATAAGTGGAAAACTGTGGATTTTTCCCATAAGTCCTGCATTAGGATTCCGACGGGGGTTAGAAAATTGATTCTAGTGCCCCCAGGCTGTGAAAGCTTCCACTACTGAACAGGTGACCATATTAAGCAGAGTCCATCAGCCGCTGGGGTCATCCAACCTGTTTCTTCTTATACTGGACTGTTTATTCAGCAGGAAGTGGGTGGTGGGTCAGACGAAGTGTCCTTGTGTTTGGAGAACCATTCAATCTAGGTAAAGAACCATTTACATAATATTGAGTAGGTTCTACTCATGCCAACAGAACACCTCTGATCTGTCAAGGCAAGGATTTCACCAGACCTCAGAGGGTGTCCAAGACATTAGCAGTGGATCATGTAAGTCCTGTTGTGAGTTGGGACCTCCATGGGCATCAATCTGCCTTGGGTTCCCATGACCCAAAGTTTGTCCTTCCTTGGAGCACTTTTGATAGATACTGACCACTGCCTACCAGGAATATCCCACAAGGCCTGCCTGATGTATTAAGATGATCTGATTCAACTAGATGTCACAGTTTGGATCTTGTCAAAGTGTCTCAAGACCGTGATGAAAGTGAAGCTTTCCGATAAGGCTTTTGAAAGCTCTGTTGTCAGTGTTGTCTTGCGGATGAGGAAAGCAGAGCTTTGTGGACACCCTGATGTCACAACACAGTCATGTTTTTGAGTCAAATACCTTCTTACTCCCTTTATCGCAGATTTACAGCATCTACATGCAGATCGCAGTAGATTTCAGATTTCCACATATTAATAAATGTAAATATGGCTCCGTTACAGATATATAATGCTGTATTTAAGGTTAGGCAGGAAAACATACTTCATGCAAGGACACAAATGCAGATGCTTCAGGGTACACTGTCTGGGTGTTGGGCTTAGTTGTGTCATGATGCATTTCATAACACGGGTCAAGTGCAAGCTGCATTCTGACCTCTGCACTGCAGAGCGTTGGCCAGACACTGGCACTTGCGTTTGCATCCTTGCAATAAATATGTTTATGGGCTTTGAATGTGTAATTCCATAACTTGTGTTTCTCAGATTCGTACATTTTGCTTGTCGTACATCAAGTTTAAGTACTGATTTTCAGCTGCCTAATATACCCACCCCATTGACAAGTGCCACTGGAAACAGGTAACCCTTGTTATTCACTTCTCCTCTCAGTGGTTTTAATACTATGGCTAATCGTTGTGCTTAGAAACATGGCTTTTAGTGAAGAAACGTTTTACTAGTGAAACAAGCCTTTATTATAAAAGTGTTCTTCTGAAGCTGAGCCTGCCAGACCTGAGTTGGTCCAAAATTCCAGCTGCATTACGGGGGGTTTTGGACTCTCATGGTGCACGAGCCTTTGTTGGTTTCTGGTAATCACGCTGACGTTACTTCAGTGGCATGAATTAAGCAAATGGGTTCTTATAGGGCTGAGATAAGTGGCACAGAGGTGCTGAAATCTGGAGGGCAGATGAAGAATAGCTACGTTTAGATTCTCATCTTAAATGAATCAATATGAATGCATATCACAATCTGAAGAGAAAATGTGGCATCATGCCAGGTCTGCTGTTAACAAGACTAGTTTCTGAAACACTTCGTTGGATACAGACCAAAAGTTACATTCATGGTTCATATTTTGTTCTAATTTTATTTGATACTCATTAATAAAAAATGGGTAATTAATAATAATGTTTACTCCGACTAATATACATTCATTGTCCAAAAAATGCACTAAGAAGATGTTGTTGGGATGGAATGATGATCTATGTGTGAATTTAATGATATAGGTAATATGTAATATACAATATTATAGGATAACTGGGTAAAACTGTACAGTTGAAGGTGCATCTAGTACCCTGTTGGGCCACCTCTAGCCAAGATAAGGTTGGGCATTCAGGCATACAGGTTTCTGTGGCACATATGCCCATAGATGTTGCACTGTAGATCCTGCACACTCATAGATTACCAAGAGCTGGTGTCCCAGCTGGTCCCATAAATGCTTGATTGGTGAAAAATATGGTAACCAGGCAGGTCAAGGAAGTGTTGTCTGGTGGAGAGATTTCTGGGAAACCCTTGGTATCTGTGGGCTTCCAACTGGCATTTCAGGAGGTTAGGTCTGCTCCAGACCTAACCTCCTGAAATGCCAGTTGGAAGCCCTGTGATCAGAAGCAACACATGTCCACAGGATGTCCTGCCAGATTTTGCTGAGCTGTTAGTGTCCCTCGTATCACGACTAGGGGTGACAGTCCCCAGATCATCTCACCAGCAGTTGGGGCAGTGTGTTGCTCCACAGCAAAGGCAGGATTGAAGCGCTCAGCACAAGGCCTTCATACCTGAAGTTCTGTGAAGAAGTGGAACTGTGTTCTCTGGAGTGACAATGGGCCTCAATCCAATACCTTTGGCTTGGGTTGCACTGAAGAGCCAGATCTAACCATCCAACATCAGTACCAGTGGCTTTGAGATCTAGTAAAGGCTGGCACAAATTTGGAGGTTTGGACACTTCATTTCAGGAGAAAGTCTACAAACTAGTGCTCAGTCAGGTATGTCCAAGCTACTGTTTTAGTCTTGCCTTGAATATCAGAGTCTTCCTTCACCTCCTACACATCTTCAATCCTCAGACCTTCACCTGCAGGCTGAACTTTTAACATATGCCGAGACTCTCTCCACAAATCGTAAACAGAGCTTGGTGGCTGAGGTTGTTTTGATTTCCAAAGGAAGTCGATCCTTGCCCTTGTTTACAACCAGCCGTCTTCCTTCCGTCCGATTTTGTTTCCTCCTGCAGATGAATGAATACTTCTGCCAAGCTTGACCCCCTCCCCCCATGCCTTTTGACAGGGTCTGCTGCAGGTCGGTCTCTCAGCTCTCGGATTCACGAAGGGTGCGTTCATCCAGCTGACAGGGCTTGACTGAGACAGGGTTGCTAGGTCTGGGAGAGAGCGCAGGCGTGGCTGGATCAGCATCTGATGCAGAATATGCTCAACGGTCTGTTCAGTCTAGCTCTAGAACAGATCCCATGGAACTACTGAGCATGTAATATTTGAGAAGAGAACTCTGGACTTTGCTGATGGAATGTGTGATCTTTTGACATTTTGATCAATAGGCTTATAAATACCCCAAATTGTGTCCAGACACCTTCTCTTTCAACATTTCTAATCAAATCAAAGAAATGATGTATATAGAGAATCTGAAGAACAGCCTGTACTCTTCTAAGCAGATGTTGGAACATTGCTTTGACCTGGAAATTGTTAAGGGTCAGTTCTGACGTAACATTTTTAGTTCTGGAGCACAAACAGCACTTCAGCTCATCCCAAAGGTGTTCAAAGGAGGTCCATTGCAAATGTTAGATGAAGCTCAATCACTCTAGTTTATCTCAAAGATGTTCAGTGGTGCTTCATTACTCCAACTGATCTCCTTCGCTGTAACTGTTCCTGCATTCCCACTCCAACTCATCACAAAGTAGTTCAGTGGAACATCTCTACCACTCCAACTTATTCATTGGAACTTCATGCCAGCTTATTGTTTAGTAGAGCTCAATGACTGAAACTCATAATAGTTCAGAGGAGCTCCATCACCACATCTCATCCCAAAGAAGTTCAGTGGAACTCAACTCAAAAAGACTTTGCTGTATCTCCGTTATTTTAATTTTAGAGGACTTGGTGATTCATCGCTCCATGAGCTTCATTATTCTAACCCATTTAATAAAAGGTGTTTAGTAGAGCTCAAGTATCCCAAACCATCCCAAAGTAATTCAGTGGAGCTCCATCACTTCCGCTCAACCCAAATATTTCTTAATGGCTCTCCATGACTCCAACTCATCCCAAAGATCAGTGGATGTGACTTGGAGCTTTATCATTCAAAATAACCAGTTTCACTTTCGTCTTTTAATATATGGATGGGAACGTTCTCAGGCGTGTTGGAAAAGCGTCCCGAGTGACCTTGTGAAGCTCTTTTAGAGAACACCAAGAGTGTGCAAAGCTGCAACCGAGCAGGGGGTCTACTTTGAAAAAATGTAAATTAAGTATATTCTGGAAGAATCTAATAGATAAGCAGTGTGTCCAAAAGTTTGTAGACAGCTCTTCTTTTCTGATGGCGTATTCGTAGGGCTCCAGCATAAGACAGCAGTAATGGTCTGTACTCGTCTGGGAGGCTTTCCACTTGATTAACACTAGGAACATTGTTGTGAGGATTGGATTGCATTTAGCTATAAGAGCTTCACTGACATCAGATACTGATGTTAAATGAGTACTGGATGGAGCTCCATCACTCAAGAAAATGCAGATCCACTGCTACAAGACTAATGCTGGGGGGCTTTACACCTCCAGCCAACACTCAGCATTGGGCACGGTGACCTTGGGCCCATGGAATATCGGGCTATGTTTATAATAACAGGATAGGACAATGATACTAATGTAAAATGTGGACAATAGTAAAAATAAGGATTCTCTGGGTAGTTGTATCTGAACTTTTGACTGTGTATGTGCTTATGGTTCTGTGTGTGTGTGTGTGTGTGTGTGTGTGTGTGTTTCTGGAAACTGATTAAGCCTTGTCCTAAAGAGGATTTTCAATCGAAAATCCCCATTGACCGTGTAATTTAGTCTGAGACTACGCTTAATCCGAGTCCCTAAATCCGGCCCTATGTGTGTATGTTTACACTGTTTACGCGTCTGCGCTGCCTGAGTATTTATGCTTAATCTATTTCCAGGAGAGTGCAGAGCTTAGATAGTGTGTGTGTGTGTGTGTGTGTGTGTGTGTGTGTGTGTGTGTGTGTGTGTGTGCATTCAAGCCATTCAGAAAGTGAACCGGTGTGAGGGTAAGAGTTATATACTGTGCGTTTGTGCGGGTGCGAGGGTGTGCAAGGTAGTGATGAAGTAGAAGAAAGCTGAATGGAGTGCTGCTGCGAGAGGGGGCGGGGCTGAAATAATATTTTGTGAGAGAAAACCCTCTCCCTCGCACTAACACTGAGAGCCATTCTTTTCCTTTAGACACTATGGCATTTGTTGGGTCTCCTCTGTAAAGGCAGTGCTGGGTGGTGGCAGGAGTGAATAACAGCTCATCTTTTGTGTAGTGGATTCCAGACTCAGCACCCCCCGTCCCTCCTCTGTTGAGGATCCTATAGCCAAACAGAAAGCCATTGTGTTGGCATGGTAGTCTGGGGAACATGGACCATACTAAAGTGGTTGTTGTGGGGGGGGTGAGGTTATACTGGGCCATGGGTACTTCTGTGAAAGACTGCAGAGGGACTTAGAACTTGGAGCTGGTGTTTCATGAATATCTGTTTTTTGTGCACAATATCAATGAAAAGCAAGCTCTGCCAATTGCAGCTTAACGTAAAATGTGATATTGTTAGATTAATGAATGTCCTGATATATCAGAACACCAGCAGAAACCTTTCAGGAACTGTGATGGTCAGGATGCTCACAGGCCACAATTCATTAATTACATTTTTTTGTTGTTAAAATTGATTTTTCCAACATAAAAACATCAAAATAGCTCATTTAAACATGAGGTGAATGTGATCAATCAGAGGGTATTAGGTGCTTAGTTACAGTACTAGTGTTTGAAACTACCTGCACCATGTTTGGAAGCTGTGCATTGATACCCCTCTAGCCCACACCTGGCATTAAGCATGGTGCCAGTGGTATGTTTATCTGCTCCACAGAGTCCTATTCTATTGGCCGCACTTCTCTACAGGAACTCGACAAGTGCACTTGCACTTCTGGGACAGCAATGGGTATAATTTATAGTAGATAGACGCATTCATTTAAAGGAGAGTCCACAAACTTTTGGACACGTAGTGAATGTCGTTGGGCAGTAATTAATAGGGCACACTCTTATCGTTGTCCGAGAATTTCATTCCCTCATCTCCCGACTCTGCTGACACTCTCGAATGAGTTGCGAAGCAGAACACTGTGGCTTTTCTCTTTATCGCTCCGGAGGACACAGGCCCTTGGAAGGAATGAGTGCCATTGTTTTGGTGGTCAAGAGGAGGTGTTGGAAAAGCCCTGGAGCAGCCTGGTGCTAGAGAGGCTGGACACCCAGCCAGGGATTCCTCTCAGAGACTTACGCTGAGACACACACGGCCGCGCCGCTTTGTTCCACCATCTCCTGTTGAGAATCAATTAGGCAGTCCCTCCCCTCGCGGAGTGCCAGCGCTCAGAGAGCCTGAATAGAGCCTACTGTCCCCGTAGCTCAGGGGCCACCCTGAACGCTGTCACTTACCGCTCTGACCATGACCATCTGCACACAATAGAGCACTCAGTGTAATCCACATCTATATCAGGCACGACATTTAAGCCATTGTACAGAAAGCACATTTTTTCCCAAGATGGGACTGTTTCCGTTACGTGGTGGCGCTACGATGTAACTAACAGTCAGCGGAGGCTTATCAGTATAAATCAGAACTAACTGTCTAAACCGTCTGAAGGTGGGCTTTTTTATTTTAAATGAGGACACTGAGGATACAGGGGCAACCACCATGGTTAGGACGTTGTGGCTGGAGGAGCTTCAATAGGCCTAGGATTTAGGCCAAATCTTTTATTTGTTTGTTTGTTTGTTTGTTTGAAGCCCTTAAGTTCGTTTATTTTTCAACTTTGGCAAAATGAACGCACGTAGCTCATCTTCCTTTTCCAATTAGAAAGGGTTTTCCTGAACTCTCCCTTTCTCAAATTGAATTTTCTCTTTATTGGACTGAACGAGATTACACGCCTAAGCAGCGAAACAAGTGAATAACAAATAAAATTGCAATTGATGAAAGAAAGAAAGAAAGAAAGAAAGAAAGAAAGAAAGAAAGAAAGAAAGAAAGAAAGAAAGAAAGAAAGAAAAAATAAATTCTAATGTCCACCAGATCCAAGTCCACCAAGGTCGGCTACACGGATAAAAAAGGTATTGTGACAGTTCATGAGGCCACTTCTAAATAAGACCATAAAGGCAATCAGATCTTCAGAAAATAAAAAAATGCATAAATAAAAATAACATCATCTGTCTTAAAATCCCACTTTTCCACTGGACACTGTCCAGTCCTCCTGCTCTGAGTGTCATGCTGTATCTGTGTGTGGTATTGATCTGATTATTGATTGAACATTTCAGAGTAATTGCTCCACATGGTTTTTTTTTTTGATGTAACATGAATCGGCAGCTTTTCTTTACATTGTGATAGACGCTCGTGATGAATGGACCAATAGCAGTGCTCCAAAATGACCTTCAATCGAAGGATGTTCCCCCTGAGGTTTGTGCAAGACAGTGAAGATTACTCTTTCTCACCGTAGTCAGTTTGTAAACTGGTTGTGAGGTGCTGTCTGTGTGTGAGGTTGAACTCTGGCCAGCAGGGATGGGTTTTGGTTTTAATCGATCTTCGTTTGAATAATCTGAGATTGATTCATTGAAACGGAGACCGAACTTTAACCCTTGGCGTCCTCGAACTTCGTGTCCTAGAAACATAATCAAGAACCCCCCACAAATCTTGAAGGGTCTATTTTTCAAAAATCTATAAAGAAAGGAAATATATTTTTATATTGTCGTGAGTGAAACACAAATAACATGAGACACTTCACCCCGTCAGTCACAGCGCGAGCTTTGATGAGCCACCCAACAAACGTAGCCATTTATATGAGAACAGCATGATCAGGCGGCTCTTAATCGCGGTTATTAAAGAAGACAATGTGTGAAAAAGCTCAATATACTCTGATAAGGGTCGTTGTCACCTGATCGCAGAACTTCCTGAAGCACAGTAATGATTCTCAGCTGGAGCTAATAAAGACTGCATCACAACACCACACCTGCTGCCCCACAGCACACACAGCACAACAGTGACTCCTTGTGGCTTCATTTCGTAATGAACAGCGTGATGAACAGCATAATTCATTGCTGCGGTTTAAGATATATCATCGTGAGTCAGTCACAGTGGGTTTACTGCCTCGAAAAGCCCCCTCACATAAAGTTAACACACCTAATGTTCATGAATATCCTGACACCCGAGACACTGTTTTTCTAGGCTTTTGGGGTCAAAATATATTTTAAAATCCATCCATGTTGGAGGAACACATAGCAGTGTGGTGTGGTGCAGCAAAATGGCCCCTGACGATTTATCAGCCCATATTATACCTTCTTTAACTGATCTTAGGGGCCGAAAATCTCCAATAACCGCTAATTGAAGCAATGATCAGACGTAACCTATAGGTTTTGAGCTTTTTCATTTTTATATTTTTTACCGAGTACATGGAGGCAGGAAAGGCTGGGTCTCGGCCCCCCATCAACCTCAGCGCCACACCACCCACAGTGGACCGCGGGTGGGTGGCAGTGATCGTGACCGGCAGCATTGGACTAGAATTGTCTGTGCAAGCATTGCTTCCATTCCAACATTGCTGTCTGGCAGCTTCCTTTCCTCAGACTGTAGAATATCGTCCTCACGTGCTTCGCTGGTAGTTCCGCCGCTGTCAGACGGACCTCAGTCTGAGCCCTGCTGAGTTCGGACCGGAGGCTGTTTCTCCGAGGCTCTAATCCAGGAGTGAGCTTTACAGGCCAATTATACGGCGGTCGCGTCTTTTCAGAGCTCGGTCCAGACGCTTATTCTTCAACATTTTTATATCCTCATGCATTTTTAAGTCGTAGCCTGCTGCGATGGAGTTGTTTTGCCTGTGCTTATTAAATCAGACTGGCTTCTTTTTTCCATTAATGTATGTATATTCCTGGTGTGCGGCCTCACTGGACATCTTCATTCCAAGGCTCCCTCCTCCGCTGTACAAAATACAGTGTTCCCGAAAAGGTCAGTCTGGAGCCCAGCAGATTTACAACCATGGTGGGAAATTCTGGGACGCTTCTTGGCTACTTTAGTCCAGCTGTTTGATGGTTAGTGGCGTTGTTGTCACTCACATAAAACCACTGTGAGACACTGTGGCTATTACAGATGTCTACAAGTGTTTTATGGCCCAGAGATTTATTCTGTCCTCGTGTATTTCAATTGAAGTCCGGATGTCTGGGGGTCTCTGGTCTCAATTCCAAGGCCCCTTCCTCTGATGTAGCAGATGCAGTGTTCCCAAAACGTCAGTCTGAAGCTCAGCAGACCATAGTGGGGAGCTCTGGAACACGTCTTGGCTACTGTAAGACAGCTGTTAGAAGCTTATTAGTATCAGATTAAACCACCAAACGTTCATCCAAGGTTGATTCACTTCACCACCAGCAAAAATCAATATTATTGTTTTTGCGGAAAAGGAACAGTCCGAGGAAAAAAGGCTCCAGTATTCCCGTTCATCCTGCCAGTGTGAAACCTGTCAGTGTCTCGGCTGAACGGAGGAGGATCACGGTGTTGCTGTTGACGTTGTCTTCTCTCACATGTTCTCTGGAAGTGACTTGGATCCTGGAGAGTGACGCATTATTCCTGGAACAGGGTCTCCGCTGGAAGATCCTTCCAGCACTGCATCCGATCACAGGGCTCTTGGTTCTCTCCAATGAAACGGTTCTGCTGTATTATGTTCTGGGGCAGATACTGGTCTATGATGTCTTCATAGAAAGAATTGGTTACACGCTGTACAGTAGTATGAACACACACACACACACACACACACACACACACACACACACTGTTGGCGATGGCTTTAACCATCTGTTCAGAAAACACCAGCAATCTCTTAATTTTCTCGTTTAAAGACATAAACGAAGCCCCCTCACAGAAAGTTTGCACACCTAGTGTTGATGAACTGACAGCCGAGACACTGTTTATCCAGGGTTTTCAGATAGTTTTGGCCAAAAACACATTTTAAAATCCATCCATGGTGGAGGAACACATAGCAGTGGGGTGTGGTGCAGCAAAATGGTCCCTGATGATTTATCAGCCCATATTATACCTTCTTTAACTGATCTTAGGGGCTGAAAATGTCCAATAACCAGTAATTGAAGCAATGATCAGATTTAACCTATAGTTTTGGAGCTTTTACATGCGTCCCATAATGCAGCATGGTTTTCTGAACCCTTATTTGAGGAATGTGAAAGGCTGGGTCATATGTATTTGGCAAAATAAGGCCACCAGTTCAGCTCACAGGGACAGAATATGTAAATATCACTGCTGTCCAATGAAAAAAAGGTACCAGAATTTGATTTGAACCCTGTAGCTGCTCTGTGCACTGTGTTGATCATTCTGGATGAATAGACCAATAGAAATGCTCTAGAATCACTTTTCATTTCTCTAATTTTACAGTGTGCTGTGAAGAGATGATAGAGTCAGCGATGATATATAGTTAATAGCTTAAAAGTGAGTGTACTTCAAGGTTCTTCAGATATGAACATGGTTCTAGAACCATGAACACTAAAAAAAAAGCCCTTGAGCTGTAGACGGTTCTATGTAGAACACTTTGGAAAGGGGTTCGATATAGCAGATGGGTTCTTCTATTGTTACGATGTCAAACTCTGAATTATAAAGAACCATTTTTGAGGAACCATTGTCCAAAAGGTGGTATATCGGACCCTCTACTGCGCAGTCTCCATTAATCTGAAGGAGCTTTTCATGATGCAAGAACTCTTAATCCATGGCTCTATATAGAACTGTTTTCTTTACTGAAGAACCCTTGGAGAGCCCTCGAACGCGTTTGTGTAATGAGGAACACGCAGAAACCTACATACACGTACGAAATAGGAAGTTGTATTGTGTTTATAGTTCTCCTCCAAACACCTGCTTTGGTTAATCAGTGCTGAATGATGTTAAATCAGGTGTGCTGATGATGGCATTGAGCAGAAGCATGGACGTGGAAGTTCACCATCATTGTGGCTGTAGCGCGAGGCTGTGCGAGGCTCTCGTCCGTGCAGAGCCCCAGGGTGCAGGCTTTTGCAGACGGCCGCAGAGGACTGCTGTCATGCCTGTCGTTGATTTGAAGGCGCCCAGTTGTTTTAACTCATCCTCCGACTCAGGCTTTTTTTTTTTTTATCAGATAGCAGATGTTTTCCCTCTGGTCTGTGTGTGTGTGTGTGTGTGTGTGTGTGTGTGTGTGTGTGTGTGTGTGTGTGTGTGCGCGCGCACCAGGGAGCCAAGGCTTTTGTCTATGTGTTAGCGTGTGTGCTGTGAACTGTAAATCCAGCTGTGCTTTGTTGTCATGTGACGTCTGAATAGAAGTAATTGCCAGCACACGACCACAACTCTATTCAACCCTCTGTTATATAAACACCCAGTTTAAATTACAGGCTTTAGCTTAAATTCTATGTCCATGTAATGTAGGGAGCTCCATTCACTCCTCTGTTGTATGAACACACCCCCACATGCCTTCTTGGCTACAGCTTCACTGGTCTACACACACCAGCACAACTCCAAGGGGGATTCCACCACACTATAATCGGATGCATCCTGATGTACATCATAGGAGGTTGTACACTGACATGCCAATCACCATGGATATCAGTATGTAGATAGATTATGAAGTGGGGTTGGGAATGTGCGTGAGGTTGAACACCATGCTTATCACAAGGTGACTGAGTTAGGTATGGTAGTAGGTGCCCGGTAGATGTGACGTCCCCTTTCCGAAGTTGTGTGGACAGTTCCTTGATCCACAGTGGCACGTATGTATGGGCAATATGTCATAGAACCAGTTCTGGACAACCTGGGCCTGGTGCAGTATCCAGCTTGAAGTTCCCGTCTTTGTGGGCTTGTCCCCAAAGGGCTTGGAGGTTGCAGTTTCCAGTCATGTGATTCCACACTCTGAGAAGCTTATTTCGTCATACTGAAGGTATGAGCATTTTTGATCTGTTGCGTGGTTGATGTGGCTCCCGGGAGCAGACAGCAGAGATGTTACTTTGGGTCAAGGTGAGACAGCTCCTCTTTTTGTGTCCTGATGTTTTTGGGACAGGGACATCATTGGATATGCAGTTGCTGGCCCCCTGGCTATTACACAACACACACTCCTGTATCAAGTTCGTCCCTCGTCAACAGGCACACGGCCATGTGCGGTCATAGCTAAGGACACTGTAAGCTGTGTGAGTGTGTGAGTATGTGTGTTGATGGTGCCTCTGGCAGGCCAGAGGGGGATAGGGCCCCATGGCGGAGCTCCGCACTGGGGCCTACCGCTGCCTGCCTGCCTGCCTGCCTGCCTGCTCCGGGCTGTGTGTGCCGCTCCAGTGACTGGGCTAACGAACTCCAGCGTGATTCAGCAAAACACACACGCAGGCGGTCCTGATCACGTAGCATGCGGCCAGTCATTACCATCACAAAGCCTTGGTAAAGCCTCTCATCTTGTAGGTTTAAGCCTTTCAGGAGAGCCGCAGTGGTGTGAATGTCACATTACTGAGATTCATTTACATTGATAAAGAGCGTGTGCTCTCTCAGCTTTGGGCTGGTGGCCGGCTGCGGCATTATGCTGCCTTGCCTTCATCCACTCTCTGTCCAAAACTCTGTGGACGCTTCTAAAAGAACGCATTTGCCTACTTTAAGCTGAAACAATTGCTGACACGGGTGTGCGAATGCACGTACAACTTGTCTAGTCCCTATAGAATAGAATATGGGACCGATTGGCATCATGCCTGTTCTCAGACTAGGACATGCCCATGTACATGCCACAGACTAGTCAAGATTTGATGTGTATATACGGAACAGTAGCTGTGTGAATATCCGATATCTGTATCCGAGTCCCTGTTGGAATGTTTGAATATGTTCTGATTGGAGATATCGCGATAGACTGGTGCCGTATTCAGTAGGTATTCCTACTTTGCGTCCAGTGGGTAGACTTCTGGGCCTGGTAATGGTAAGTAAATAATTAGACTCCGTCCTGGGAGTGATTAGATTCCGCTCCGGGAATTAGACCTCCGCATTTTAGCCATCCACACACAGTGATACACACATGCACACTAGTGAATTCACACACCAGGGGGCAGTGAGCACTATGCTCAGTGCCCAGGGAGTAGCTGGGTTGCTCAAGGACACTCCCCCAGTTGGATGGTTCCTGAACTACCCTGCCACGGCTGCTCCCTAAGGAGAATGGAAAAGAAGATGGATGGATGGATGGATGGATGGTTGGTTTGGAGATAGCTGTCCTTGGTGCTTTGAGATGTTGTAGGATACAACCTCTTCATCTTGCCTCTTCTTCAATTAGTGAATGTGAAGCACATTTTTTGGAGTCCACCACGATAAAGAACGAAACACCATCCGCAAACTCGGGTAACACACTGCTGCTCCTCTTACTCAGACTGGACTCACCTGATGCTTGTTGTCATGGTTACGTGGCTTCCTTTACTGGAGTACTTGTAGCATACTTGTGAACAGAGATTGTCCACATATGAACGCCTCCGTCTTAATCAGTAAGTGGAATGAATTCAATCGCGATTGGACAAACACACAGCCAAACTCCAGCTAAAGTCCTTTTTTAAATCACTGATTAAAATAAAAATGAATGAGCACGCGTCCCAATACTTTTGTCCATGCAGGATGTAAGTAACTGCGAAATCTGAATTACAGCATGAAACAAAAAGGCATCTGCTAACTGGGTTTGCTTTCCATATTACATGAACATACCACAGAATGAACTGGTTAACATTGCATGGCATTAATATTAATGTTCACGGTGGAGATGTGGATGTTCCCCAAGTGGAGGTGACACGGAGGAATGGGGGAGGGCTGAACTGGGCCTGGATCCATGTATATTGATGAGGTTGGTTTGGGGTAGAAAGCTGCTGGCTGGGGTTTCCTTTCATTAATCACTCCTGTTTCGGGGGTAACTGGTAGGTCGTGAGTGTCGCTCAGACGTGTTGTGTGGGGGCGGGTTTACTGGAATAAAAGCTTTCACTTCCGAATCCCTGATGTTCATCATTCCCACATTTATCAGGCCGTTTCTCTGGAAATGGAATTACTCCTTTTCTCCCGGGACTTGAGGTGGAGGAGGAGAGGGAGGAGGCGTCTGCCAGTAACAGAGCTAAAGTAATTCCTGGTGACTGGAACTCAAAGTCATTCGTCTTCAAGAGCGAACAGTATTAAACAAAGTCGGAATTTCATAGCAAATCACGAAATGCCAAACACTGGGTGATCCAAGTCTGTCGTTTTACATGATCCCGTTATTAGAATCCTCCTGAAAAGTCCTGGTTTTACTGGGAGCTGGTTCCATGCGGTCTAAGCTTGTCCCAGAGATGGTCATGCAGTTAAAGATATGCCTTATACTGGTAAACTACCTGCTCAACCAGCTCTTGAGAAGGAATAATGCGTGTTGCATTTGAACTTGGTCTTGCTGGTTATGCTGGTTGACCAGTGAGGTAATGCTGGTCCAACTGGTCAAACAGCGTGGTAATGCTGGTCATGCTGTTCAACCAGTTTGGTAACATCTATCATTCTGGTTGAACAGCATGCTTCTGCTGGTCATGTTGGTTGATCAGTTTGATAATGCTGGTCATGCTGGTCAACCAGCTGGGTTGTTCTGGTCAATCAGCTTTGTGATACTGGACATGCTTGTCAAGTTATCTATCCTGCTTTTGTTGGGGTATCTGCCTCCAGGGAAGATTTTCTACCAGATTTTGGAGCATTGCTGTGAGGATTTGATTGCATTCAGTGGAAAGAGATACAGTTAGTGAGGTCAGGATGTTAGACGATCATCATTCCAGAGAACACAGTCCCACTGCTCCAGAGCTCAATGCCGGGGGGCTTTATACCTCTCTAGCCCACCTGGCATTAGAGATGGTGCCAGTAGGTTCATGGGTATCTGCTCCAGAAAGCCCTGTTCTATTGGGAGTACCTCTCTACAGGGACTAGACAAGCTACGTGTGCATTTGCACATCTGTGTCAGCAATGGGTGCAGCGAATGCATGCATTAGAAGGGGTGTCCACAAACATTTCCTTGCTGTTCAGTAGTTTTCCGTCGTGTCCTCGTCCCTCCTGTATCTAAAATCTCTCCCTCCTCACATCACTTCTCTTAAAATAAAGATGTGCGGTGCTTGTCAAAAGTGTTATCGTCTCTTCTCATGAAGAACAGGGACGAGGAGGCTTCAAAGATGGCCTCAGTTCCACACTGTGAAACACTGCGTCGTGTGGACGGGTGGAGGGACTGTCTCTGACATTTCTGTTATCTCACCGCTGCTTCGGCTGTCATGTCTGATGTGTAGTGTTTATAAGGAGCTGCTTATCCCCTCCGCTCTCTGCAGCAGGACTGATGGTGTACGGCAGCGGTTGAGGCTGACCATGCATGAATACAAATAGCCAGTCAAACACACTCTGCGCTTGGACCGGGAGCGGGTCCGGGAATGGGCCGAGAAGCGGGCGCTGCACTGCTTGTCCTCAGATTGTCCTCAGATTCACACTCTGAGCTCTTAGTCTCTGGTCGTGCGTGACTAAAGCGTTCACGCTGCTCTTTTGCATTCGTGACATTTAGTGTGAGGTTTGTGTTGGACTGAATCGCTGCTCTGTAACTGGAGGCCTGTTACACACAGTGTCTGTGTCTGAACACCATCTCTCACTGTACTGATCAGCCGGGCCTCCAGCAACATCACTCTCTCTCTCTCTCTCTGACTCTCTCTGACTCTCTCTGACTCTCTCTCTCTCTGACTGTCTCTCTCTCTCTGTCTCTCTCTCTCTCTGTCTCTCTCTCTGTCTCTCTCTCTGACTGTCTCTCTCTCTCTCTCTCTCTCTGTCTGTCTCTCTCTCTCTCTCTGTATCTCTCTCTCTCTTTTCTTCTTTTCTTTCTTTCTTTCTTTCTTTTTTTTGACTTTATATCTCTATCTTTTTTCTCTTTTCCTCACCATGTTGCACTCGCTTTTTCTCTCACACTGTGCTTTTTCCTGTGTTTTTCTTTCTTTCTTTCTTTCTTTCTTTCTTTCTTTCTTTCTTTCTTTCTTTCTTTTTTTTGACTTTATATCTCTCTCTCTTTTCTCTTTCCTCACCATGGTTGCACTCATTTCTTCTCTCACACTGTGCTTTTTCCTGTGTTTTTCTTTCTTTCTTTCTTTCTTTCTTTCTTTCTTTCTTTCTTTCTTTCTTTCTTTCTTTCTTTCTTTCTACTTTTCTATCCCTCTTTCTATATACTTCTTTCTCTCTCTCTCTCTCTCTCTCTGCGCATGCGCGGGCGTGAGTGAGCGGTGTGAGCTGAGAGCAGCGTGAGCTGAGAGCAGCGTGTTTGTTGGCTTTTTGCCAAACTTTTCGTGCCTGTGAGTTTGTTGTTGTTTGTGGTGGACTGTGTGTGTGTGTGTGTGTGTGTGTGTGTGTGTCCGTGCGCGAGCGTGCGCGTGTGTGGTTGGAGTATGGTGGGGGATCTGTCTCCTGGCTCGCAGGAGTCTGTCCCGACGCCATGCGGTGAAGATCGAGTGCAGGGCGGGTGTGGAGGACTGCTGTCTGGCTGCTGGACAGACAGTCGGTCACTCCAACATTGTGTCACTTCCAGGATGAAATGGTGTAGTGGTGTTGTTCCTAAATCCCCATCGAGAGGGCAAACGAGCTCATTCAGAGTGGTGTTGTTCTCCATGGCCAGTTCACCCTGTGTCTCCCCCAGCACCCCTCTAAGAAGATTGTCCTGTCTAATGTCCTCTTCATTAAGGATGAGATGCTGAGCAGGAGCTTCCCGCTTAGGGAAGCCTGTGTTCCCTATTAAAAAGATCCCCTGGGCTGTAAACGCTCCTGATTAAACACCTGGTTTCTTTTAGAGGTTTGTTTACATGGTGCTCAAGGACGGAGCGATAATTCTGACCTGGTTTTCAAGTTCAGGGTGGACGGCTTTGATTACCCGGTTGCTTCATCCGACATACGCCATGAAGTGTTTTGAAGGGGCCATTGGACACCTTGTTCGCTCTTTTGCCCCAACCGGATTAAGGTTCTGAGCCGGTGGTTCGGAGGAGCCTGTGGCAGCTGGTCCCGCTGGCTGGTCCTCGTGGCTGGCCTGCTGAGGCCTGTCCTGTGGGCGCTCCAGCCCTGCAGTGGCCGTCCGCGGTCGCCACTTGGCCTGGGGTATCTGGAGGCAAACCGGTCGTGGATGGGTCTGTGGTGGCCGCCCTTCCCGCGGCTGCTACTTCACCCTGATGCACCTGAAGGGGGCTGTACTGGTCACGGCGCCTGCTGCGGATGCAGTGGTTCCGGCTGTGTCGTAGACAATGGTGGGCCCCGGCCAAGCTGGTGGGGGAACTCAGGATCTGACCAAGCCCCTTGTCTCTGATGAGCAGGACGGGCTGTAGGGGCAGCTGTGCTGGGCCTGCAACAGCTATGTTAGGGGTACAGAGACTGAAGTCGAGGTGGCAATGGAGATGACACTGTTTTTAAAGTTCCTCAGAAACGGAAGAAAGATGCCCAGGGCAAAGGCCATAAACAGGCCAAAAAGGAGGTTAAGGTGGTGGATGAGGACTCTGACAGGTCCGGTGCTCCAGGATGAGTCTCGCCCCTGGTGCAATAATTGTTAATGATATTAAAAAGCCCAAGTCACCAAAGGCCAGTCGGTGTTAAAGTCAGAGATCATCTGACAAACAGCAGTTCATTAGTGATGAAACTTTTTAGAAAGATTTGAGTTTTTACTGAGCTCTGAGATTATCGGAGAAGAAGTTGGTGACCAGGCTCAACAAGGCTGCCGATGATGACTTTTAGATGCTTTAGCTTCTCCTCAGTTGGGATGGTTTTATTTACTGGTTTTTAAATCTCTCTTATCTTTAATGAGGGTTTTAAGCATTAGCTACTCTTAACATTAATGGAGCCAGGACGTGGGAAGGAAATAAACTTTATGAGTTACTGAAGCCCAAACAAGATGTTGCGCTCTGCAGTAAAACCCACAGGATGTGCAACGCTGCTGACTGGACCGCAGAGTGGACAGGGGTTTCCTGTTGCTGTGTTGCTGTTTTATTTGCGCAGTCTTTTACTCCTGTCTCATATACGGTGGAGGAGGTTTTAAAGGGGAGACTGTTGAAGTACGGGCCTGCTTTGAGGATGAGGTGTCTGCTTTATCTGTGTTTATGCCCTGACCAGCAGCTGACAGGCTGAGTTTTAGACACACTTAGTACAGTACTAGCCAGCTGTCTTTCTACTGAGCTTTTAATACTGGGTGGGGATTTAATTGCACTACTAGTGGTTTGACAGGAACCACTTGAGCCCTACGCCGCTCTCGTATGCAACAGAAGTGTGATGGAGGAACACACTTGTGTGATCTCTGGAGTGAACTTCCACAACAGGCAGAGACAGTATACGGGCTCATAGTCAGAGTAATGCGCTTCTCGGCCAGGTTGACCTCCTCCTGTGGGTTTGTCTGACCACTCTATGGTCCACTGCAAGGTTGCAAAGTGCAATGTGACGCCTAGAGTGCATTAATATTAATAATACTGGCATTTTAACACCTCACTTTTTAGAAGATTCCAATTTTATAGAGTCTTTTATTTTTTCGGGATGTTTTAAAGCACAAAATCTTCTTTACCTCCCTTCAACAGTGGTGGGACGTAGCCAAAGTTCACATTAAATTGAACTGTCAGCAGTATACTCCTCAGTGTCACTAGGGACATCGCCAGATCTCAAAAGCTCTGAGACTGGAATAGGGGGCTCCAGGATTTGGTGGAGACCACAGGAGATCAAGAGCATATTAGAGTTTTACAAAGAAAAACAGCCTTAGAGGATCTACTGGGTATCACAGCACAGGGGGCGCTGGTCCGATCACGTTTTCAGTGCGTGACTGAATTGGATGCTCCGTCTAAGTTCTTTTTTGGTCTTGAGCGTAAAAATGGACAGAGCAGGTTTATGCATGCTTGTTCGACTACTTCGGGCATGGATGGAGCCTTCTCGGAATCCGCCAGCGACAGTCAGCTTTTTCTCGGAGCTGTATAGGACAGTGTCGACACACCGATGGAGGGCAGGCCTCTTCAGCGGTGTGGCCAAGCTCTCTCACGACAGGCTGCTGCACTGCTGACTATTGCTGGCACCATGCCTGGAATAGTAATTACTGGGATTACATCCACTTAGTTTTGTAAGCTTATCCATGGCTGTAAGAGGACATGCTGAGCTCTCCTGACAGTTTGCAGGTGGGCTGCCTCCCTGAGCTGCAGTGAGAGCAGTGCTCACCTTGCTCCCGGGAAAGGCGACCTGACCGAACTCAAGAACTGGCGCCCCTGTCTCCTCTGTGTACCGACCACAAACTGCTCTCAAAAGCTTTGGCCTGAGACTTGTGGGAAGGTGATGGGGCAGGTGATCCATGTAGACCAGACGTGCATTCGTGCCTGGTCGGTCTATCTTTTGACAACGATATTTGATTCGGGATGTTTTGGAGGTCTCCAGGCTGTTGGGTCTGGAAACTGGTCTTATCTTGTTGATCGAAAAAGGCTTTTGACCGGTTGGAACATACTTTATCTTTGAAAGTTCTGAGAACTTTAACAACCCTGGTTTCGCTGCGCCATGATCAGTTGTTGTACAGTGACACTGAAAGTATACTTAAGGTCAACGGTGGTTTGTGTTCCCCTTTTAAAGTCTTCAGAGGTATCCGACAGGGCTGTCCCCTGTCCGGCATGCTGTACGCTCTGCCATAGAACCTCTTTTTTATGTATGCTATGAGTAAGATCTCTGGTTTCCTCCATGCCCCAAGTTTCTGTCCCAATTTGTGTTTCGGCCTATGCAGACGATCTGGCTATTTTACTCTCCACTCAGGCTGATGTGACTGTTTTAACTCAGATTTTATGTGTGATTTTCAGGGTTTTACTGCCTGCAAAAGTCAATTGGTCCAAGAGGACGTTTATTTTAATTAGACTGGGATGGTGGGGTCCGTAGCTGCCAGATGGGCTGGCCTGGGAGGACGGGTGGCTGATATCTGGGCGTATATTTGGGAGATAGTGGTACTGTGGAAAGGAACTGTGAAGGCGTTCTTGAAAAAGTTAAAGGACGCCTTAGAAAATGGAACTGGCTAACCCCAAAAATGTCCTACAGAGGACGCATTTTGGTCACTAACAACCTTGCTCCTCCTTGTGGCACAAACTGGCCTGCGTTGATCCCCCACCGGGTCTATTAGCTGAGATCCAGGCTCTGTTAGTTGATTTCTTTTGGGATCGGCTTCACTGGGTACCTCAAGGTGTCCATCTTCCAAGAGAGGGTGGCGGTCAAGGCCTTGTACATCTGGCGAGCAGGGACAGCGCATTCCGCCTGCTTTTCATCCAGAGACTTCTTGGGCCCAGTGAGCTGGTGTGGAGGGCGGTGGCATGCAAAGTCCTGCAAACAGTGGGCGGCCTGGCTTTGGACAAGACCTTGTTTTTAATGGACACTAGGTCCCTAGATGTTTTAAACTTGCCTGTGTTTAATCGTAGTCTTTTTAAAATTTGGAGTCTTTTTAACTTTGTGAAGATGGACAGTACTTCACTGCACTGGTTGCTGGAGGAACCCTGCTCCACGGGCTCGTATGACATTGCAAGTGCCTCCTTTCCTGCACTTGAAGATGGTCTTGAGGTTCGGTCACGGAACGCTCGTACCGCAGGACCTTGCGGCCCGGTACCTTGATCGTGTGTGGGAGGACCTGGCAGAACTGCTGGGGGGTTATGCCGCCTCGGCGCAGGGTGGCCTGTCTGTTGAGCCACTGAGGTCGCTGTTTCCCCTTAACGCAACATGCTTTTATTGAGACCATGGTAGCGGGGTGATTTGCTCCGGGAGGACAGTGACCCTTCCTGGTCTTCTTGTCCCTGAACTGCAAGACTGTGAGGGCCTCTTCTAGCGCACAGGAGACTCAGAACTGCACTGCCACAGCCTCCAGTAAATGATTTATAGGATTTGTGTGACAGCACTGGAACAAACGGAGGCTGGCGGGAGGGCTGATAATGCTGTGGCGCACTGTTTTATCTTTTACCTGATGATGCAGTTCGAGTGGAGGGCGTAGAGGTTTCACCGTTGACCAAAAAGGCTGCTGACTTGCAGGCGGGTTTTGCATGGTATAATTTCTTCTGTGAACGCTTATCTCCATTTTGATCCCGCCTGCTTCTCCCTTCCGGTGTCCATTCTGTTCCCAGAGGGAGACTGTTTTCCATGCTTTTATGCATTGTTTTAGGCTACGTCCCTTATTCACTGTTTTACGCAATGTTTTGAGGTTCTTAATCTGGACTTTCAATCTGCAGACTTTTATCCTGGCTAATACGCCCAGAAAGAGAGGTCCAGGTGCCAGCTGGTGAATTTTATTCTGGGACAGGCTAAGATGGCAGTGTATCTTAGCAGAAAGAACAAGCTGGCACAGGACGCGGACTGTGACGCAGTACGTGTTTTCTGCAGATTGGTGAAGTCACGGGTTTTACTCGATTTTAGTTTATAAAGCATGAATGACCTCGGGAGCAAGCGCTTATTACTCTGTGTGCGGACGGTGCCATTTGTTTTTTTTTCTTTCTTTCTTTCTTTCTTTTTTTTGACTTTATATCTCTATCTTTTTTCTCTTTTCCTCACCATGTTGCACTCGCTTTTTCTCTCACACTGTGCTTTTTCCTGTGTTTTTCTTTCTTTCTTTCTTTCTTTCTTTCTTTCTTTCTTTCTTTCTTTCTTTCTTTCTTTCTTTCTTTCTTTCTTTCTTTCTTTCTACTTTTCTATCCCTCTTTCTATAAGATAATTTCTTTCTCTCTCTCTCTCTCTCTCTCTCTCTCTCTCTCTCTCTCTTTCTCTCTCTCTCTCTCTCTCTCTCTTTCTCTCTCTCTGTCTCTCTCTCTCCCCCCAGAGGATCAGAAGAAACAGTAGCTAATCCAAACTTTTTCTCTCTCGGCTGGTGATCAATTAAGATTCACCGCCGCCGATAAACATCACGCAGTCTTTCTGCACTCGTCTGAGTCTGTCCAGACAATTGTGTGTGTATGTGTGTATGTGTGTATGTGTGTGTGTGTGTGTGTGTGTGTGTGTGTGTGTGTGTGTGTGTGTGTGAAACAGCTAAGCCTCTGCAGCAGACAGTACTGTTCCAAAATTTAAAATCACTTATTATTATTACTGGATACAATAATCCCCGACTGTCTGGATGTTCTTCATTATTGCTGTTTGTCTGGACAGGAACTGTAATAATCACTGACCACTAACGTTCTGCTTATTTACTTTCTCTTTCTTTAGGTTCTAAAGTTCTAAATGTAGTTTTACATAATCATTATAAATACCAAATTTCACACCAGACCTCAGTCTGAAGGCCTCTGTTCGCTGCTTCTCCACCATAGAATTCCTTGAGAGTAGTACCTGCTCTTCCACGGAGGCTGTTGGTGTGTAAAGCTGGAACCAGTGGTTCTCTGACAGCGAATGTGAACACAGACTGTGAGTCACTGCAGTTGTGGATGCAGCGCTGCAGGCAGTGCAGATTTGTGTGTGTGAGCCTGTGTGTGTGTGTATGTATGTGTGTGTGTGTGTGGCCTGCTTTCTCGGCTACCCCATTAGTGAGCGATTCTGAGATTTGATTGGGCCTCCGGTCGCAATTACCTAATTGACGTCACATTCTGGTACGTTCTGGATAATCTGTGCTCATATTGTGCTGAGATCTGATTTGACATATTATACTCCATTCTGGCCACAGCTCTAGACCTTTTACCTGCTTTAGTGCTCAGTCATGTCAGCAGTGAAGCTTCTGGGGGTTTTTTTATCCTCGTTTTTTATTCCACACTATTCATAGTCAATTCCCAGCTGCTGCTGCTGGATTGTGTTACTGCACAGCAAATACAACTTAAGCCTGGTCAAGCAATGACTGTAGTTTCTAAGCATTTTCCCCACCATCAGCCAGAACATTAACACCACTGACTGGTTAAGTGTAAAGCATCTAAAGTGGTTTCGGTTAAGGGATGGATGTATTAGGCAGCAGATGATCAGTGAGTTCAGAAAAGGGTCTGAGCCACTTTGGGTGGAGCTCAAATCTGAATTTCTTCCTGCGTCCGATATTTAAAATTGACCTGCAAGTATTTGTGACCAGTGGTTTTCTCTGTGGTTCTATATGGTTGCGAACGCTGGACAATAAACAAGAGACAAGACGGGAAACATATAGACACCTTTGAACCTTGGTGTTGGTGACTTCTGAGAGTTCCCTGGACAGCAGAGAAGAGAACCAAATGGATCCATGACCAAATCAAGCCTCAGGCTGAAGCTCTCCTACTTTGGACACTTTGTGAGAAGAACTGATTGACTGGATGGATGGATACAATTCAAGGAATAGTGAACCAACCATTCAGATGCCCGAAGGTCCAAACAGAAGACAGGATATTGCTCAGTAGCTCGGTATTAGACGGGTGGTGTTAATGTTATGGCTGACGTTATGGTGTGTTGTCATTCACTTCCAGACGGAATTCCGTTCCAGTAGGAGTTCCGTAACCATACCGCAGCAGTAATGATGTTTGTTGCTGAACTTCTGAAGCTCTTTGAACCAAAAGAGAGCTTGGGCTCTGTTAACACTGTAGGGCGAATTGTGTTTCCACGCGATTTACTTGTCCAGACTGGTTGCCATAGTAACCGTAGACACATGCCTTATTTATGGTGACTCGTTGAAAGAACATTTTGAAAGTCACTCGAATATCACTTTCCATGAGAAACAACTGATATATATGGTGACAACTCCACTCCAGCAGCCTTGTAGCCCCACCTCTTTTCTCGGAGGAATGGCCACTGGGCATCACGACGTAATGAGCCAGTCACTTCATGGAAAGGCACTAACCAAACAGCAACGCATAAACTACGTAAGCTGTCATTGATCCTGGTGGCATCCGTACATCTAAAAACATGTTGGCTAGAAGCCTCCCCCAACACTGCTATGGCTGCATTAGTATGCTGGCCACAGGTCTTGTCCAAAATCAGTAGCACAGCATCAACATGCTCTCTACAGGTGCTGTTGGTGTTGGTGTTGATGTGGTGTTAGTGTGCCGGCTGTGGCCCTCGTCCATTATTGCTTGCATAGCGTCAGCATGCTGGCAACTGGCCTCCTTCAGCATCGATACCGAACCATTATATTGACAGTTACAGCCCGATCACATACCATGCATCCTCTGATACAAGTGAAGGCAATCAACTCCTCTTCTTCGAACTGCGTCATTGCTGGCAAACCAACACTCGGAGGAAAGAACTGGATGCCCAGCTTTGATACAATGGACGATAAAACAGATGCCTTTGCCAGCCAGCATCACCCAGAGACAGCATGGCCAATTTCACTGTCTCAGACCCCGGCTGCTGATGGCAAACCAGTAATCGAACCTGCCATCCTCAGATCCTAGTGGTGGCACATTAGACCTCTGAGCCTCTACACCGTTCCGATACTCTACAGGCAGCTGTGCTGAAAATCTGTCAGAATGTCCAGCATTAACAATCATGCCACGTTCAAAATCCTAATTCGGTGGATGAAAATATGATAAATATGATTTTGTGCATTAATATGAATATCCATGTGAGCGCTGTATGTGTTCCGTTATCTGACCACCACCCAGGCATGACACCCTACAGCAGGATGAGATCTGTCGGTTAGAGTATTGTTTGGGTGTGGGCCAGCTGAAAGTGTGTGATAAGGCATACATTAGGCGCATCGAGACACACTTGCGCATTGGTGAACTTCTGCTGACCTCACAGCAATGTCAGATACAACAGTCATAACTACTAATCTCACACACACTGAAGCGTTATGCACGTCGCACCCTCTCCGATAGGTCTGTGTTTATGGCTCTTGGCACAAAGTCAAATTTGGTTGACTGGTTGACCTTTAGGACTTTAGGCCACATCTGTGGAATGTGTTCAGAGTTGGACGTACATTCGTGATCAAATTAATATTTGTAGGAGACAGTCAGACATACCAGATATCGTTATTTCCGGAGATCCTAAATCGCTCAAATGCAGTTTTTGGTGATTATTGCTTATAAGGATTAAAAACTTTATATCTCAGAAATCCTGTTGAAAATTGATGTGTTTCTGAGCTGAAAATGCAAGAATTTCAATGATTAATTTCATACGATTGGACTGACAGTGTTTATAATAGGACGGTGGTCCAAATTATTGTATGATTTCCGTTATTTTTGTTATGTATCAGTATTATCCCTCCTCAGGACACTGACATTTGAATAATGTGTGAGCAAAGAAAGAGGACAAACAGTCCCTTTTCATTTTCCTCTGTAACCCAATATCTGGGTCAGCGATGTCATCAGCCCCGCCCCCTCTCTCTGATCAGTCCGAGTCTGTATGCAGGTTGAGCATCAGCCCCGCCCCCTCTCTCTGATCAGTCAGAGTCTGTATGCAGGTTGAGCATCAGCCCCGCCCCCTCTCTCTGATCAGTCAGAGTCTGTATGCAGGTTGAGCGTTTACATGTGGACAGATCAGTAAACATGCACTGGAGGCTCCTTTTGCTTTTAAACTTGGGTTCTAAGAGCTAATCACCATAAAGCTCTCAGCAAACAAGATGACCAGCTTATCTCACGAGTGCCGGACAGTAGCTTGTTGGATCACCGGCGGCAAAACTGGTGGTTTTGCTCAGCGTTTTCTGGACAGTCTTCTGGTGGTTAAGCAGGGTGTTAAACAGAATTCCGGAGAGCCAAATGGTGACAAACTGTCTGTGATTTGCCGACCGTATCAGTGGTCCAATATATGTTCACTATCTGGGTCTTTACCTCATTTAGCTTAATCACCTTATTTATCACAAGCCAGCATCCTGGAAGTGTCTGAACCTCATTATCAACTGCATTAGAGATGTGTGGACACCTCCATACAGTTTGAGGAGAGTGTGAGACGATCTACTGCAGTTTTCCCAGTGATGTTTGCTTCCCTTAACGATCCGGTTGCCATACGTGACTGACATTTGGAGTTAAGAGCAGTGCTTTTGGGGTTTTTCACCCAACTAGAGTTCGATGTTCACCCACACTGTAGGGCAGAACCTTGGACAGACGCTCGATGGGTCCTGATGGTGGGCTGTGACCAGGACATTCGCTTCTGAGTAGGTGTTGATGGCTCTCATGGCACCACTAACTGTTGAATGGCCATCAGGATTTCTGGTGGTGCTGCTGGTTTGGCTGTTAGTCCACAGATTGCTACAGAGAGATTTTTCTATCAGAACATTGGTGTGAGAATTGATTGCATCCGGTGACATGGGATGATCACCAGCCCTCATTCCCAACTGCCGAAGTCAGACAACAATTACCCGTGACGTCCCCCTGAAAGGAGGCAGAAGGTGGTCAGGCTGTGTCCGACTGCAGTAGGCCTCTTGAGGAAAAGTTCAGTGTCATTTTTTAATCCTGATCCATCACTTCTCACGTCTGTGACTGACAAGGCAGTGACTGAAGGCTTTGCCCGCCCGGGCAGACGTAGAAAATGAGCGGGTGATGAGCTGGAGGAGTGCGGTGAGCTGTCTGTCTCGCTGACAGAGTCTGAAGCCTGGGGTGTGACGGCATGACTGAAGCTGCATGACTCCACAACAGCCTGAAACTTTAATGACTGGGATTTGCATGGGCATGCTGCGCAGCTTATCGTTGCATAATGCATACAGATGCACTTATTCTACCCGCTAATGAAATTACAGATGAACAAGAACAATATTATTGCTCGTCTTTCTCCGGGATTGTTCCCTCCGCACCCGTTGTGCCAACGGCTTACACAGCATGACACCTCCTTTTTCTCGCCCGTCACGTTCTGTTCTTTTCTTTTTGTTTCTGTCTGCTGAACTGATTTCATAATGAGCCTCTTAGGCTGAAGCCCCCTCTTTCGCTTTGAATCTTCTGAACAGCTTTATAAGTCCATTGCAGCCGGTCAAAGCACTTGCGGTCAGGTGAAATGGTCTCAGATCTAGACACTGTTCTTAAGAGAACAGAGGTGGGATCTTCTGTGGCTGATTCCAGGCTGTCATGATTCCTAGTAGAGTACTTAAAATGATAGTAAAACCAAAACGAGGCAGTTCTTATTGCATTAATATGCAGAATGAAGCTCTAATAACATTATTATGTAGGTTCTCAAATTCTATAACATGTACATTATTATGGAATGAAAAAGCCAATGTGAACAAATGTGACTGGGCAGTGGTTTCACTTTAGAAAGTCTGTAATCCATTAGGCTGAATGGAGTTTTGTGCGTTTGCGTCAGATCACTTCAGGAACATCTGAGACTCGTCTGTCTACTTGTCTGAAACCACTCGCTTGTGTAGTAGCTGCCTGCACAACCCAAAAACTCTTGTTTGATGTAGTTCAGCCTGTTTTTCTCTGCTCTTAGCGAACAGCCTGAAACTCTGGTGAGGAGTATTAAACTTTACATGTTATGTTATAACGATGGTCTTGCTACACCCTTGATAAAGGGGTAATTCGGGTTTGGTGAAGATAATGGTTCTATTAGAACATAGTGGACTTAGGACCGCGAGCAGGTGGTTCTGTAAATTGTTGTTCAGTGCTTTTCTCCTTCACTTTTATATTCCAGCGCATCTCCAGGAGCCTGAATATTGTTAAAAAGTCATTTTTGTTATTAGAATTTCATTCAAAATGTCTTATTTTATATTTGTTAAATGTGCAGTAACTGTTCAGACCTGTTTGTTTTGAAAGTCAGAAATCGAGTATTACAAATTAAATATTAAATATATGAATATTTCGAATAAGTCGAGTACGAATAAGTTTCTATTCAAATAGTATCAACATTAAAACAAAAATGGCTTGACATGTAAGATATGATACGATAGGATAAGATAAGATAATCCTTTATTAGTCCCACGGTGATAAATAAACAGTACAGTGTATACAACATAAACATTATACATAATAAAAGTCAAATAAACAGTACAGTATATAAAATATAAACATTATACATAATAAAAGTCATTGTATTTAATACAAATCATAATCTCTGAGGATTGTTATTTACAGATAATTGCACATTAGTGTTGTATTGGGAAAATGGAAACATTGTTCTGCAACATTGAAAAGCTCTATTCCAGTAAGTGTGTGTGTGTGTGTGTGTGTGTGTGTGTGTGTGTGTGTGTGTGTGTGTATGAATGTGGTCTGCTGGGAGCAGTGCTGGTTGTACCTCTCCTTCACATACTGCAGCAGCCTGTCACCTAAGGTGCTGACCAGTGCTAACCAGTGCTGCCAGAGTCTCATGCATGGGGTGGCAGCAGCATAGATGCCAGCTTGATCAACACCCTTCTGTCTCCCACCAGCTGCACTGGGTCTAAGAGGCTTCCCAGGACGGAACTGGCCGTCTTAATGGGTATATAAGTGTTTCAGAAAATTGATATATTGTCAAAAAGTTCATTTGTGTTCATAATTTCATACAAAAGATCAGTCAGATGTTATTTTCATTACATGTAAAGTGACGCATTTCATAGTTTATTTGAAATGAAAATCCAGAATCTCACATTATTACAGTATTTGAGTTCAGGTTTGACTAGAGTTACAACTGCAATTACAATTTAGTATCAAAATAAGAATAAAATATATTGCTCTAAATGTAACGAATGTAAAATATATTAGTTAAAAATTTGAATTAAATTATGAATAAAAAAAAACCCTTTGCTTTACAATATTCTCATTTTTGAGATGCACTATGTTTAAGTGTATTTTATGATCATACATGTCATGAATATAAAATATAAGTCTACCTTCATAAGTATTAAACAGTATATTCTCTCATATATGCAGTATATGTTCAAAACAGCAACTTTATATTTCAATGGAAATATACAAAAATATTTCATTCCCAGACATTTTAGAGCTTTTCTGTTGGTCTGTTCATCATGAAACTGTGACATAATATGAAGAGCCGCCTCATTATGTCATCCATTAGGATTCAGAACTCCATGATGAAGGGACCAATAGAAATGCTACAACTTTCCAAACCAACGTTACGTTCGTTTCCGTAAAATGTTTCTGTTGACATTTGAAGTGGCAATGGCTTCTAAGTAGGGATGTAACGATGCATCGCAAGACAGTTAAAAATCAATGCAAATATGCCAGGAATGAAATCGGTTGAGATGGAAATTGAATGGATATCCTTTTGAAACGGGGCGCTGGCGATCCCTACCTCTCTTATTTGACGCCAGTGCATCACGTTAGTCGAATGCAATTTAAATATGTCGATGTATGAAGATGTTGAACATGAAGATGCCCCATCCTCTGTCAGATTGGAGGTGTGAATGTCCAGATCCAGATCTCCGCTTCCATGCTGATAAAAAAATGTAAATGCCAAGATGGGAGGAGCTCAAGCACAGCCATAGTTTATCCAGTTGATATTAATTTGTATTTCATGTGTTTTTTATTTATTAAAAGTACAAAAAGAAATACGCACCTATATATTTGCATAAATTGCATCCTACCTCATAAATATAAAGGGATTGTTTACGTTGATAAAGGACAGAAAAGCAAAATACTGCATTTTGTAGTTTTGCTGTAGATAAAAGGGAGAAAATCGGGAGAAAATCGTATCGAGAGGCCAGCGTCGTGAATCGTGAGTACGGTGTATCGTCACATCCTTCCTTCTAAGGGTTAATAATGTGATTAGTTGTCCCAGTTGTGCAATGCTGTAATACTGTAATGCTCTGCTCTGGCAGGCTGTAAAGAGCTGCGCTTTTCTCATGAATGTTTATGGCCGGCGTTCTTCCAGAGATGTGAAGTATGGAGCCTGATAAACACCAGTTGTTGCTGTAAGGGTTTTTTCCTGGCTCTCACACACATACACACACACACACACACACACACACACAACATAAGTTCACTGACTTTTCAGTTTCAACCCCTTTTTCCCTCTTTCAGAGACCTGGCGGTGCACTAACAGGGAACAGCTGTTGGCTCTTCAGAGCTGGATGATATTTCAGAGTATGGCTCTTAAGAGGTTTACGCCGTGTTTAAAATCACTTTTCGGATGGCATTTTCCATGAGACAGCAAAGCACACCCCACTAAACGTTCCTTTTTCAATCTCTCGCTGTCACACACACACACACACACACACACACACACACACACACACACACACACACACACACACACACACACACACACTCTGCACAAAGAATAAATTCCAGCTCCCCTTATTCCCTAAGCTCTGTAAGAGTGTGTGTGTGAATGTGTTTAGGCCTGTGACAGAAGCTCTTTCAGATGGACGTTCTCCAGGCTTTCGCTGACAGCACCATTATCTGTCTCCTCATTCTGCTAGCCCGGAGCAAAAATCTGAGCTTTTGTGCCGCTCACTGATCAAACTGGCACTTTCGTGACAAAACGTGATTGTATTTCTCTCCTGATGTCAGTCCTTACAATTGTTTGTGTTTTTTCCCCCTTCCTTTATCCTCCATCGCAGAGAAATCAGAAGCTCTGAGCTGTCCCAGCTGCGTCTCCGGCGAGGTTAAACCAATGACTGCCTGTATTAAAGATGGACGACGTGGTTCCGTTCACGTCCGTTCCGTTAAAGCGGAGCCTAAATCGTCTGCCTTGTTGTCAGATGCGCGGTAAAGACCAGAGGCTGAGCCAGGCTTGCCTCCTCATTTAGTTAGACCTGCTCACAGACTGCAGAAGCCTGGGGCCTCCCTCTCAAACCGTATCATCTCTGGTCGGCCAAGGCAAGATAACCCCGCCTTCTTCTGAATGAAGCGGAATATAAAGACTTACAGGATTGGCGCTGGGAAAAGGAACTGGAGTCAGAGGAATCCAGTGAATGGGGAATGGGCAGAACTAATGTGACGTGCCTCATAGGATGCTTCCATCATTAGGAGGGTGAGGACGAGCACATGCATCCTCCGAACGCTCCAACGAGGAAAGTGACACTGACATTGAGCTTTGATGGACACTTCTGACATCCCTCCTCCAGTACAACTGGGCAGCCGAGAAGAAATGCTCGGAAGAAAGCACCGGCACCTGGGATTTGAACCTGCGATCCTCAGATCGTAGTGATAGCGCATTAGACTACTGTCCAGCATTAGACCACTGTTCTTATTGATGTAGCACAGCATAGTTGCCTAAACTGGGAATCCCCAGTGTGGTGTGGTGGCTCACTGTTGGTGTAATCTGTTGCGCCACACCGACCACTATATTGTTGTATATGTAGTCATTGGTCTAGACGCTCAGGAACCTGCTCAGCTCGTTCTAGGGGACCTTTCTGACCTTTCTGTTTTTAATGTCTCACCAGTTTGAACAGTTGATGAAAGGTGACGTACTAGTTAGTGTACTGGTTAAAGGTGGTTTAGGTGATGTAACTGCAAATAATAACAGTGCGGTGAAAGTAAGCCAAACACTAGGCCACTGTGTGTGTGTGTGTGTGTGCGTTTGGGCAGCTATCCTCTTGTTGCCTTAGTCATTATATTTGCATCAAAGCACACCCACCCCCCTTTGAACACCAACGTGCCTTTCACATTTAAATACTGTTTTCAAAAAGGAGCAGTATTGAAAATTTGCCATGCGGTTAAAAATGCGTATTAGGGCCAGAACGGCCCAGCATTCTTTAGGGCCGCTTTTTGGAGGCTGATTGGAATGAATGATTAATCGTAAGTGCCCGTCAGTCAGAATTACCCCAGCGTGTGTTTAAATTCCTCCACTATGTGAACTACATCTAGCACGGCTTTGAATTAGCCGATATTGTTCCTTGAGAAAGACGGAGGAAGGCGTTAGGGGTGTTGCGTAACTCGCCCATGTCTCCGAACGACTAAAGCCGCATGACAAGGTTGTTCATTGTTCTGGTGTTTGCGGTACTGATATTGTAGGAATGATCTCTCCACATCTGGACCAAATCTCACATGATCCAGATGTTTGGGTGCTTGGCTGAAACAAGGCATTCAAAAGCAAGAATGATTGGCCTGCTGTCCAGATCAGCGCCAGCTGTTGCAGGTAGCTGGTTTCTGATGGTCTCAGCTGGTTCAGATGGTCAAAGCCGGTCATCCAGGACAAAACATTTTGGCGAGTCATGGTGGTCATGCTGGTTGAACAGCTTGGTCTTGCTGGTCATGCTGGTCAACCAACGTGGTCTTTCTGATCATTTTATAAAATGATTCTATATTTTTTATGTTTTAAATTCCATGAAGCCGTGCTTTACTCACCGTGTGGTATTTAGCCTGTATGGTTCAGTCCTGTGTCCTTATGTCCTTCTGTTTATGACGGTTCAGTCCCTGAACCTCACAAACCTGTTTCCCCTCCTTTTCAATGTGGCTAAATGAGGCCATGTTTGTTTGTGTCCTGCTCTGTCTGTTAGTGTGCTATGAGGTGGAAATAAAGGCCCCCCTTCCGAGGCACCAGCGCTCTGACATTTTCACTGGTTGGGGGAGCCAGTGGGGCAGCTGCTCATGCATGCTTCTCCTCCACCCACCATCTTCAAACCAGTGCAACACTCACATCTGCAGTCAGTTAGAGGGTTTGGAAAAGGGGGAGAAGGAGAGAAAGAGAGGGGGGGAGAGATGAGATCACATGTTATGGATATGCAGAAAAATGTTAGAGAAGTAAGGATGACCTCCGTGGTCAAGAGAACATGCCTGACTATGTATGGTCCAGTCCAGCTTTCTGGACACCACTGCAAATCAAGGCAGTAAAAGCAGTGTAGATAATGTGAAATGGTCAACATGACCATCTTGAGTCCAGTGATGTCCCCTCTCAAAATTGGTCAACTTGGACTCAATGTCTTAGAGTGTGTGCTAAAGGCATGTCTAGCGGTCAATGGTCTCTCATCACGGGGTACACTACGCAAAAGTAGCCTGACCTTTTTATAGGGCAGTGGGAGAAGCACTGTTACTCTGAAATACAGACATGCTCCACCTAAGCAGCTCAATTCTGCGTCACTCTGAATCTCCCTCCAACAAATTACTCAAGGTTGGCAGCCCTGTGTGTTTGTGTATGTATGTGTGTGTGTGTGTGTGTGTGTGTGTGTGTGTGTGTGTGTGTGTGGCTTTTCAGTATCACCAAATTTGAGTAGTTTCTGAGTCATGAAACAAGCAGACGAGCCATCTGCCCATCTGCTCTGTGTTTTTCTATCTGTGTGATCCTCTACCTCCCCAATACACACACACACACACACACACACACACACACACACACACACACACACATAGTGGCCTGTAGCTTTACAAATGAAAACACAGTTTGAGTGTATGGTCAGAGGTGCAGTGGGAGCAGTGTGTGTGTGTGTGTGTGTGTGTGTGAGAGAGAGAGAGAGAGAGAGTTTAATATGGATGGATTGGCCTAATCAAGCTTGTTATACCTGATTAATCCGTGTCAATATAATTTCACAGCATGGACAATGTCAAAGGCAAGCCACTGCACTCGTGCTGTGCATGATCAATGTCCTGCTGATTAATGGCACATGAGTTCATGTGTGTGTGTGTGTGAGAGAGAGAGAGAGAGAGAGAGAGAGAGAGAGAGAATGATGTCATTTTTAGCCACACAGACCGTATGAAATGAGGCAGTAAACTAGGGATTATTTTGATGGTTGGTTGATTAATCAGAATTTAGACGAGTAACATACTCGAAATCATGGATGATCACCACCCCACATCATTAACTCCCCAACTCATCCCAAAAGTACTGGATGGAGCACCATCATTCCAGAGAACACACTGCTCCACAGCTCAGTGCTGGGGGCTCTGTACCCCTCTAGGCCATGTCAGAAGGTTTTAGGGCTGAGCGATATATCGATATTTATATCTATATCGGGATATGAACAGAGCGGGATACGGGCTGAGCGATATATCCATATTTATATCTATATTGGGATATAAACAGATTGGGATACGGGCTGAGCGATATATCAATATTTATATCTATATCGGGATATAAACAGAGTGGGATACGGGCTGCGTGATATATCGATATTTATATCTATATTGGGATATAAACAGAGCGGGATACGGGCTGAGCGATATATCCATATTTATATCTATATCGGGATATAAACAGAGCGGGATACGGGCTGAGCGATATATCGATATTTATATCTATATCTGATATAAACAGAGAGGGATACAGGCTGAGCGATATATCGATATTTATATCTATATCGGGATATAAACAGAGCGGGATACGGGCTGAGCGATATATCGATATTTATATCTATATCGGGATATAAACAGAGCGGGATATGGGCTGAGCGATATATCGATATTTATATCTATATCAGGATATAAACAGAGCGGGATAAATAATAGTCAACTTAATTAAGATACTAGTGCAGCTCAGAAATTTAGAATATTGATCATAATTTTGTACAAAAGGTCCGACTTTATATTCATATATATTTCATATGTCAGTTAATTTTGTTTTTATTTATGTTTAATTATTTTCTAAATTTCCGAGATGCACTAGTAATTGTTTAGTGAACAGTTTATATGGGCAATCATACCCTTGAAGGTTAATGGTTGCCGGTTCAATTTCCGGAACTGGCAGGACTCGACCGAAGTGCCCTAGAGCAAAACACTTAACTCCCCAACTGCTCCCTGGGCACCGTAGATAGGGCTGCCCACTGCTCCAGTGTTCATCACAGTGTTCTTCATCATATTCATCAGCTGAATTGGTTTCTCAATATCCAGTGTAATCGAATAATCGTGCCAGTGGTACACAATTCATAAAATCAGGTAGAAATATTAAATATGTCTTTCCCTCTAAAAACGAAATGCAAAACAGGCAGTTTTATGTAACTTTTAGTTGAAACATATGTTTATAATAAACGTGAAAAATAATAAAAGACTCTCTTATAACCATTTATAACATAAATACATCGTTGGCATCATGTAATACACAGAACCCCTACATAAATCACCGTTCTTCAAGGGTTCTTCAGTAAAGAAAATGGTTCTATATAGAATCATGGACATTCAGAGAACCCTTTGCATGATTAAAGGACTCTATGCATCAGGAAGGGTTCTTGAGATTGAAAGAGAATGGGCTGTAGTGGGTTCTATATAGAACCCTTTTCAAACCAATGTTACAAACTACCATGTAAGAATAGTAGAACCCTTTTTGGTGCTGCATAATATCAAACCCTCATTTTTAAGTGTGTGCAATAATAATCACATTCGATGATGTAATGAAATGCTGTCCTGTAGCGTGACATGAATCATCCGATTGTTAAAGCGGGCTGTTTGATGCATAACTATAGGGGTTCCTTTGTCAAGCAAGAACCAGAAAGTCCATCAGATTTTTGTCTGTGATTAATTTGTTATTAATTTAACCAAAGTCATACTTTCTGTTGAATGATTAATGTGTCTGTTGTTAGTCCTGTGATGTGACGTCTCTACTGTGAGAACATTAAAATAGTCATTTAAAATCACTTCACCATAATGTTCTTAGTGTTCTGCACAAGTGACCCACCTTCATTAAACCCTTAAACCAAAATGACTTAATTGAGTTTAAAATGGAAAGTGAATTTAGTAAAAAGGGGGTTTTCATAATGTTATGGTTGATGTTCATCTCTCTCTCTCTCTCTCTCTCTCTCTCTCTCTCTCTTTTCTCTGTGTTAATGATGTTGGTGTGATGCTGTTGGTGTTAATGTTATGGATGTTTTATTTCAGGTGCTAAAAGTTTGAAGAGTTGCCCAATGTGGACTGTCAAAAAGCATTAGAGTGACACACACATGCTCTCTCTCTCTCACTCTCTCTCTCTCTCTCTTTCTCTCTCTCTCTCTCTCTCTCTCACTCACACACACACACACACACACACACACACACACGTTAGACTGACTTGTCTTATCCAAGGTGCCAAGATTCAGCTGCCAGCATTGCAATCTTGTGCCAGTGTGTGTGTGTGTGTGTGTGTGTGTGTGTGTGTGTGTGTGTCTGGGTGTGATGCTGTCACACTGCCGAGGTTGCCATAGTTCAGCCCAGTCAAGACTGTGCTCAAACACTGCCACTAGTTGTTTACTTCCCCACTCACATCTCTCTCGCTCCTCAGAGGGCCTGGGTTGTCAGCTGTTGTCATTGTTGTTGTTTTTGTTTTTCTGGTTGTTGCTGTTTGTGGCACGGGGCTGCCCACCCGGTCACTAATGCATTTTACACCTCCGTCACGAACAACCCCGTCGCAGCACGCTTCGGCCTCAGGTCTCACTTTCTCTGCCGTCTGTTTCAGTGTTTGTGTGTTTGCGGGGCTGCAGTGGATTTACTGTATCTTCACTGTCTATTCAGACTAATACATCCTGTGATGTTCACGCAGACGTCTCAGTTCACCTTCGAGGTTTTCTCAGTGGCTCTGTTGCAGTTCTTCCACATCATCTAGTCAACTGTGCTCGTCATAGGAGCCTAATAACACAAGCTCTGGCAGAAACACCAATGAGTTTCTGGACTTTTTTTCCTCCTTATCAATCACTTTTATGTCGATCAGAACGTATCATCGTATCGATCAGAACGTACCCGCCGGGCCGGGGAATGTAAAGCATTACGTTCAGAAGTGCTGAACCAGCTGTCAGAACCTGTGGAGCAGATTCAGGTGAATCATTTCAGTTCAGATTCAAATCATGACTTCATGATGACAGATGCATCTCATCGTCCTTCAACAGTCAAGCATACATACACACGTAACAGCAGAGTACCCAGGTACCGTATCCATGCGGGGCCAGTATGGACAGCCCAGCCCCAGGGTTATCCTCAGGTTCCATGTCGGCTCCACATATGGATGCCCACCAGGGTGCTGATGGGACCGGATGGGGTTAAACATGGGCCCCATTTGGGTTGTACACTGCAAAGGCCTCTCAGTTCCCTGTGAAGTGATCATTTACAGACGTGTTTGGAGTGGACAGATTTGTGTCCTTTTCTGAAGACAGGGGAAGGTTTTGAGATTGCTGTCAGTGTGCTTATCGACTCTACGCTACAAATGCTTCAGACAGAGATGAGTTTTAAAATCACTGGAGTGTCCCTTTAATGCTCAGAGGTCTTGGGTGGTGAGGGGGATCTAGGTTTGACGTCACTCTTCAGCTGTGTTCGGATAGAGGAGATGGAGATTAGTAGTCCTGATGAACTGAATGTGAGGGAAGATGAGGAGGCAGAGTTGAGGAAGGTATTGGTGATGGATGAGGAAGAGGAGGGGCTAGAGGTGGCGATCAGTGCTTGGAGAGGCCTCGTGGATTATCCCCGCTTAATGGGGGTAAAAAAGCAGCCTGTGGCAGAAAATCCGCTTTCGCTGCTCCCTGTGCCGTGTGGACGTGCCGTGGCGACAGGGGAAGCTGTAGACACTCCTCCAGGCCACTAGGTGACACGGTCTGTCTCGTACAACTGTGACTGGCCCTGAGACTCTGGTGCTTGTCCCTGTTTGTAGGCTTGCCTGTGGTCCAGTACATTGATGAATGGAATGTGTGGTCAGTCTGGTGAACTGCAGCTCCTGCCCCCAATTTGACCCTGACCATGTAGGCTAATGGTTAGGGACCGCTCATAGAGGCAACAAGTCATCCTCACTTCACTCTCACCCTCGGTGCATTCACAGTGACTCAAACCTGACCAGAACACCTTTTACAAGCTTTAGGACCAAGTGTTGGCCAAACAGCATTCATTAATAATATGAGCTTTATTAAGCTTTATCGTTCTTGACTTCTTGGCAGATTTCTCCTTTACAGCATCTGGAGAACTTGACCTTTTCTCTCCACTCAGCCACTCAGGAGTTTGTTCAGTCTCTTGTCATTTCAAGACTTGACTACTTCAACTCTGTTCTGGCTGGTCTTCCAATGCATACAGACCCTTCAAACGATCCAGTATAAAGTGACACGGCTTGTCTTCAATGTTCTTAAGTTCATCCCTGTATGTCCTCTGCTGTGTTTCTTTCACTGGCTTCCTGCAGCTGAACATCAGGTTCAAACCCCTGACTCTGACCTACATAGCCAAAAATGTACCAGCCCCTCCACACTTGGCAATGGTCTAAATGCATGGAAGTTAAGATGCATGGAAGACAAGCCTCCAGTCTCTTTTCTGTCCTGGCACCAAAGAGGTGGAATGAACTTCCTCTCTGTATCCAAACAGTTGAGCATGAGGGCATACAGGTTCGAACAAATTCCATGCCATCCTGTGGGACATTTGAGACTCAGATGTTAGAATTGGGCCTGTAGATCCTGCACACTCGCATGTTGTCAAATTGATGTCCCAGCTGATCCCAGAAATGCTCGATTGGTGATGAATCTCGTGACCAGGCAGGCCAAGGATCTGTTGCAGTATGGTGGAGACATTCCTGGGAAACCTTTGCTGTGGGGGGAGCATTATTCTGCTGATAAATGCCAGTTGGAAGCTTAGCCATGAGAGGACACACATGGCTATGGCATGTCCTGCAAATATTAATCCCCAGATCATCACACCAGCAGTTGGGGCAGTGTGTTGTTCCACAGCAACGGCAGGATTGAAGCGCTCACCTCGAGACCTCCATACTCAAACCTGACTGTCATCAGATCCCAGACAGAACCTGGATTGAACTCATCACTAAAGACAGTATGGTTTTAGACCTGTTCCACCTGTGTTCATGGCCTGATTTATCCACTTCCCACACACCTCCTAACAACTTGGTCTGAACGGCATAGGTAGCGGGAAATGTGTTGTCCTGAGTCCAATGGTGCTTATTTTCTGTCTGTCAGATATCTTTGAGTATGTTGTAGAGGAATGTCTAGCAGTCACTAGTAGGTACACTACCCAAATGTAGCCTCTGGGAGCCTCTTTATAGGGAAGAGAGGGCAAGCACTTTTACAACCTTGTGTGCCAAGACCCCACGCCTAATCAGACCATACCTGTAATCATGTACATATCATTTTCATCATTTGATCTTCAAATTAACTATATTGAGAGATGGAGTTGAAAAACCTAAACATATACAACTAAATAAATGTTTTTTAAACATTTGTAAAATGGAATTTTTATGTAAATCTTTGAAAGTGAAAGTCAGAATTAATTACTTCGTAAAATGTGTAACATTAAAATCAGGTGCAGCATATCAGCTGCAGATGATCAGGTGATGGTTAGAGATGAGTTTGGAGGAACCTGTTTGATCTTACTGTAGACATTAGTTTGGTTTGTTCTTGATTGTTGAAGTGAGTGGGATAACTATGGTGAGATCCAAAGAGCTGTCTGGGGCCTTCTTTTGTCCTCCTTTGTCGACAAAATCGTTTTCAAGTGGAACAGCTGCCAGCATGGCCAGGTCAGGTTGTCCTAGCAAACTAGGCCCAAGAGCAGGTCACAAGATAAGAAGTCTCCAACAATCCTAAAATGTCATCAAATCATCAGAACGATGGTAGAAAGATTTCCCTGGACAGTGAATTTCAGAAGAAACAGTGAACATGCAGGTGTCCCAATACTTTTGTCAATACAGGCAAGCTTGCTGTTTTTATAGCTGTTATTGGGTTTGATTTCACACCGTTGGTGTATAAACCCTGTAGGAGAATAAACGATGTTATTTATATGTCTGTGAGTGGCAGTGTGTTTCGCGAAGTGGCCTTGTGGAAAAAAAAGACAATTCCTTATGCTGCTTGTCTGTAATGTCTCTTCAGGTTCTCATGTCTATTTCTCTGAAACATCTCACAGGCTTTCGCTGTTATTTATTTATTTATAAGTATATTTGTTGTGTGCAACTTGTGAAGGGGTTTTATAAGCAGATGCTCTAGTATGTGTAGACAGCTGGCATGTAGATGAAGCAGTGAGTCTGTATTAACAAGGAGAAGTGTATTGATGGAGATGGACGCTAATTATGGATCAGCGTCGTATAAGTGGAAGCACAATGTGGGTATTTCTAATAAAGTGGCCACTGAGTGGAAGCACCAGGTGGGCGTTTCTAATGAAGTGGCTACTGAGTGGAAGCACCAGGTGGGTGTTTCTAATAAAGTGACCTGTGAGTAGAAGCACAAGGTCACCAGTCAGACCAGTTATGGCGGAAGGATATATGCAGGGTGTGGTGAGGAAAATTAAACGTGTGTATTGCTTTTTCTTTTAACCACTGTTTTACCATCAGTAACATTACTGAATGTGTTTCGGTGGACTGTGGATTTGAATAGAAAATAAAACGGATAAATGGTAGTCATGGTGATGTCTCGTCCATTCACCACCATCATGAAGAAATCCGAGTGGATATGTTTCTCTAAACCAAACCCTGTGAAGAAACTGAAACTCAACACATTCTGCTGTTTTTGACCTTATCGAAAGGCAGATTTCAGCGCATGGGGTGATTCTAACTCTCAGTTCCAGTACCGTGATGCATGTCGTGCATCGTGGAAATGTCTTCTGGTATTTTGGCCAACTTTAATAGAGAGTAAGGATTTCACTCTCAATGTCCTCCACTTGCATCTCCAGCACAGATTAAGCCTTTAATCCTTGCACTTTAACACCACTTACTCTGATTGCCTCAGCCAGCGTTTTTTGGTTGGACTGTTCCGGTTTCGGATGAGTCCTAATTAGATTTGGCATTATTTACAGGGAAAAAGAGGGTATTAGCAGTAATCATATCTACCTCCTACTCTCTGCAGATCATTTGCACTGCAGTTTTGCATGATCCCCCTCATTCTGTCTTCATCTCTGTGATAACTCATCACTTCTGTGATCCCGCTCTCTCTGTATCTCTGATTTATCTGTTACGAAGCACTCTGTCGCTCTGCATTCCTTTCCTTCTGCTTTCCCTGAAGGCATAGTGTAAACATATGGAAAATATATTTCATTTCATTACTCAATATATTTCACTCACTAAACTATTAAATATTAAAGACCTAAATATTAAGCACAAATGTGTTGCATAAAACACTGTTTTCAGCAAAAAATGTATCTGCCCCCACAATTTGGATTACCAGCTCGGAAAGCTGGGAGAACCTCACCAAACCAGTTGGTGTCTCACTAAAGCATAATACCTGAACATCACTGTACAGTCTAACAGAAGCAGGGAGGAAGGACCTGAGATACTAGACCTTCACACACTGAAGGAGCTGCCCAGTGCTGCCAGAGTCTCTTGCATGGGATAGGAGTTGTTCTCCAGCATGGGTGCCAGCTTGGCTACCATCCTTCTGTCTCCCACCACCTGCACTGGGTCTAAAGGGCTTCCCAGGACAGGACCGTCCCTCTTCAGGAGTTGGTTTAGACTCTTCCATTCTGCCGTCGAAATGCTGCTGCCCCAGTAGACCACACCATAAATGTGGCACATGCCACCACCATCAATTTTCTCAGTAGGTGGAGTCTCCTCTGGCCTTTTCTGTGAAGTGCAGCAGTGTTACCTGACCAGTCCAGTTTGGTGTTTAAGTGAACACACAGGTTTGTTCCCTGGATGTTCACTGATGAAGGGGTGTGTTTGCATCTACAGAAATCAGCAGTTCTGTGGTCTTCCCCATGTTTATCTGAAGGTGGTTCTGCAGACATCAGTCCACAAACTCCTGAATCAGATCTCATGGATTGTTGTTGGAGAAACACAGAATGTGTTAATCTGAATGAGGTGTGTTAACCCAAGTGTTCTAGTTACAGATGATTCTGTGGCTGGATGCTGTTTACTCTGGAAATGTGTGTGTGTGTGTGTGTGTGTGTGTGTGTGTGATCTTAGTGGGGACAGTGTTCTCCACACAGATGTTGACATAGTCCGTAATGGAGTGAGCAAGACTGTCAATGTCCTCCCTGTTAGGATCTCAAAACAGTCCTGCAGAGCCTCCTTAGACCATTTCTTCAACATGTGGTTCACTCCTGGTCCTCTGCGTACAGGGGGTTTGTACACAGGAAGAAGATGAATTTGATTATGGTGAGATCTGGGAGCGCTGAGGAGTAACATGCCTCCTTTATTTTGGCATAAAAAAGGTGTGGCAGGTTACATACTGGGTGAAGATGGGCAGAGTAGAGAATGGAGAAGCATGATTGAAGTCTCCAGAGATAAGGATGAGGGCTTGTGGGTGCTGTGTCTGCAGCATACACACAAATTAACATAATTGGCAACTGCATTGACATAGAAATTTTGTCCCATGGTGAGCACAGACATGTTCTTCACATTTTCATGTTAATAATGACTGGTGTCCAAAAGCTACCAACAGTTGCCAACCAGTGTCCCAATACTTTTGTCCCTGAAGTGGTATTAAAGATGAGTCTGATTAAACAGTGGGGGGTTGCATTAATCTGAATGAGGTGTGTTAACTCAAGTGTTCTAGTTACAGATGATTCTTTGGCTGGATGCTGTTTACTCTAAAAGTGTGTGTGTGTGTGTGTGCGTGCGTGCGTGTGTTAGAGAGATACTGGCTGAGTGGGTGGGTGAAAAGGAAGGCCAGTTAGTGCTTAATTTACTGGCATCTAAAGGCCGATGCATATGCATGGATGTGTGTGTGTGTGTGTGTGTGTGTGTGTGTGTGTGTGTGTGTGTGTGTTTGTGGGGTGTGTTTGTGCGTGAGAGAGTGTAATTCAGCGTGGGTGGTGATGTGTGCTTGTTTGTTTTGTTAGTTTGCTTGCTGAGCTCAAACAGATCATGCATGTGTGTGTGTGTGTGTGTGTGTGTGTGTGTGTGTGTGTGTGTGTGTGTGGAATCAGTATTCTACACTGTTTCAGGAAGCTGCTACAGTCAAGCAGAGGAGTAAACATTACTTTAATTACTTTAATACAGTAAATCTTGGAATGATCACTGATTATACTCATTATGGCCAAAGATATTGGAACTTCTGCTCATTCATCGTTTCTTCTGAAATCAAGGGAGTAACCATCTACTGCACAGAGAAGGGCTTTACTAGATTTTGGAACCGCCCAACTCATCCCTCATCAAAAGTACTGGATGGAGCTCCATCATTCCAGAGAACACAGTTCCACTGGTCCACAGCTCAATGCTCCACAGCCCATACCTGGCATTAGGCATGGTGACAATAGGTTCATGTTTATCTGCTCCACTGCCTATTGAATTGGCAGTACTTTTTTATAGGGACTAGGCAAGTTGCACGTGCATTTGCACATCTGTGTCAGCAACGGGTGCAATTTATAGTAGCTGAATGCATACATTAGAAGGGGACTCCGCAAACCTTTGGACATATAGTGTAGGTCGTACATATTAGTGCAACAGTTAATATGTTTACGGCTGATTTCAGTTCATTTGCACTCTCACCTTTATATACTTAATACATCAGTGCCTCCTGCAGGGTATATTTGCAACTGCAATTATGAATACATTTTAAATTAGTGGTAATTATGAGTTTTATTGTTATTAACTGTGAATTTGATTAAAGGTATTGGGCCGTTAGTAAACAATACTCTCCTCCCAGCTGTTAAATGCTGTCATATACAAATATAATATTATTCAGTATAGTGTTCATATTCATATTCATCCATGCACTTGGTTTATTAGGCTGCTGTGTTGTTTTTATTGACTGAGCTCCTTCACTGATGTTTGTTTATTCAGTGTGTTTAAAAATCTATATTCTAAATCAAATCACACTGTGGTGAAATGTGAGATTTGCACTGAATTAGAATGAACATCAAAGATTAAAACCCTGCATATCAGCAAGGCTGCCAGAACCACACACAGACGCACAGATCCCCTGTGAGATGTGCATTGAGGTCAGATGTTGGCTGGGTGCTTCATCTCATTGTGGAGAGAGAGAGTGAGAGAGAGAGAGAGTGAGAGAGAGAGAGAGAGAGAGAGAGAAAGCGTCGCGTTTGGGGGAGTATGTTTCTGTCTGGTATTTGTTGTGTTGGAGAGATTTGGTGCACATGTGTCAGGATCTGTGTATCTGAGACGCACTGTCTCTCGAGGGGTCTGTATGAAGATTCACACTTATGAGCCTCACATTCAAAACAATGCTTTCACAACAGATATTCATACATGAATTCATAATTCATAACGGTTGCTGAATAATTCACAGTGGATACTCTGTAATTAATAGGACATGTTACACAGTTCAGTGCAGATACTGAAAAAATCCATAGTGTATCTTGAATCATTCATAGTAGATACTGAATAATTCATAGTAGATACTGAATAATTCGTAGTGGATTCTGAATAACTGATAGTAGATACTGAATAATTCATAGTGGATACTGAATAAATGCCAGTAGATAATGAATAATTCATAGTGGATACTGAATAAATGCCAGTAGATACTGAATAACTGATAGTAGATACTGAATAATCCATAGTGGATACTGAATAATTGATACTGGGCACTGAATAATTCATAGTGGATAATGAATAATTCATAGTGGATACTGAATAATTGATACTGGGCACTGAATAATTCATATTGGATACTGAGTAATTGATACTGGGCACTGAATAATTCATAGTGGATAATGAATAATTCATAGTAGATACTGAATAACTGATAGTAGATACTGAATAATTCATAGTGGATACTGAATAATTGATACTGGGCACTGAATAATTCATAGTGGATAATGAATAAATCATGGTGGATACTAAATAATTCATAGAAGTTACTGAATAATTCATAGTGGATTCTGAATAATGTATTTTGGATATTGCGTAGTTTAATATGGATACTGAATAATAACTCTTTAGATGAACACACTAGTTAATGGTTTGTGATTTTTTTATTTTCCATCACTGGATCTTTGTATTTGCGGAGGAAAAGTGAGTCGAAACATACCGTGTGGCAGAAATGGTACTGTGTGATTTTCATCTCAGACACGTGAGCTCCATCACTTTATAACAGTCAGAGCGTTTTCATTCTTCTCACACTGACTGTGGTCGCGGGATATGGCAGAGGGACTATAGCAGAGGAACTGTGAACGTGTTGATGTAAACAAAGCATTTTAACTGGAATGATACGGATATAATGAGCAGAGAGGACTGCTGTCACATACAGTAACAGTGTGGTCAGAACTAAGTGCTGTTTAATGAGTGTTGTCCAGCTGTGCTGATGTTAAGGCCTCAGAAATCACACCACTGTGTGCTGTTGGTTGAATCGGTTGTGGTCCTGAGCAGCTGAGATAGAGCAATTCTCTCTCTCTCTCTCTCACACACACACACACACACACACACACACACACACACACACACACACACACACACACATTTACAAACTGTAGAGGTTAAATCCTGTCATAATGGAGTGTACCATCCCAGTGCTCTTCAGACATGTGTCCAATTTAGAAGAGTGACAGCTAGAGAGACCGAAGCAGATTACTGCTTGAATAATAGATCTATTTGTGTGTGTGTGTGTGTGTGTGTGTGTGTGTGTGTGTGTGTGTGTGTGTGTGTGTTTTAGAAGTGTGAATATACATCTAAAGGTGGTGACTCTGTAATGCTGTCACTCGGTGAACGTCACTGTATTGAATGGGAGCCGAGTGTCTGATTACAGCTCACATTGCATGTGACAATCTTCAGGGCAAAGGCACTTTGTGCCATTGTTGAACCAACAGCAACAATGACGGGCAGTGTTTTAGACCCCACAGGACGCTGCCCTCAGGCCACTGTTGGCTGGGTATTTGGGGGACTGTTCTCAGTCCAGCTGTGACACTGAAGATACCACTCTGACCAGCGCAACACACACTAACACACCACCACCATGTCAGTGTCACTGTAGTGCTGAGAATGACCCTCCACACACACCATACCTGCTGTGTGGTGGTCCTGGCTGTACGACGAGTCAGGATGCATTTCTACATCTGCATATCTGATATTATTGCTAGTTAAGAGGTAATAAAGGCATTTATTATCATTGTCATTTCTAATTGGAGACATTACAGAGATGCACGTTTGCTGGTTTAAAAGAACCTGTAATGTGACGCCAGCCTGCGCGTTCAATCAGACACCCTGTTTTAATCATAACATATCACCTGTGATATCAGGATATCCAACAGCTTTATGGAGCATCACACCAGAGGCGGGTAATAACAAGGATTAGCTGGTATCCAGCCCGGGTGTGTGTGTGTGGGGGAAAGATAGAGAGAGCAAAGTGTGTGTGTGTGTGTGTGTGTGTGTGTGTGTGTGTGTGTTTTGCCTGATGTTTTATTCATGTACAGTAAAGAAGCTCCAGGGATTGAGCTTTAAAAGCAGAGAATAGCATTGGTTTACTATTGGAGCTTTAGGACGCGTATCTACTCACAAACACACACACACACACACACACACACACACACACACACACACACACACACACACACACACACACACACACATTTATAAAGAAATACACTGATATCTCACACAGATTTTCCTCCCTTTAACTCTTCAGACTGGGATTCGGATTCATATTTTTTTTAAATGATTTCATGATGTCATGATGTCATGATGTAATGATGTCATTATGTCATGAAGTAATGATGTCATGTAATAGGAAGTATAGAGGTGTGAGCATTCCACAAAGTACCTGACTTAGACTTCTTTCACACCTGTACATTTAAATCCGCCTGTCATGTCTCTGTCGTGTTCTAGTCCTGTTCACCTTTTGTCTCAGTTGTCCTGTTTTCCCATGTGCTGGTCTCCTCACTTGCTCCGCCCATTCCCGGCCTGTCTCATCCGTAACCCTTTGTAATCAGTGGTTCCAGGTGTGTCCAATGTTGTTTGCTATTGAAGATTCGAACCGATTGGATTCGAACCGGTGATCAGAGTCGAGTTTCCGCTGACTGTTGGAGTCACCATTCCGTCCCCAACTTTAGACCCAAGGGGGGACACATAACCCAGCCAAACTCTAATAAATAATACATAAAAACACATGATGTTGTAACCTAGCTCAGTCCTCTCATTTCTATCTCTCTCAGTTTCTATGTCTCTCTCTCTCTCTCCTGGGTAGTGAATCAGTCTCTTGACCTGCTGGTTTTTTCGACCAGGGGAATGACCTCTGACTCCTCTGGTATAAAGCTGTTGAGCAGGTTTCCATATTTCTGCTGGTGCTTCAGTGCAGCTCTGCTGTTCCACTGTCCTGATGTGTACATCATCTACACATGAATAAAGCAGCTCCACTAACACAGCTGTATGAACGGATAATAGCCAAAAGGACAACAGATATTTTATTCACGTGAAGTGATGATCATCAAGCCACTGTATTAGAACATCTACTCCCAGGCTTCCACCACTGTCACTTTATTAGAAAAACACCTACCCCTGCTTCCACTCACTGGCCACTTTATTAGAAAACACTGCCTTGCTTTCCACTCACTGCCACTTTATTAGAAACACTCACCCTCAAGTGCTTCCACCACTGGCCACTTTATTAGAAACACCTACCCTGTTTCACTCTTCCATTGCCACTTTATTAGAAACATCTACCCTGTGGCTTTCCACCACTGGCCACTTTATTAGAAACACCTACCTCAAGCTTCACTCACTGGCCACTTATTGGAAACACCTAGCCCCGCTTCCACTCACTGGCCACTTTATTAGAAACACCTAGCCCCGTGCTTCCACTCACTGGCCACTTTATTAGAAACACCTAGCCCCGTGCTTCCACTCACTGGCCACTTTATTAGAAACACCTACCCCCTGCTTCCACTCACTGGCCACTTTTATTAGAAACACCTACCCTGCTTCCACCACTGGCCACTTTATTAGGAAACACTCCACCCTGCTTCCACCACTGGCCACTTTATTAGGCAAACACCTACCCCTGCTTCCACTACTGGCTAATTTTATTAGAAACACCTACTCCTGCTTCCACTCATCACTGGGCTACTAATTTTATTAGAAACACCTACCCTGGGTGGCTTCCACCTACTGGCCACTTTTATTAGAAACACCTAGCCTGCTTCCACTCACTGGCCACTTTATTAGAAACACTCTACCTCAAAGCTTCCAATTAACACTGGCCACTTTATTAGAAACACCTACCTGTGTTTCCACTCACTGGCCACTTTATTAGAAACACCTACCTGGTGTTTCCACTCACTGGCCACTTTATTAGAAACACCACCTTGTGTTTCCACTCACTGGCCACTTTTATTGGAAACACTCTAGCCTCTGCAGTTTCACCACTGGCTACACGACAGAAACACTCTAGCCTGCTTCCACCACTGGCCACTTTATTAGAAACACTCCAGCTCAAGGCTTCCACTCACTGGCCACTTTATTAGAAACACCCAGCCCCTGCAGTAGCTTCCACCACTGGCCACTTTATTAGAAAACACTGCACCTGTGGCTTCACTCACTGGCCATTTTATTAGAAACACCTACCCTGCCCTTCCACTCACTGGCCACTTTATTAGAAACACCTACCCTGGGTGGCTTCCACCACCACTGGCCACTTTATTAGAAAACACCTACCCCTGCTCACTCACCACTGGCCACTTTATTAGAAACACCTACCCCGTGCTTCCACTCACTGGCCACTTTATTAGAAACACCTACCCCCGTGCTTCCACTCACTGGCCACTTTATTAGTCATAGAGGTCCATACATAGACCTTATATCTCGTTAGGCCCATAATTCAAAACCAAACAGTTTTTACTGGTTTTGAAGTTCGTAAACACAAAGACTACGACTCTGCAGAGGTGAAAATAAGATTGGGGAACCATGGACACACTGCTGAGGACACACACCGCTGATAGTAATTCACACTCGGAACTGTACTCATCTGTTTCCATGCAGTTCCAGCCATCGAGGAAGCGAAACCTAGTGCTAGAGTCAGATTATTCACCTGTTTTCTTGTTTTGCTGTGATTCTGATGCTCTTCATTCCATCAGGACCAGTGACAGTTTGGAGTGTGTGCTCCTGAAGTGTGTACTGGAGCATTCCAGGCGCGTGCTGTGATGAACGTCAGAGTGCGTGATTTTTTGCTCTGGGCCTCACACTCCAGACTGGCTTTACACTGTTACTGGGCTGCCAGTAACCTGATCGTTGTTACCATGGTAACAGTGTGAAGCCAGCCAGTCACGTGGTGCCTGAAGATGCATGTCAGTCATGCAGGTGAATGAGTGTGTGTGAGTGGAGAGAGAATGTGTGGAGTAGTGAGGGTTCACACAAACACTTATACAGGCTGCTCCATCCACTTTGTTCTAACATTGGCGGGGAATAGAGCTTCCCGAGTGGTCCCGCTGGTAATTCCATCAGGGGTCTCCAGCTCCATCCCCAGTGATGCCACAGCCACCCGTGAGTGGGAGTCCCAGAGAGTGGTATCTGGCCTCCTCGCTTCCCCTCTGGGTGGGTAGCTTCACTCAGCGATTACATCCATTATATTAGCAATGTGAAGTTGGCCAGTGGGGGTGTCTGTCAGCAGATATAACGGAACCAGCGCCCAGCGGTTCTTATCACACACACACAGACATTACTGATTCTCTTTCAGGCCGCTTCCCAGGGACTTCCCACTAACTTATACTTCCGCCTTAATCCATCGGATAATTAATTATGACTTGAGGATGGCCAACGCTGGAATCAGACCACACTGCAGAAAACCGACTCCTTCTACAGGTTTTCAGGAGAATATATCTTTGAATCTACACCATTTTATCAGGTCTTCCTTCCATACAGCAGCTCTTTGTGGTTCTATGATTCCAGACTGTTGTTCATCTGTTTCTCTGCAAACTTTCTTATTCTCTGATCTTCAATGGTCAGGACCCCACAGGACCACCACAGAGCAGCTATTCTGTGGGTGGTGGGTCATTCTCAGCACTGCAGTCACACTGACATGGTGGTGGTGTGTGCTGCGCTGGTACGAGCATCTGAACATCTGCGCTGCTGGAGTGTAACACACACACACACACACACACACACACACACACACACACACACACACACACACACACACACACACCTTATTCCCACTTATTTTCTAAGACTTGGGTATGAGTCTCTCTCTCTCTCTCTCTCTCTCTCTCTCTCTCTCTGTCCCGTAGTTTGGACAGTGTATGTTTGGTTTTTTCGTTAGCAGCTGTTAATCTCTCTAATCTCTCTAAAGCTGCTGTGCTGAAACAGGAGGTAAGAACAACGCTGTGATCAAAAGGCAGCTTCACCTCACAACCCCAACGCTGCTAATCACCACTACGACCAGTCTCGCAGTATATAATAACTGCTGCTCTCACGGACGCGCTACAGAGTTAGATGAAGGACGGCCTGAGGTCTTGCAGGGCCGATAAGCGGCTTCCTTTGATTTGTGCCCAAGGCTCACTGATGTTCATGAAGGTCCCACATCACGACTTACAGGACCTGAGATCCACATTTTGCAAGCAATTAAGTGCTGTTTTCTAACCTTTATAAATCAGGATCAGAATAACCTACTGATGTGATACACATATCAAAACAACTTGAAAGACGACTCGTTTCTGAGTTAAGTCCCAGTTTAAATGCCATTGCAGCCATTGTGTTGCATTTTTAGTTCAAAACACTCTGGATGATCGAATGTACAGTGTCTTATGGAACCTGTGCCTCCACAGCTATGCAGGGAGCATGATGGGGACCTGCTCAGCATTATGCAGGTGGATTTAAAAGGTTGCACGTAAAGAAGAGATAGAAGGTTTGGTTTGGTATCTGCATGTGTTATCCCTTACGGTCTCTCATAGGCTTTGTGGTCGAGTCTTTCTCTATCTGTCTGGCAAAGCATTAAAAAAAGACCCTGAGATATTAGAGGGATGTGTGGTCCAGTGCGTCAGACACAACACACACACACACACACACACACACACACACAGTGCTGTAATAGCACTCTTTCTGCAGTTATCAGCACTCAGCAGAAGGACAAGAAGACAAAAAGCTTAGCATTCAGAAGGTCAGCTATCACACTCTCGACCCCTCCTGCTTTATCTGAGGGTCATTGACCATTTAGATTTCTCCCTCTGGAAAGCTTCAGGGCTGCAGGAACCCTGCAGATGTCTCTGAAAGAGTGCTGCAGTGCATCTGTAGCTACCCAGTGTACTTGATTTCAGTACCCTGTTTCCAGTACCCAGGCAACCTTAGTGCCCGTCCCCTGTAGACAGCCACAGTACATGAGCTTAGTAACCACCCTGAGAACCTGGCCTCGGTACCTGACCTAATTACCCACCCTAGTCCCAACACTAACCACTTTAGCACCCTGCCTCTGTAGCCAGACAGAGAACCTCACCTTAACAACCTGCCCGAATATCTGTTGTCAGTACCCAAACTGCCCCAGTACCCAGTCCCAACCCCAAGCAGCCTTAGTGCCCAGCCCCTGTAACCAACCAGAGTACCTGACCTCAGTCCCAGACTCAGTACACTAACAAGCCACAGCCTGAGTACCTGTCCTCAGTCCACAGCCCTAGTACCCGTTTCCAGTACCCCGGTTCCAGGCGTCTGTCTAATTAAGGGCCCAGGATTCAATCAGGTGTCCCAGTTTGTCTGAGGGTGTCAATGGACCGCCGGCGGAAGAGTGAAGTTAAATAAAGAGACAGAGTCGCTGTGACCTTGAGTTTCTGTTGGGATGCTCCATTATCTCCCTTCAGGCTTCCCTCTGCAACACACTTACTCTGTACTAATATACCTCTCCTCTCAGGTGTGTGTGTGTGTGTGTGTGTGTGTGAGTGAGAGAGAGAGAGAGAGAGAGAGTATGTAAATGTGAATTTGTATTTCCGTTTGTAATACAGTGTGCCGGTGCCAGTGGGTGTCTGTGTTCCCAAGGTAACGGGTACAGTGTGCTTTGGTTCTCTGTGTGTGTGTGTGTGTGTGTGTGTGTGTGTGTGTATGTGTGTGTGCACATGTGTGTGTGTGTGTGGGTATGTATGCATGTGTGTGTGTCTGTGTGTGTGTGTGTGTGTGTCTACGCATGTGTGTGTGTGTGTGTGTGTGTCTGCTCATGTATGTGTGTGTGTGTGTGTGTGTGTGTGTGCGCATATGTGTGTGTGTACGGCAGTAGGTGACTTTGCAGCACATGTTTGATGTGATGTATCTGTCTTCAGTGGCATGCGGTGAGCTGCTGCTGCTGCTGCTGCTGGTTTTGTACTGAAATGAATGAAAGCAGGTTCCATGTCACGGGTTCTGAATGCTGATCGGTTCTCCTGAAGCCTTTTAAACACAGCTTACTGTTCCTCTGTGTGATTACGGAGCTCTGAGGTCATGCATCTTTTGCTCAGTGTCAGCATTTCGTTGCTCAAATGAGGACCCCCAGGTCTGGCAGCTTACATTAAGGTACTTGAGCTCATTGTTAACTTAGGACTAATGACCTGTTTCATAACCACTGACTGACCACGGTTCCCCTTTCAGAACACGGCGTCCTGCATGTGGTGCTGCCACTGCATTTTACAGCACTGTTTCTGAACCCTGGTCCTGGAGGCACTCCTGCCCTGCACACACCCCCTGCGATTCCGAAGGGCTTGTTAACGAGCTGAAATGTTCAGGGCGGGGGTGCCTCCAAGGCCATGATTGAAAAACAGTGTGGGGGTAGGGCCTTTTGTCGGAGGGTGGGGTGATTTCATTTTGACGATCTTCATGGGGCAAAATGACCCATTTAGGTGTGAACAGGTGTGTGTGTGTGTGTGTGTGTGTGTGTGTGTGTGTGTGTGTGTGCTGCCTATGATGGACAGAGTGGAATCAAAGCCACACTGATGGGTGTTTTGGTCGCTTTGATGTCCAGCTAACCTTTAAAGGCAGTGAACCCGTGAATGAGTTGTTTTGCTGCTGACAGTAGCTCATCTTCAGTTCAGTTACACACACACACACACACACACACACACACACACACACACACACACACACACAGAGGAAATGTCACAGCTTTGAACAGCTGTTTACACTCACTAACTCTGACTAATGGCTGTTTCATGACCTGTAACTTGCCACACTTACCCTGTCAGCTTGTTGTACATGCCTTACTGCACGTTCTAGACAGATGCCATCATGTTCTAAAACGATACCACACTATTTCATACTGTTGCCAGTGTTCTAGATTGATGCCACCCCACTGATGGCATGGTGTGAATAATGAAGCAAAAAAAAAAAATCACCACAGTGTTCAAGAATCATGCTTGATTGATTCCACCGTGTTCTAGATAGAGGCTTCTGTTGCATTGATGATTGATGCCATGGTGCATAAATAAGGTTGCAATATTCTAGATCAATGCCACTATGTTCCAGATTGATGCCCCTGTGATGCCCGTGCCTAAATGGTGTTCTCCACTGATGGCTCAGTGTTCTAGATTAATCTCCCTGCAGATTGATTTGACCGCCACTGGGGTGATCTCAAATAATGCCAGCATTTTAGATTGATGCCACTAATATGCTCTAAGGTAATGATGCAATGTTCTCGAATATAGATACAGTGTTCTAGAATGATCCAACAGTGTTCCCCAATCAGATTATAGTGCTCTAGACTGCACTCACGGTGGGTTCTAGAACAAAAACATGGTACTTTTATATAATACTAGTATTCTAGTTTCAATGTTCTAGATTAATGCCTCTTTCTTTTATTTGATACCCCAGTGTACAAGAATAAAGCCACTGTTTTAGACTGATACCACTGTGCTCTAGTTTGATGCCACATGTTCTAGATTATGGCTGTTCTATAATGATATTGTTGTGTTCCCATATGAGGTGGCCATGCTCTAGACTGATCCACCGTTTAAGATTGATATTGTGGTGTTGTAGCATAAAGCTATAATGTCTTTAAATAATGGCAGTGTTCTAGAACCATGGAACAATGTTCTAGGATAGTGGAACAGCTTCTATAAGGATGCCACGGCAGCTTGCAGTTGTCAGTGGAGCCTTTATGACTTTATGCTCAAATTACCTGATTGTAAATTATTTTTATTACTCTTATATTTATCAAGTCGACTGATTTTAATCCCCTTGTGTGTAATCCGGTTCCAGACCGTTCTAAGTGTGGCTTTTATCCAAGAGCAGCATTATATTAAATGGGGGAAAAACCTGTTTATGTGCATCAGTGAAGTAGAGCAGTGCTTTAAAAATGGCTTTTTGTGGAACCGTATCTGTCCAGTATTAATCTGGAACCGGTTCTTTAAAGGATGGAATGCTCAGGCACGTCCTTTACGGGTGGCTCAATTTGAAACCAGAACATTCTGTCCAGGAATTCCATGGTGGCCCCTCATATGAATACCCATCAGGGTCTTTGATGGTCCCAGGAGGGGTTGAACACGGACCCTATCCGAGTTGTACAGTGCACACAGTGCCTGGACGGAACCCATGTGAGATTAAGGTGGGCTGTAATGATGGTGCTCATTATTCAGGACCTTCAGGGACCTCAGTGCAAATCGATGGGCCTGTTTTTAGATGGTCAAAGAGTGCAGTGACACTTTTTGCCCACTGTTGGTTTAATTGCATGTAGATTTTGCTTGCATTGGAGTTTAGCTTGCACCCATTGCTGACACAGATGTGCAAATGCACACACATCTCGTCTAATCCCTGTAGAGAGGTACTGCCCATAGAACAGGACTCTCTGGAGCAGGTGAACATTGATGGACCTACAGAAATGGCATCAAAGGAAATACCAGGTATGGGTTAGAGGGGTATAAAGCCCCCCAGCATTGAGCTGTGGAAGCATGGTGCTCTGTCCAGTAGTTGTAGGGTGACGGACGGATGGAGAGTTGGGGATGAGGTGGATTGGTGATCATCCAATATCCTGACCTCACTAAACCTCTTGTTGCTGAATGCAATCAAATCCTCACAGCAATACCCCCAAAGCCTTTTATGGACAGTAGAAACCGGTACTCCAGCAAAAGCAGGATCAACTCTTTTAACACCCTTGATTTCAGAAGAAACAGTGACTAAGCACGAAACCATGACGGTGGTCCCCAAATGACCACCGTAAACGTCACTCTCCGAAGGCTAACGACAGAAATTCATCCGTCTGAGGTTGTGCAGCTATTTTGAAAGTGCTATAGCTGTGCCTTTCTGCCCGATGGCTATTTCTGGAGCAGTGGCTTGCTTTACTATTTCAGGCCTGCTAATGACTGCTACTGGGAGTCGTTAATGGTGAAAGTTCTGCGCACGAGAACCCGGAGCAGCTTTATGTGGGTTATTATCGGTCAAATATGCATACAGCCTTTCACCGTGTGTTCTGTCTCCGGATACTGACGATGTAACGGCATATCAGTGCAGGCAAATCCCTAACAGTGATGCAGACAGAGCTGCTGCTGGATTACCGTTTGAGTGTGGCAGTGCTGGGGCAGGTTTACACCACTGAGGGATAACAATACGTTTAGCACCGGTTTTGTTCAGTTTAATGTCGTAAGGTCTTTTTTTGGTTTGCAAATCCCACGTTAACAAGGGTCAGTGAGGGTCAGCGGGGGTTAAGGGCCATGCTCGAGGGCCAGTAGTGGCAGTTTATCAGAACCCAACACCAATAGGATGCAAATGTGCTTTTGTTTGCATTGTATATAATATTTCATCACGTGTGAAGGATGCGGAACCCCAGAGAGGCCTATGATGGTCCATTTACATGCTGTGGTTCTGCCCACATCACGATATATTGGTCCACTGGTTTGAGAAGGTCGCCAGCCTGCTGACTCTGTGCCACTGCTCGTCCATCTTCAAACCACCCGGATTGTTCTCCTGTGTACAAGTTCTAGTGTTCGTTCTCCCTAACAGATTTTTAAAGAATTTTATTCGTAAATTGTTCCCTTGGATCTATAAGGTTCCACCTGGCATGATTATTATGATGTTATTAACATTATATAGGGTCTAGGTCGTATGCATTTCAGACTCTGAAACCTTATAGCCCGACGGGGACGAACTATTACAAACTGGAGGAAAAAATGACCTGACGTAATTTTTGAAAATGCTGTTTTTGATGCTGGCATTTTGTTTAATACTCTGCAGAACCATTGGCGGACCACCCAGAAATGAAGCCCCCTAGTGTATTTCAGGTATCCGATCTGTCCAACTAGAAATGTACATGTATGTGGAAAAAGATGTTCCGTCAAGAGTAAAAAAAGGAGGCATTTTGACCAGTAGTTGCCACAGGGAAATGTCCACTGAAGCCAGTAGATGGCGCTCTGAACACCATGACTCGGAGCTAGATTGGAATTAAAATAGCCAATTAAATAGTATTGAATCGGCCCCCGATATATGGTTGAAGATCAGGACATCACTAATGTAACCTTTGTCATTCCAAATCAATACTGTGTTTTTGAAAATCGATACAGTATTGAAAAACACATTATCGTGATACTCTGATATATTGGTATGATCTTACATGAAGAGCTTCAGTTACAAACAGCTCTTCCTACAGCTTTAAAGAAGAATGCAAGAAATCCTGGCTTGTATCGGACAATAAACAGGGTTTTAAGGTTGGTATTAGTGAAGCAAGTTGTACTCTGCCATCTCCAGCTCTGGCCATAATTAAAGATAAGATACTTGAGCCAGAAAGACCCGATATGTGAGCAGCGCTGGTGTCTAATCTTCCTGACTAGTGGAATAATAATTAATGGGCTTTTTAAAATTGCTTTGTGTGACTGCCCGCAGGAGTTCTGTTTCACACCGGGTTTGTGAAAGTTTCAGAGGCAGATGTGGCCCTCTGGGAGGGAGCCAGAGAGCGACTGATTTACAGTGTATGAGCTGCAGAGTGTGAGGAGCGCATCAGTGAATGAGGCTTTGATGAATGTAAGGCTGGGCCGAGGCGAGAGTGTGTGTATAGTAACTGTGATTCATCTGCACGGTTGCCGGCGGATGGAGGGAGCGAGGGAGGGAGGCGATGAGACAGAAGTGGGCATCGGGGAGGGAGGATAAATGCTCCAGAGAGTTTGAGCTTTATTGTGTGCGAGATTCAATCCGCTATATGAGACTCTGATTTTATTAAAGGTTAAAAATTGCTCTGCCATGCGGCCGGCGAGGAAAATAAATAAATAAATAAATAGAGCAGATAAAATAAGGATGACTGATGTTTCTCTATAAGATCAGAACCAGGCTGGAGAAAATGCTGCATAAAAGAAGGAAAAAAAAAAAAAAAAGTCTGTCTCTATGTGTGTGTGTGTGTGTGTGTGTGTGTGTGTGTGTATAAGAAATGTCTTTCCATGTGATGTATTTGAACACTGATTCAGGTGCAGATACTTACACCGTTAGATCGTTAGAGGGGACTTTAGGGGAGGCTGTCTTATTCAAACCGCAGACATTAGTTTGGTTTGCTCTTGATTGCTGAAGTGAGCGCAATCACATTGGCCAGATCCGAAGAGCTCTCTGATGCCTTCAGAACGAAAGTCTGGGACGAGATTTAAAAATATCTCAAAACAATTAGGAATCAGCGGTTTCACTGTCCTCTTAACAACTGCCAATACGTCCAGGTCAGACTGGACAAGTTCAGCCTGAGGACAGATATGAAGAGTCTCCAGCAATCCTAGCTCTTGCCACAATTGATGTCAAAGTGCAGCATCTACCATCAGAAAGACACCAAACAATCTTGAGATTCATAGGAGGTGTGCAATGAGGAAACGCTTGCTGTAAAAAAAACATCCATCAGGGTAAAACTAACGTTTGCCTGAGAACACCAGAGAAAGACCAGGACGCCTGGAACAATGTGCTTTGGACAGATGACTCTTGAGTCTTCTGTAGATAAGGAGAACCAACAAACAACTGAGACAGAAAATGACATTAGGTATTTTTTGTTGAGGAACACTGTTACATACCTATCAGTGGGAAAAGTATGAACATACCTTTCTGGTGTAAAACAGAAGCGTAAAGAAACATATCCGATCTGTGAAACGTGGTGGTGGTAGTATCACGGATTGGGCCTGTTTTGCTTCATTTTGGCCATCAGGAGAGCTTCCTGTCATAGCTGGAATAACGAACTCTGAAACATAGCAGCGAATTACGAAGGGAAATGTCGGGATATCTGTGTGTGAGCTTAATCTCAAGAGACTGTGGGTAATGCAACAAGACAATGACTCTAATTAGTTCTACAAACCATGGTTAAAGAAGAATACAGTCAATGTTTTGGAATGGCCAAATCAAGAATGGGTTCCAAGACAAAGTGACGGACCAATCAACAGTTACAGGAAATGTCCTGCACAAGGCGGTCACACCGAGGAGGGCTGCCCACGCCTGACCTCAGGAACGGTGCAATAGATTTATGCTTGTTCAGATTTGAATGGGGTTTCATTTTTTTTCACGAGTTATTAACGATAACAATGTCAGTAAAATACCTTTGTGTTACACAAGTGTCCCCACCACGTGTTTTGTGTGCTGGTATCTCACAGACCCTGCTGTGTCTATAACACCGTATTCATAATTCATTACGCTTTGAATTAAAACGTTGTTTCAGCACGAGGTTGTTTTCTTTATCTGCACACGCTGCATCTGCGGGGAAGTTATTAAATTGTGATTTACAAGGCGGGTTTCTTCACGAGGCACTCCAGCGGCCGCTGCAGGTCTTTTCTCATATTAATAAAGTGCTGGGCTTTATTTATTTATTAACTCGTTCATTTAGCCATTAATGTGGTGAAATGTGGCCACTGTTCTCGTGCGTGCGCTGTAATGGGCTTGCACGGAACGCCGTCTGATATGCAGCTGGTAACCCACATGCTTTTATTCCTGAATAGTCCTGAATCGACTCCCAATCCAGCGCAGTAATGAGCAGTCAGGGGTGGGGAGAGGTTGTAGGTTGGCCTTTATGGTAGAAGTGGTACGTGAGGCGAATCGTCAGCGCTGTGAGTGTGTGTGTGTGTGTGTGTGTGTGTGTGTGTGTGTGTGTGTGTGTGAGACTCGCAGTGGCAGGGCGTTTGTAATGAGGTACAGGTGAAGTCTGACAGACGGAGTTTTTATTTCCCTCTTTGGTGTGGGAATCTCGCTCCTGAAGGTTGTCAGCCTGTTTCTTTAAAAGCGAGAGGCCGTGGCTGAACTGATGCCGCTCGGCGTTCAAAGCCCGTCTCCATCGCTTGAAGTCGAAATGACAAAAGGAACCTTCCTGACGGCACCTGCGGAAGGTGTTTTATCCAGACGAGGAGGGTCCAGGCTTGCAGTGATCACTCGGGGCCCATCAGCTCCTTTCAGAACCCATTTACATCACGAATGATGCCACACTGGTTTGGAATGATGCCACAGCACACTCGGAATAAAGCGTGTCCCGTGTTGTCGCAGATGCTCGATTGGTGTCGACGGGTTGTAGATTAAAGCCAGCTGTCCAAAACGGTGCCATAGTGTTCTAGATTGAACCCACATTGTTCTAGAATTATAGCTTTCTATTCATGAATGATGCCATGTCGCTCTGAATCGATGCCACAACACTTTGTAATGATGCCACGGTTTTCTAGATTAATGCCAAACTTTCTGGAACGGTACCATATTGTTCTAGAACAGTGCTACAACGTTCTAGAATTATACCACAATATTCAAAAATAGTGCCACAGTTTTCCAGAATGATACCACAGCGTTCTAAAATGATGCCATATTGTTCTAGAAACACGATACCTTTGTTCCAGAATGGTGCAAGTGTTTTGGAATGGTGCCATATTGTTCTAGAATGATGCCATGGTGTTCTAAAATTATGCCATATTGTTCTAGAAACATGCCACATTTGTCCCAGAACGATGCCAGTGTTTCAGAATGGTGCCATATTGTTCTAGAATGATGTCACAGTGTTCTAAAATGATGCCACAGTGTTCTAGGAACATGCCATATTTTTCCAGAATGATGCCACAGTGTGCAGGAATGATACCAATGTTCTAGAATGATGCCATAGTTCCCCAGATTGATACCAGTGCTGATTGATGCCAGGACGATGCCAGTGTTTAAAAATGCGTTTTAGTGTTCTACTACACTAAAGTCACACTGTTCTAGCTTGTTCCACGGTGTTCTTACTTCCTGTTCATGTTCCCGTAGGTATGTTTAAAGTGCGTCAGGATACTCTGATCCCATCAGCTCCATTTAGAGCACATTTACTCCAAATCGCTCACATTCAGGTCTAAAATGGCCCTCAGAACGGCGAGGTGTTCACTGCTCGATGGCAGTTTGTGCATGATAGAGGGACGTCTAATGGCTTCAGTTCTCTGCTGAGATGATGCCTCCCTTCAGATTTTCACAGAATTTGTCCTTCATTTGTCGTCCTGTGAAAATGGCCAGCGGATTTTTTCGCTGAGAGCCCGGGCGATCCCCCCATTGTGCTGCGGAGCTTCAGATCTTTGGGATAATGAAGTTAAGCTGTGGAAGGTTTCAGACGCTGGGGCAGGATTAAACGACTAATGGCTTTTTGAGAATCAGTCCCTTGAGCTCCAGACACAAAAAGATCCAGGCTGAAATGTTGTTACTGTTGTATTAAGCTACTTCAGCTGTTACGCGTCGCAGAAATGCGGCTTTGATTCACATCTAATGGGAGCTAATGTGCATCCACATCGCTGGAGTTACTCGCAATGGAGCTCTTCTGTGCATTTAGATGCCTACACACCAAATGAGCTATCATTACATTCTGTTCCAAAAAATGCCACTTCCTCTGACGGCACGAAGAGCACCTATCTCCATTAGCTGGTGACCTTCACTCGTCATGGAGCGAGGATTTAATATGGTTTATGGAAGCATACAGACTGAGCAGCTGTCCATCACGGGACCGGATCGTGACTGGACAGCAGAGTTATATTAGTGTGAGGGCGGGAGTCTCATACTGGGTTAGGGAACTGGGTGGGAAAAGGAGAAACACACAACGACAGACTCCAGTATTCACTTTCATTATAAGCACAATATATCTGATATATCACACACAGACCATGTCAAAATAAAAGTCACTTGTACAAATGAACAGCCCTGCAGTGTCCAAAAAAAGTCAGTAATCAAAATCACACACACCACATCAAAATAAAAGTCACTAATGCAAATATGCTGTGCCAGAATAAAAGTCACTAATACAACGAGTAAAAAGACTGTGTCAAAATAAAAGTAGAACAAATGAACTGTCAAAATAAAAGTCATTAATAGAAATGAATAACCAGACTGTATCGAAATAGAATAGAATTAAACACAAAAAACCCTTCAAACTGGATGTTAAAATGTGATGTCTCACATTTGTCTACCTTTTCCTTTTTTGCTGATTCCAATAAATTGTGGGAAAACTGATTAAAGAAAACTGATACTTTAACTGATACTTGTTTTATTGCTGCTACTTCTAACATCTTTGGTTTTTAATTTTGTTGGGAAAAAAAGACATTATTCATCTTTTATTTTGGCAGCAACGTTCATTAAAACTGGATTTTTGAGTGAATGATGCCTCTTTATTGTCTTTATTATTAGTTAGTAAATGCATAAAACAACCTCAAGCTGATCAGTTTCTGAATATTCAATTCGTCATTTCAATAATCGATAAATGATCCAAACAGACTAACAAAATCTTCATGTCTCGCAGCCCGACTTCAAAGGAGTTCTTGTTTGAAGGATGGGTTGTGATGCTCTAATGGCTGTCATGCTCATCATTACAGAAGGGAAGTGCAGGAATAAGATGAGGAAGGCGATCCCAGGGCACCAGACACAAATTGGCAATTTCTCGCTCACAAATTACACCCCCCCCCCAAACCCTGTTGTTTTCTCAGCACCCGTCACTGCTCTCATCTGCCCCATCGCTGTATCTGACAGGCTTTTTCTCTCAGAAGCACACTGTTGGAGCTCTGCTGAGCTATATGACAAATCTCCATTAGCTGGTCTGAGCTGCAGACAGGCTCAGGATGTCCAGCGGGGACAGAAAACCCGGACCAAGGACTTCAATACATAACGCACGAATGCAGACTACAATCGCTGTTCTGGATGAACATCCACATCCATCCCTCTTAATCAGGGGCTTTCACTGAAATGTGAATGGATGAGCGTTTAATGCTGAACACGGTGACCCCTGTGACCACCTTGTTTGTTCTGAGACCTCCTCCTGACTCTGATTGGTCCTAACCACCACATTGGTTGTTCTGAGACCTCCTCCTGACTGTGATTGGTCCTAACCACCACATTGGTTGTTCTGAGACCTCCTCCTCACTGTGATTGGTCCTAATCGCAACCTTGTTTGTTCTGAGACCTCCTCCTCACTGTGATCAGTCCTAATAACCACCTTGTTTGTTCGGAGACCTCCTCCTCACTGTGATTGGTCCTAATAACCACCTTGTTTGTTCGGAGACCTCCTCCTGTTTGTGAAGGTGGTATATATAGGTTCTCATATATAAGAACCCTTGAAGAAGCCTTTTTAGGAGTCTACAATGGAGCTCTTTGTTATGCATTGGCGGTTCCTCTCCCTTACCTCCTCAACTGTCTGCACTCTACCTGAAATGGGAACACAGTGTTGTAGCACTTTCATCAAAGTTGGCGCCTGTCTTAGCTGTTCCACTTGGATGGTGCCTCTCTTGGATGAAAAGTTCTGCCAGTTGAATAAATGTAAATGCGATCAATCTTAAGCTCCTCCATTCTTGTTAGAAGGCTCGTGAGAAGAGTCAGGACTGTGGCGAGAAACAGCAGCAGCCTGCATGTCGTCTGAGTCGGTCTATTAGAGATTACTAACATGCATAAAGTGTGAGCTTCCTAAAGCCACAAAGAGCAAAAATCAGTTAACGTCTGCAGATATTAATCATGCATATATATGTGTGTATTCTACTTACAGCGCCGTTGGCCTTACACCACGGTGCTGTGTGCCGCTGAGGTTTGGGCACTGCCCCTGCCTGTTGGCCTTGGCTGTTGCTTGGCTGGAGCTTTGCCCGTTAGCCTGAGGCGTCCCGGCCAGTTGGCCAGGCTAATCGAAGAGAGAGGACGGTCAGTGTGCTACCAGACACTCCCCGTGTGGGGATCAGTTCTACAGCCTTGGGCACCAACCGAGTAAACACCAACAGACCCAAATATGAGCAGTTCTTTTTCTATAGCTCATATTTTCCCAGTTTGGAAATATAATTATCACACACTGTATGCACAAAAGTATTGGGACACCTGATCATGCATTGTTCCTTCTGAAATCAAGGGCATTAAAAAGAGTTTATCCTGCTTTTGTTGAAGTAACTGTCCTCTCTACTGTCCAGGGAATGCTTTCCACTAGATCTTGGAATGCTGCTGCCAGGATTTGATTGCATTTAGTGACACAAGCGTTATAGAGGTCAGGATATTGAATGATCTCCACCTCACTCCTTTCCCAACTCCCCAGCTCATCCACTGGAGTGGATGCTGGGGGGCTTTATTCCCATCTAGCCCATGCCTGGAATTAGGTTTGGCGCCAATAAGTTCATGTTTTTCTGCTCTAGAGAGTTCTTCTCTATTGGCTGTACTTCTCTAAAGGAACTAGACAATGTGCATTTGCACATCTGTATCAGCAATGGATGCAACGTAAAGGAGCTGAATGCATTCATTAAAAGTGGTGTCCATGAACTTGTGGACACACCATGTATGAAGATGAACTAGCCAGTAGGGTTCATTATCTCCTAATAACAGAGATGGGATATGAGATGTATCTATGCATCTTCTGTTCTTCTGTCAGGCTTGTAGGACTCCTGGTCAGCAGACACAGAGATGTTTTGAACATTGAGTTTATTAATCATAATGCAAAAAAACTACTGTGAATGATTTGGAGACCATTTATTTGAGCATATCACATGGAGTCCCACAGGGCTCTATCTTATGGTTTATGAAATTGATGGAAATTATGAAGGTACTGTAGTCAGGAGGGTGAAGAACTGAAGTGTGCCCCCTGCTGGGTGCTGGGTTGTGTAACTCCAGACTGGTCAGAAAGCCAATGTTAACCCTTCTCCACTGTCAGAAATACCTACTGTGGACCCGGGAGCATTGAAATTGGATGAGAACAATGTCTTCAAGACCTGGGTGGGTCCTGTTTTTCTTTTGCACCATGTTTACAGCCGGTATGTGTGCTGTTTACCTCTGGTAGGTGCTGGAGCAATTATTCAGTTCCATGGAGGCTCCAGTTTGCTCCCTAGGAGGCTTGAAGGATCTGTTGGAACATCTTGGTGCAGGGATATCACAGATACCACCTTCAGAGGTGTTGTAACTGGAGCGGTTTTGGTGGCACCAATGACAAATTCAGCAGATAGTGTTAATGTTTTGACTGATTAGTGGAAAAAAAATGTGACCTTGTGCTGTATGATGTTATACTGGTGAGCTGTCAAGACCACTTACCCACACTCTCGCTGATCCCAGATCACACTCAGCTTCCCCCAGCGTTCCACATCAAAGGGAATCCCACCCTCCACTCTAATTGTTTTCCAGAGATAGCATCACAGCCTTTAATTGCTTGTGCCTTATTAAGGGATGTGTTATTAAGTGGAAAGAGTGAATGTAAATCCCCTGATGGAGTTTACAGCCTCAGGTTCCATGCCCCCTGCGTCGGCTCCTGGGACTCAATCAGGAAGGCTTGAAATTGTGTGTTGGTGCCCCTAACTGAGCCGTTTCCATTATAAAGGCCTCTGTGTGGCTGTTTTTTTTTTTTTTTCAGTGTTGTGAATTTTTCATGCGATCTTTAAAGCAGCTCGTCTGGATTGAGGCTGGACGCTCAGGAGGCCAATGGGTGGGAGAGCGATAAAGAGATCCTAATGACCGGGCGAATGAAGGACAGAGTGACATATGGGCTAGGTCTCTCTCTCTCCCCCTCTCTCGCTCTGTGCTGTGTGGTATAGAGGTGTACTTTACACTGCTGTAAATGCTGTCGTTCATATGTGGAGGCAGCACCAGCCGCGAGGAGAACGCTGTAGTGTATA
>CM067503.1:3769132-3839132 GCA_034509495.1 Acestrorhynchus altus | reverse complement strand
TGTAAAGAAGTACTGCTAGTAGAATCGGATTCTCTGACACATAAACGGAACCTGTGGATACCAAAAGCAGGATAAACTCTTTTTAACACCACTGAATGAATGAGCAGGTGTCCCAATATTTTTGTCCATATAGTACATGGGAATGTGTAAACCAATGAACTGTAACTTTAAAACCACCTCCCAATTACTGCTCAGACCTATAGTTTTGCATTTTACTACAGTAAACGTGTTTCATGTCCAGATCGTGGCCCAAGTCCATCTAAACCTGCTTCTTCTGTTTCTTCTGGTTCTCGTTCCATCCTTATTCCAGGTCTTCAAATGATTCAATAATGACTGTTGAAGTGGTCTCTCAAAGGAAGGTGTCTCTGAATGCATTCTGCTTTCAGATGCATCTGTATTGTGAAATGTGCTATTAGGCATAATTGACTTTGGAGTGCCCTCGAGCACACGGTTCCTGTCCGTTCTGAGGAAATTACTGCTCAGAGGTGGTGAAGTTCACAAAGGCTCTGAAGACGTGGATGTAGAACAATAAGAAAAATGTGTTCTTTATATAAAAAAACTCATCCTGGATAAACTGCAGGGTTTTTTTGTGCTGTGTTTAAACAGAGAAGAGGAAACGTCACACTGCTTTAACATTCACGCTCCACAGGATAGTGAGTCCTGTGGTGGTGGGACAGGAACTGGACAATGGCACTGTTGATAATACATGTTTAGAGCAGGGGACCAGCAATGGGAGGCTTTTCAGAACAAATGTAATAAAAAATACCGTAGAACCGGCAAGAAAAAAAATCATTCGTACTTCCACAAAAACGTCCTCTGTGAAGGCTGTGAATTAGAGTCAGTGAATAAGAGTCAGTGAATAAGAGTCAGTGAATTAGAGTCAGTGAATAAGAGTCAGTGAATTAGTCAGTGAATAAGAGTCTGCGAATAAGAGTCTGCGAATAAGAGTCAGTGAATAAGAGTCTGTGAATAAGAGTCTGTGAATAAGAGTCAGTGAATTAGAGTCAGTGAATTAGAGTCAGTGAATAAGAGTCTGTGAATAAGAGTCTGTGAATAAGAGTCAGTGAATTAGAGTCAGTGAATTAGAGTCAGTGAATTAGAGTCTGTGAATAAGAGTCTGTGAATAAGAGTCAGTGAATTAGAGTCAGTGAATTAGAGTCAGTGAATTAGAGTCTGTGAATAAGAGTCTGTGAATAAGAGTCAGTGAATTAGAGTCAGTGAATTAGAGTCAGTGAATTAGAGTCTGTGAATAAGAGTCTGTGAATAAGAGTCAGTGAATTAGAGTCAGTGAATTAGAGTCAGTGAATTAGAGTCTGTGAATTAGAGTCTGTGAATTAGAGTCTGTGAATTAGAGTCAGTGAATTAGTCAGTGAATAAGAGTCTGCGAATAAGAGTCTGCGAATAAGAGTCTGCGAATTAGTCAGTGAATTAGAGTCAGTGAATAAGAGTCTGCAAATTAGAGTCAGTGAATTAGAGTCTGTGAATTAGAGTCTGTGAATAAGAGTCAGTGAATAAGAGTCAGTGAATAAGAGTCAGTGAATTAGTCAGTGAATAAGAGTCTGCGAATAAGAGTCAGTGAATTAGAGTCTGTGAATTAGAGTCAGTGAATAAGAGTCAGTGAATAAGAGTCAGTGAATTAGTCAGTGAATAAGAGTCTGCGAATAAGAGTCTGTGAATAAGAGTCGGTGCAGTTTCACCATGAAGTTTAGTGTCACATCACAATAAACACAGCGAATGAAAAACAGTTGCACATCGTTCACAGTCGTAAATCAGATGCATAACAAACAAAATAAATAATAAAATAAAGATAAAGACTTTATAGAAACTATAAAAGGAACGTTTGCATTATATTTACAGGCACTGGGTGTAGAATTAGATATACTGGTGTGGGAGACAGTCCGTGATGGGTGCAGTGGGAGACTCCTAGGTTCTGCTTAACCCTTCGTGATAAACGGCAGAGCTTTACTAATATCTGCGAATGGTTTGTATCACACAGCGCTCCTCGGTTCAGTGAATTCATCAGACGGAGGTTCTTCCTGTCCGAGTTCTCCGTTCTGACATACACCTTCAGACTTCGATAAACCCAATGTCCTTGGATATTACTATAGTGTTTTTTGTTCTGTCCCTCTGAACTCGGCATGCGAGAAGACTGAGCAGCCAGAAGAGACGGTGAACCTCATTCTGAAATTCCAGAAATTCATTCTGCGTCTCCTCTTTGAAGACAATTTGGAGAGTAACAGCTGAACGCAGCTGCTTTGAAGAGCAACCCGGAGATCGTCCTTGTTCATAAACCGTCTGACACAGATGTGCAAATGCACACAGGTGGTCTAGTCCCTGTAGAGAAGTGCTGCCAATAGAATCGGGCCCTGGAGCAGATAACCGTGAACATATTGGCACCGTCGTGGCACCGTCGTGGAACTGTTTTCTCTGGAATGATGGTGATCCATGCAGAACTCTTGGGATCAGTTGAATATTTGGGATTCAAAGACATGCGTTATGATGGCAAAATGTTATTAATGAGCAGTATGACGCTGCCCCTCCCTCCCACCTGGCTCAGAGAGCCTCCCTGATGTCACGTTGCTCTCACAGATACGTCACGCTGGGGAAGGGACATAAAAGTGAGAGTGAGTGCAATTACTGTCCATCATTAGCTCTCACATATCGAACGGTCTGGTAAAAATATACTGGGGTCAGATTTGAGTATATGCCCATTTTTAGCCCACGTTATGAGTGTGTGTGTGTGTGTGTGTGAAGGGGGTGGGGGGTTGGATCAGGCTTCCTGCCCCCACAGGGAGCTTCCATGCTGTGATAAAAGGCCCGAACACCTTGCCAGGCTGCTAATGGCTCAGCGGAGGCTTTTCATCTCCTCCAGGGAGCACAAAGAGCACACTGGGAACACAATGCCTTTCCAATTGGTCGATATTTATTTATTTATTTATTTATTTATTTATTATGTATGTATTTATTTGTGCCTCATTTCTGTCGGATTCTCCCCAAAGCGCTGTTGGCGCGTGGTCTTTGGTGCTGATGTGGGAGGGATGATGATTTCTTAAAAAAAAAAAAAAAAAAAAAAAAAAAAGAAGGACAGGAACATAAGACAAATGGTTTATGAGGAGCGATTCATCAGAAGATCAGATTGGATCCGAGAGCGTGTTCTCTCATTAAGAGGAAAACGCCCGCAATGTTTTGTTAATAGCTTTCTTTTTCGCTCATCATTTTTCTGTCACTGACAAAATCAGCACCGTTTAAGCCCCCACGTTGTCTTTAAATCGTAATGAAGATGTGTCTTTTATGTGTGTGTGTGTGTGTGTGTGTCTGATATTTCTCTTGGGTTTTGTGCCTCACTGAGACATCTGGAGTCTCAGCGTTCTGCTGATCCCTCATAATCCCTTTTGCTGTCTTTGATTTATGACCAGGCCAGGAGAACCGTTCTCTCTTTCTCCTGCGTTCAAACCAACCTAGATCACCATCAGCGCTGAGCGTGATTAGTAAGAGTGAAAACACTGCTACATCAGAGTGTTGTGATATATTATGTTCTGCAATAAATATTGGTTTTAGTGAATATTTAAAGGCGGTGGTTCATTGTGTGTTGTGTTCAAACCCCGACCACTAGGTGGTAGTTTTGCACGTGGTCCTCAGATCATTCTGATTAAATAAAAAGTAAACTTTTCTTTCACACAGACTTTATGCACCTGATCGTGTTTCTTATTTCAGCTTTACTAAAATTTGATTGTAAAAAAATATCAATAAAATCAGAATATAACGTCTTGCATCCAGTATCGCGATATATATCACACTTATCATATCGGCAGGTTCTTCAGCAGTGAATACTGCATCATAGCCATCAATCCTACCAGATCTGTATGAAATTCTATATTCATGGTTATTAAATTCCGTTTTTGCCCTAAGAATAATCACACTAGCTAGCCCACACTAGCCCACTAGCTAGCCCACACCTGGCATTAGTCATGGTCCCAGTAGATTCATGTTTATCCTCCAGAAAGTCCAGATCTATTGGCAGTACTTCTCTATGGGGACTAGACTAGCTGTGTGTGCATTTGCACATCTGTGTCAGCAATGGATGCAACTTAAAGTAGATGAATGAATTCATTAGAAGTGGACATATAGTGTGTGTATATGCCAGTTTAAAGCTAAGGTGTAGGTAACTGGTGTCAGTGGGGTTAAATGTGTGCTTTATTTAGTGTGTGTGTGTGTGTGTGTGTTTGTGTATTCCCTCACTGTGCTTGCTTACAGGACCCCTGTGATAAAGGTATTTAGGTATTCAGTATCTCCGCCAGTGCCTTCACTCTTATCAGCTGCATTTCTCCTCCGCACAGATTAAGTGGACACTGAGTTCAACCCGAAAACAAAAAAGCAGCATTTATTTAACGTACTTTCTTCTTTTCCCTTTAATCCCTTTTATTTTCCTCCAGACCCCTCAGGGAGGAGTGCTCGACTGGCTTTCTAGAAAGACGCGTTTCTCGGAATGAATTAAAACGAAACCTGAAGCGTCTGTAATGTAACACTCTGTCTTTCTTCCTCAGAGGAAAAAAGCACATCAGCTCTCCTCCTTAACAAGACCGTCACCGAGCCGCCTGGCGCCTGAGGCCCTTCCGTCAGCTTCCCGGCCCTCATTCCACTTTTAAAGTAGCCCCGCCATCAGATTCCCTCACGTTAATTCACTCTGAAGTCTGAAAATGTCTCCTCCTGTCACTGCTGGGAGGTTTCCCACATTAATGCTTGAGAAGAGTGAGGTCTTACATTGAAAGCTAGCCAAAGCAGAACCTGTATCACCCTCAATCTGGCTCCAAGACTTGCACTCAGCACTTAGCCTCAGGGTGAATCGCAGCCTCTCTCTAGAAGGATAGTCACTCAGATTCACCCCACTCCTCCTGAAATGCAGCTGGTGATATATCGATCTTTATATCTATATCACGATATAAACAGAGCGGGATACGGCTGAGTGATATATCGATCTTTATATCTATATCGGGATATAAACAGAGCGGGATACGGCTGAGTGATATATCGATCTTTATATCTATATCACGATATAAACAGAGCGGGATACGGCTGAGTCATATATCGATATTTATATCTATATCGGGATATAAACAGAGCGGGATACGGCTGAGTGATATATCGATATTTATATCTATATCGGGATATAAACAGAGCGGGATACAGAGCAGAGAAGTGTAGGTACCGTACAGTGTAAAGGACAAACTGTGGGTCACTGACATATAGCCAGGAGGCCTGCAGGCCAATGTAACCTTTGATATGAACCAAAGGAAACATCCCTTTGCAGCTAAATCACAGTAACAGCAATGACATCACTGACTCCGCTTTTAGTTACAGCAGTGACGGCAGACCTGACCGTAATGTGTCTCAAGGTTCTAGCTAATGAGGCAATTACACTGGATGCAGGAAAGAGGTGAACGACCTTCAGAAAAGAACTGATACTGAAGTCTGCTCCGTGTAATGATGAAACCTAAAAGCAATGCTGGAGAAGAGCTTGTTCTCACATCAAATTAATAATGGTTCATTTTGTCCTGACGTGTCCTTTTGAACATTAAAAAGAGTTCACTTGTGTTTATGAACTAAACCTGGATGGATTCTCACACGGAAAGCGGTCTCTGGCTACAAAACGATCTCTGTGCCCCGGCGGTACAATACCACGAGCTGTAATATATAAATAAATAGATATAAATAACAATATATCGCTCAGCCCGTATCCCGCTCTGTTTATATCCCGATATAGATATAAATATCGATATATCGCTCAGCCCGTATCCCGCTCTGTTTATATCCCGATATAGATATAAATATCGATATATCGCTCAGCCCGTATCCCGCTCCGTTTATATCCCAATATGAAGAAAACATCAAAGTTCTCCTCATGGGAGTCTAGTACTTTTTGTAGTGCTCATCAACACCTGGTTTGGTAAATCAGTGCTTAATAATAGTCAATCAGGTGTGCTGCTGATGGAATTGAACACATCCATGTTTATAAGGATATTTTTGTCTTGAATTTTAAGAACAGTTACGAAAAAGAGATGCATGAATACATTTCCTCTTGCCATGTGTTTGTAATGCAGTAGTGTTGTTTTGTAGTAAATCAAGTTGTGTTTGTGCTGTCAGTGTATTCATGAATTTATGTATTTTGATTAATGACGAGCAGTGTCGGTGCTGTAACAGAACAGCTAATTATATCAGTATTTGGCTGCGGGCGGAGAAAGACGACAGCAGAATGTTTGTGTCACTGAGAGAAATGAGAAATGATTAAATCCTCTCTTTTGCTGTATGTCTTTCTCTCCACACCCCCCAACCCCACCCCCAACCCCACCCTTTCCCACTCTTTTCTGTCTCTTTTGATTTGCACGTGTGGTGGGTGTGGAGTCTACTGTACCCCAGCTGCCTCACTTTGAACCTGATTGCCTGAGACATGTTCAAGTTCAGTCTGAACATATTTTGGTTTTCAAAAAAGAGGACAGCGGGGACACCCTGCTTTTGTTGGAGTAACTGTCTCTATTGTCCAGAGAAGGCTTTCTACTAGATTTTGGAACATTGCAGTGAGGATTTGAATGCATTCAGCAACAAGACCATTGGCAAGGCCAGGATGTTGGATGGTCAACACCCCACCTCATCCCCAACTCCCCAACTCCAGTATTCCAGAGAACATAGTCCCACAGTTCCATAGCTCAATGCTGGGGGGCTTTAGCCCCCTCTAGCCATTTCCTGGCATCAGACATGTTGCCAATAAGTTCATGTTAATCTGCTCCAGAGAGTCCTATTCTAATGTCAGTACTTCTCTGTAGGGACTCTGTAGGAGCTGTGTGCAGTTGCACATATGTGTCAGCAATGAGTGCAGCATAAGTAACTGAATTCATTCACTGTCAGGGGTGTCCACAAACCTTTGGACACAGTGTAGTATGTATGGTTGTTATGGTGTTGCTGGGTGGCTCCTAGGTGATATACAATATAGTAACGTAGGTGACTAAGTGGTTGCTGGGATGTTTTTAAATGGTTGCTACGGTATCTCAGGTGGTTGCTCTGGTGCTTTGTGGTTGATATAGCTTTTGCTGTGTGTTTGCTGAACGAGCGTTCTTGCAAGGTCACTAGGCTGCTAGTTGGTCACTCTGTTGTTCTAATATCCCGGGTGCTTGCCATGGTGCCTCAGCTTGCTCAGTTGCTGCCAAGCGGTTGCTGTGGTACACTTGGGTACACCTACTAGTGCATTTTTATCATTGTGGCATAAGAACAGTGCGCCAATGTTTGCACCCCATTCCTTACCGTGTAAAAGAAAAACGTGTTCATGCATCCATGCAGGTACATGTAGACCAGGTGTGCATGGGTGAAGGTGGGGCCTAGAGTGTTCGTTTAGAAATTCTAACCACTTTTATCTCAAAACGAGGACGTAATTTGCTCTGTTAGTTTTTACATGCTATAGACTTGTTAATGTTGTTTCTGACTCCGTATAACTGTCATCTATAAACACAGACACACTTCAGGCTTTAGGTTTTTTAGTTTGCAGCTCGGAGACCAGCGAAGCTGATTATCTGGGGTTTCTGTCGGGCTTTGAGAGCTACTGGAGCAGAATTAAAGCAGTAAAATAAAGGCCGTGTGCTGTAGCTGCTTTGGAGTTGGTCTGACGAATGTGCGCAGAGAATCAATGTGACCCTGTTCTTATCTATTCATTACTGACTTTAACCTTCATGTATTTGTGCTGTTTTTTTTTGCACAGATGATGAAATTCGCCTGGGACAACTACAAGCAGTACGCCTGGGGAAAGAATGAACTGCGGCCGCTGACCAGAAACGGACACATCGGTACCATGTTTGGTGAGTGGCGAACTGGATTGGACTGCATTTCTATTTGATTAGACCAGGGGTAGGCAATCCTGGTCCTGGAGATCTGGATTACTGCACGGGGTTGCTGAGTACCCTGCTCTAACGGACCTGATACCCCTCCACAGTCCACAGTCGGAGAGAGGAATGGGTTGTGTGTGAGGGGTGCAGACTCAGATTTATGGCCTCTTGATGACCCTTCACACCAGTCGAAGCATATCAAGCATGTTTGATTTTTTTTGCCCTGACTCGTTGCCCCAAGCGTGATCTAGTAGTGTGGACTGGTCAGTGACTCAACCCGAGTAGGTCCTGTCAACAGCCCAATACATTCTGCTTATTTCCCACCCACCTCAAATGGGTTTTTCATGTTTTTAACATAATGAATCAGTGGAGCCGTGGATCTGTGTTCTCTGGAATGATGGCCATTGGGGATGCTCAACTCAGATATTGGTTGGAGCACCATCATTCCAGAGAACACAGATTTGTTGGAGAGTTGGAGGATGAAATCAAATCCTCAGAAGCAAAGCCCCAAAATTTTGTAGAAAGTCTTCTCTGGGCAGTCAAGACATTTACACCATCAAAAGCAGTATGAACTCTTTTAAGACCCATGATTTCCCGAGTGCATAGCAGGCTAAGGTGCTACCACTATGATCCTGGGATCATGAGTTCGAATCCAGGACGAATCCATGCTGCTCACCATTGGCAGCCGGGGTCTCCCTCGGGGGCTGGGTAGATGACACTCTTCCCAACATCACATATAAGTGTGCTGCTGGTCGGCGCAGGCGTCTGCCGACCATTGTGTCAGAACCGGGGATCAGGTGTTCTGCTCCAAGCACAATGGCTACCAGCAAATGGTGGCAGTTCGAAAGGGTAGGAATCCTTCATATGACCTGGAGGAAACATGTGGACGATATCTCCACCCTAGTGCCGGGGGCAGACACATGATTTGGGGGACAACTTAGGGGCATGCGTAATTGGCATGTCTAAATTTGTGGGGGTGAAAATTGGAAAATGGCATAAACAATAAAAAAAGACCCTTGATTTCAGAAGACACAGTAAATGAGCAAGTGTCCATATACTGAATTCGTGGTCAAGCCATGGAAAAGAAACTTCAGCTATCTGTTAGGGCCTCTGTTCGTTTCCACTGACAGCGCTTAGTGTGTTTAGTGTGATAACTTCAGGTTTAAGCCTGAGTCACTGCCAGAACCGCTGTGAGACACAGGCTGAAGGCCCATGTACTTTTTGTCCGGATTAATGTCACTGGTTTGTGGGAAGTGGTTTCTTCTGTCTGACAGTTTTTCCTTTCTGCTTTTTAGCGATGTCACTGAGTGCCATTTAAACGGCGGCTGTGGTGTCACACGCTGTGTGTCCTTGCAAGAAACGAAGAGCGGACCCTTGTCTCCGTTCCTGACACTTTCTGTTGCTTATTTCCGAATTAATTGAAAGCTGACCATCCTGTCTGTCTCTCTGCCTTGCGGGCATTTCCGGCTCTGCGCTGAGAGCTGAAATGTGAAATGGTGAAGAGTTTAACTGGGAGAAAATCAGGCCCAAATGATTGCAGGAAAGCGCAGACAGACAGTCGTACAAATCAGCTTGTTCTATTTGTATCATACGTTATATAATGGACACTGGTGCTGGTTTTGGGGAGCTAGGAATTCTGCTAAATTCTAAAATGATAAACGATAAGATGTTTCATTTGTTCTAGTTGATATTTCGCTTTCAGTTTTCCTTTCTGAGGCTTTTCAACACCTGCACTTCGTTTGCTTTGGTCCAAATCAGTTAATGAGTTAGTGAACTTGGATTTTTTCAGGTGCTTTGGTTCGATTTCACGCAATGAAAAGTATAAGAGGACCAAAATGTGCCACAACAAACTGTCTGACACACTGTCATTCTCTCCAGTGATTGGTCAGTCCTGTCTGGGGCAGAGCAAGAAGGTAACTAAATGAAGAAGGTGGTGTGTTCTGGACCAGTGCCGATTAGTGTACAGTTAACTGGAGCAGCAGTAGAGAAGGTGTTTGTTCATAGCTGTAGTGATTATCTGACCAGTACAGATGCACCTGCAGAGCTGGTCAGCTCAAACCTGCCCAGTACACCTGATATTTAGGTGACTTCTGTGGATCAAGGTGGTGACTTCTCACCACCAAGGGTCCATCTGCACAAGTGGCCTGAACAGAACTCAGATTCAGCATGTGTTTGGATTGTCCTCAAGAAGACTTAGCAGGACTAGGCTATTCCGATGGAGATATATACATGGACATATATGGTTAAGACTAAGCTATTGGTCAGACTTTTAAGGTGTGTGTGTGTGTGTGTGTGTGTGTGTGTGTGTGTGTGTGTGTGTGTATACTGTTTACACACATTTTTGGGTTTCAGCCACGTGAACTGGCTGTGTGTGTGGGTGTCAACCTATTGGCCTCTGAGTAGACAGAAACATCTGGGAAGAGGAGTGTGTGTGTGTGTGTGTGTGTGTGTGTGTGGGCAGGTGTGTGTGTGAAGTCAGGTATGAAATTGAAGGCAGTGTTCTTTAATTTAATCCTGTGAGTAAACAGAAGCAGTGTGACAGCGCTACGCTGCACTTAGCTCGCTTGTTAGAAACATGTCAGTACACTCCAACACACGCACGTGCACGTGCACGCGCACACGCACACACACACACACACACACACACACACACACACACACACACACACACACACTGATATAATTGCATTCCCTGTGATTTGCTAGACTGACCATACGTCCTCTTTCTCCCGGACATGTCCAGTGTGGATTTATAAATTATGTAAAATGTCAGGATTTCAGATTTATTTCACACCAGCGTTTGTTCCTACAGTCCACGAACATCCATGTGTGAATTTTCACAGCTTTAAACGCGTCTAAGATAAGAGATTAGATAAGATAATCCTTTATTAGTCCCGCACTGGGGAAATTCACTAAATTTAATCCCCATCTTCTCATCAGCGTTATTAGTCTCCGTCATTCTCCAACCTTCAGCTTGGCTCCACCTTACATCTCCTTTAACCTCCCTCATTTCTGTCGGCATGTTTCTGGAAACGTGTTCTGATGCGAACAAGCTTTACTTGGTCTGCAAGCATGATAACCGAGCTCAGACCAGTCAGCCTGATTCAACACAACCAGCATCGCAGGAAATCAAGCAGGTCCAAGTTTAAATCAGTGCCATCGGTTTCGGACTTGGTGCAAAACGACGTTATTATGCATGTGTTCCTTTTCAAAACGTGACGGGGTTTTTTTTTTTTGTGTGCGTGCAAATCGGGCTTGGGTTGAAAGGGCCTTCAGACTGTAACACACACCAGAAAGGTCTCTTGAAATGCATTCAGATCTTCGTTTGGTTGCTGAGGTGGAGCTGAATGTGTTTTAAAACCACAGTTGGAATTACTTTAGTCTTTAAACTCTAAAATAAACATCTCCACAGAGCAGAAGGGTGGAGTCACTGGAGCTACTTTTACCTCAGAGCGGTGTATCACGGTGTAGTACGGTAGTAGTGGGGTGTAGGTAGATATTACTGTAGATAGATACAATAGACATGTATACATACAGACAGGCAGACACCTGCTCTTTCACTGTATCTCCTGGAATCATGGACATTAAAGTAGTAGATCTTGCTTTTGTTAGAGAAACTCTCTCTTCTGCCCAGGGAAGGCTTTTTACAAACTTTTGGAGCATGACTGTGAGGCTTTGATTGCATTCAGCAACAAGACTTAGACTTGTAAGGATGTAAGGAACTCATAACTCGTCCCAAAAGTACTGGATGGAGCACCAACATTCCAGAGAACACAGTTCCTCTGCTCCACTGCTCAATGCTGGTGCCAATAGTGTCATGTTTATCTGCTCCAGAGTCCTAGTCTATTGGCTGTACATCTCTACAGGGGCTAGACCATGTCACTTTATATACACACACACACACACACACACACACACACACACACACACACACACACACACACACACACACACACACACACACACACACACACACACAGTCCATATCCATATATCAGATTTGTGTATGGGAGGACTCAGACTCTCAGTACTGGTATCAGTATTTGGGTATCGGAAGACGTCAAATGCTATCATTTCATCTCTACATCACAATGAACTTTGATGTCTGAAGGATCAAAATGGTTTCGGGTGCAGAGGAATGCGGTGCCTGCGGGGTCCACGGCGCAGGGGTGTGCGGTGCAGTTGGTAGAGGAATGAAAGGAGAGATCCAGGCTGGTGAAGAGCAGCAGCGATGGTGGGATTCTGTGGAGTGAATGATGGCTCTATTGTGAGTGAATAGATGATGAGAGAGTGTAAGTGTTCACTCGTTTCTTTGGTAGGTGATTTGCTGAAAAGAACAGAGACTTTTGATCGTGCCTGGTGCCATTAGAACACGCACCTGTGCGCGCGCACACACACACACACACACACACACACACACACACACACACACACACACGCAGGAGCATTTAAAACACTTCATTCATGCTTCATGCTTTATATATATATCACCCACAGGACGACCACAGAGTAGGTATTATGTGGGTGGTGGATCATTCTTAGCACTGCAGTCAGGGTGGTGTGGTGTTCTTGAACGAGTGGATCAAACACAGCGGTGCTGCTGGAGTGTTTAAACCCCTCAGTGTCACTGCCAGACCGAGAACAGTCCACCAACCAGAAATATCTAGCCAGCAGCGTCCTGTGGGCAGCGTCCTGTGAGCACTGATGAAGGACCAGAGGATCACTAATGACAAACTGTGCAGAAACAGAGGAGCTTCTGTCTCTGACTTTAAATCTAATTACATGTGTGTGTGTGTGTGTGTGTGTGTGTGTGTGTGTGTGTGTGTGTGTATGTGAGTGAGTGAGGAGGAGTGAGTGAGAGAGAGAGAGAGAGAGAGAACAAGAGGTGGAGGTGGTGTAATGGAGTAGAGTGTGGAGGACATGCAGTGAGATGAATATGGATGGAAACTGCAAAGAGCTTCAATCCACCAGTGTGTGTGTGTGTGTGTGTGTGTGTGTGTATTATGGGTGTGTGAGAGAGAAAGATAAAGAATATGTGAGTGTTTGAGTATGCATGAGAGTCTGTGGACAGGTGAGTGAGCAGCAGGCAGGTGAGTCTTTTTTTCTCTCTCTCTCTCTCTCTCTCACTTCTCTCTCTCTCTCACTCTCTCTCTCTCTGCCTGTCTTAGTACACAGATGCTGGGTTGACTCAGCCTGAGCTGTTTCAGTCCACTACTGCTCATTAGAGCTAGAGCAGGCAAGGCCATGGACAGTGGACACACACACACACACACACACACAGGAAATGGAGATGGAAAGAGCCCTATTACACTGCTTTGTTTCTGATAGGTGGAAAAATGTCTTCTGTAGGCTGTGAGACAAAGGGCCTTGATATAAAGAGCTGAATATCTCTGCACTTAGAGATCATAGAAAACTGGATAATATATATATATATATATAAAAATATTAACCTAATATCTAAACATGGTTACAGTCAAAATAAACTGCTCTGATCAATAAATATTCAAATATAAAATCGGTCTGTTTTCAATTCAACGTGGCTGAGCCTGAATATCTTACATCAATCAATCAATCAAAGTTTATTTGTTCTTTGTAAAAAAGGAGTCGTCACAGAGCAGCTCCACAGAAATCCGTGTCCGAGCCTCAAATGAGCAGCCAGCGGCAGCAGTGGCAGGAAAAACTCCCTCAGACTAAAAGGAAGATACCTTGAGAACTATGACTAAGAGAGGAACCTGGTTTGGTGACCGAGAACACAGACAAAGGCACAGACATGAGCACACTAACGCTGAACAGAGGAGAAGTGCAGCTGCACTAAATGTAAATGTGAGCGAATATTGAGATACATGTGGAGTGGAAACGTGAGTCGGATGTAAGCTTAGTGTTAGAATTGAAGTCCATGCAGGTCCAGTATTCTGTTCGGCAGTAGAGTCTCAGATGTGGATGAGAAGGCATCGCTGTATGTCTACTATCGTATATATATATATATATATAAACACTGAGGTGGTACAGAGCTAGAGACTGTATTCGTGTATCTGTGAATTAGTGCTCTGGTATCAGGATACCAATTAATAACTGATATATTATTCAGCCGCACTATTAAAGTGTCATTTTCAGGCTGGAGGGGATTTGGAGCTGCTCTTGGCAAGTCCATGGCTCTCTATAGTGGGGTTTTAGCTGAAAGAAGCTGTTCCTCAGCCTTTTTTTTTCTGTATTTACTCACCTGGCTCTGGATACGCCGCTCAGACTGAAACCCATTTGTCAGAGAGAGCAGCGCTGTGCCGCTGTTCAGGTTTATAAATTGAGTAAATAGCAGCACGAGCCAGGCGCTTCCAAAGGGAAACATCAACTTCGGCCCAACAAACCTCCAAACCTCAGCCATGAAAACCCCTGCCAGCCTTGCTCTTTCCTCCAGGAGGGCAATGTTTCTCATCTCACCTTTTCCCTCTGCTGCATCCGTGGAAACCTGGAACAAATTTCTTCTGCCGTGGACACGGAGAGAATAAATGAATCAAGGAAAGCTGAGCTGACCTTCAAACCTCAAGCTTCATGTCCTGCAAGCACAAAAGCGTGAACCATAAAGAGCATTTACTGTAAAGCCAATGCAAAGTGATCCAGTATGAATCTGCAGTGTGTAGTTTTACAGTCTGACAGTAATAATTGTGCAGTGATTATAATCCGCTATGAATCTGTAGTGTGTAGTTTTCACAGTGTGACTAATAATTATGGAGTGATTGTAATCTGGTATGAATCTGCAGTGTGGTAGTTTTAAAGTCTGACAATAATAATTGTTACTGATTGTAATCCGGTATGAATCTGCAGTATGTAGTTCAACAGTCTGACAGTAATAATTGTGCAGTGATTGTAATCCAGTATGAATCTGTAGTGTGTAGTTTTACAGTCTGACAGTAATAATTGTGGAGTGATTGTAATCCGGTATGAATCTGCAGTGTGTAGTTTAACAGTCTGACGGTAATAATTGTGGAGTGATTGTAATCTGGTATGAATCTGCAGTGTGTAGTTTTACAGTCTGTCAGTAGTTGTGTAATGATTTTAATCCGGTATGAATCTGTAGTGTGTAGTTTTACAGTCTGACAGTAATAACAGTGCAGTGATTTTAATCCGGTATGAATCTGCAGTGTGTAGTTTTACAGTCTGACAGTAGTTGTGTAATCAGTCTGACAGTAATAATTGTGGAGTGATTGTAATCCGGTATGAATCTGTAGTGTGTAGGTGATATGCAGTGTGCTGTTATTGTTACTGGTCCCTGTGGTGTGATGCTGATTATCTGATCTATGAGCTTTCGGTCTGGAATGTTTGTGGGAATTTGGGGAAATTAGAAAGATGCTTTTTCCCCAAAACCAATCAACAAGAAATCAATTTACATAATCTTATTTGGGAGAACGAGCGCTTCGGAATATTTTCTGCAGTTCAACAATTTCTTTAGAACAATAGTGGAGACATTAAAACAATGAAGTAACACATATGGAACTACTCCAATCAGTGTGAGGGCCATTTAGACCCGATGAGAGCAGACATTGCACTAATTAACTTTTAATGAGGCACACATAGTAATTAGGGAGGAATAACAAATGATTGTTTTCTAACTCTACATTTTACTATTGTTCTAAATGAAGACAACTGGCTGGAGGACAACAGACACTTAGATCAAGACAGCCCTGTTGAAAACAAACACCATATCTGCTCTCCAGCATAAACCAGTTTACAGTGTGTAGCATCGTGGGCACTGGCACACTGACCGACCAACCCCTAACCAGCAAAAACCTGCAGATGTTGCATTTAAAACACTGTTAGGATGCTTAACCAGTACCACTGCAGCCCTACCAGTACTATATCACCACCAGACCAGTATGAAGGAGTATATGTTGTGTTTTGAACACTGATGTGCTGGTCAACCAGTACCACACCAGCACCAGACCAGCATAAACCAGTACATGTTGTGTTTTGAACACTGATGTGCTGGTCAACCAGTACCACACCAGCACCAGACCAGCATAAACCAGTACATGTTGTGTTTTGAACCACCGCCGGACCATAAGCAGTGTTTTTCAGCCTGGCGAGTTTGTGCTGTTTGCGAGTATGGATCAGATGGTGGTGTGATTTGAACTCCTCTCAACTTTGGCGAGACCTTCTCTCAGATACCTGCGTTCTGAAGAGTCAGGCTGATGACAGGGCAGGAGGCCGTTTTCTGGATGTTGAATACTGAAGTGCTCGTTGGTGGAAAGTGCAAAGTTTTCAGAGTGTTTTTCTTTTAATGGACAAAAACTGCCAGTGGGAGCTTCAGACAGACTGGTATTTAGACCACACACACACACACACACCCACACACACACACACAGCTTCAGACTGCTGCAGGCCATACACTGCAACACAAGAACAGATGGGTGGGGGTGAGTAGGTATCCAGAAGTCATGGGATATCAGTGTGTAAATTCATTATGAAGTGGTGTTACCTTAGTGAACATCTTGGGAACCTGTAGAAGTTGAGGTGTTATCTTGTCAAGCGAGGCATGATAGTGGGAGCCAGATGGAGGTTGTGCGGCATGGTGCATTATCCTGCTGGAATATCCCATCATGGTGTGGATACATGAAGACCATGAAGGTCTGCAACTGGTCGCCGAGCAATGAAGCAGAGGACACGGTCAATGACATGTTTACGTGGATCAGTAGACCCAACCCATGCCATGAGAATGCATCCAACATCAGGATGGACCCATCACCAACCTGGGGTCTATGGCTCCATGGCGTCTGCACTACACAGCAATGTGACCATCACCCCAAATCTATTGGTACTGTGACTCATCTGACCACGGCACATGTTGCCAGTCCTCTAAGGTCCAGTTTGCAACCTTACGAATGCAGGGCTGCTGTGCCTGATGTGGTGGTCTTAACAGAGGCATTCTGGTGGGTCTTCTTCTCCTATATTGCAGAGAAGCTAATGAATGCTGCATGCGGGGCTAATACACTGAATGAGGATGTGAGCTGCTTATCTGCCACTGCGCTGTCCACTGTGGGTGGGAATGCCTAAAACCTGGTATTCCCAGTACGCACATGACACTGTTGATTGCAGAATATTAATTGTCCTCACAACTTCGGAAATGGGAATGTTGCTTCCATCTGGCACTTACTCTCAAGTCTCGTTCAAACCATTCAAAGCCTTGTTCAAAACGAATTCACGTCGACTTCCCATGAGTACGCTGGTCAGTGTTCGAACTCACTCACAAGATCCCACCTCAGAACATATGCAGGTGTGGGCGTTCGCAGGCCGTCCCCCGTGGTCACCACACTTCAGAAACAATTTATGGACTGATATCCCATGACTTTTCACATACGAGTGTACTGAGTGTGTGAACAAGTGAGGGATTAAGTGCTCAGCATCCATTGGTGCTTCCTTTTTCCAGAGTTTTCCTTCCTGGGTCCTCCTGATCTCCTCTCCACCAGGTCCAGCTTTCATCCCTAGAGAGTCTATTAGAGAGAGGGTGAGGACAGAGTGCAGAGATAGTTAGAGTGCTGTAGTATAACCACACACAGAGACTTCCTGGCCTTCCGTCGCTCTCTCTACCTCCGCAAAGCGGGAGGCAGTGGGGGATGCCGGTGATTAAAGTAATGAAGTTTCTCTGCCTGAGAGAAGAGCAGAAAAGGCGTCTGTCTTCAGGACGGACATTGAAAAAGATTAAGACGGCTGTAGACGGGTTTGTCATATAGTCCGAATTGTGAAGAGTAGCCTAAACATAGAGTTGCACCCATTTCAATTTGTCCCTCCTGTAGTCGATTCGGCAAACTCCTATCAACCCCTAGGTTACTAGAGCAACCAGCAAGCCACACCCTAGCAACCACTTGCTTAGTACCTCTATAGAAAACACCTAAGATATCATGCCAAGGCCTAGCAACACCCTAGCAACCACTTGCTTAGTACCTCTATAGAAAACACCTCAGATATCATGCCAAGGCCTATCAACACCCTAGCAACCACTTGAAACAGTGCAACAACTGCCTAGTACCCCTATAGACAACACCTACCATATCATGCCAAGGCCTAGCAACACCCTAGCAACCACTTGCGTAGCACCTCTTTAGAAAACACCTAAGATATCATATTGTACCAATGCCTAGCAACACCCTAGTAACCACCCAGGAACACCCTAGCAGCCACTTGTTTAGTATCTCTATAGAAAACACCTATGATATCATGCCAAGGCCTAGCAACACCCTAGCAACCACTTGGAAAAGCTTAGCATCCAATTACTGCCTCTCCATAGAAAACACTGCCTTACAACTCCGTCCAGCCTAGGCTGTGAGAAAGAGCAGAGCAAACAGCAAACAGTGCTGAATTACAGCTGTCTGTACCCACGCGCTCAGTCTGATTACAGGGGGCGGAGTCTTAGACAAGAGGAAAGCATTAGGTACGACAGCGGGTTGTCATCTCACCCCTCCGTTCCCGTGGAGACGAATGTCACTCTCCTCTCTCGTTTGTCTCCTTAACTGGCCTGCAGGGAACGGAGGAGAGGAGTAATGGCGAAGGCAATGGCAATCTTTATCCAGAGCGAGACGGGCGAAATAAGGGAAACGTTTGCTCAGGCCTCGATTTAACCCCCATTTGTCCCCACCCTGACCTTTATTGGGGCTTCTTTCACCTTCTATTATGGAACATGACACACTGGGGAAGCAGTAAGACCGAGAGCTTTCTGTGCATCACGGCCATGTGTGAATGTTGAGCCTGCATGCCTTAACGGTGCCTTTACTCTAAGGCAGTACAGTTTCATCCAGCAAATCAATGTGCAACGATTTTCCATCAGATTTTTGATCACATAACTGGTCCGGTAGTTTCTGAGATATTGATTGTTCAGTCTGATTGTGTTCATACAAGTTGACCGTTGAGTCAAACCTATATGCAGCTTTTTGATGGGATGTTTTCGTTTCTGCGTAGCAACTGATTTATGGATTTTATTTTTTTACATAGGAATAAATGAGGCGCAGACGTTTGTGCACCCTTATGTGCAGATGATCCAGTTACACCAGTGACACCAAACCAACCACCAATCAGCACCATAGTAGCCACTTGAAATACCATATCAACCACCTCAGATACCATAGCATGTGTCTAGTAACACTAAGCAACGTCATAGTAACCACATGAGATACCTTAGCAACCACCAGCAGTACTACAGCAATCACCTAGATACAACTTAGCAACACCATTTTACAAAGATTAAACTCTAACTGTTCAGACCTGTAGTTGTTTTCATAAATACCTAGCAACCTCCCAAGGGTCCGAAATCTATTTACATAGCAACCACGTTAAACACCATATCAACCACCCAGCAACCATCAGGCATGGAATAGATATGGCTTCAACTATTCACTCCTGCAGTTGCTTAGGCAAATACCTAGCAACCACTGGGTTGCCATAGCAACCAGCAAGCCACACCCTAACAACAAAAAGAGATTCAAAAGCAACCTGGAATCCCCATAGAAACCACCTACGGTATCAGAGGAACTTTCTTGTAACCACCTGCACATGCAAGCCCCCATAGAAACCACCTAGTATACCATAGCAACCACAAAGCAACAGTGTAGCAACCGCTTGGAAGTGGGAATCACTTAAGCCGTTCAACCCACATATAGTGGCTCTTGTTGTTGCTGGTGGTCACTGGGACTCGTAAGAGTTAAACCGTCATGGCTTTGTCTGAAGATATTACATGAATAATGATGAACCCAAGCCATATATGGGCAGAGTTATGTGCGTTCGGCTTTTTCTGCATTAGGACGAGGCTAATTGAGAAGGAAAGGACACATGTTTTATGCTTTAGACCAGCCTGAGGCCACATGCAGGGATTAATGAGCAGCCCATGGAGGATCAGGCTTTAAACGGCACTCTCACTGAGCTTGGAGTGGAGCTCAGACTGAAGCCACTTCAGTGACTGACTCTGTTTGATGTGTTTTAGAACAGCAGGTGGACCATCTGCAGGACGGCTTTATTCCAGCACATTAGCAGTTATGCATGTGTGGTTTACTTCATACAATTCATAGTGGAGGGCTTTCGGGGTCCATCAAATAAACGACAGATAATATATAGAATTGGTTTCGTAATATTTTTCGTGAGTTATTGGCAAAAGACGTTCAAATGTGAAGCCTTCTAGATATACATTTTATTATTACGTAATTCTGGATGTACCGTGTTATACACAGGGTTTGGGAAACTGTTTTTATCATCCTGTCATGATAACATCTCATCAGAGGTGTCCAAACCGTTGCATAAAGCTGTAAATATTATTAGATCTTTGATCTTTTCTGGATATTTCATCACAATTTTACACAGGACGTTAATTTTATGAACTCAAAAATTCTGGATTTTTTTTTTTTTTTTTATTGGACCTCGGTTCCACAGCTTGCACCTGACTGACCCTCAACTTTGAAATGTGGTCAAAATAACAGTCAAATAATTTTCTTCAATGATGAAAAAAACATTGTTTACATTTAAGACACACTTATTAAATTGGAATATTTTGAGAATGACATTGATGTGAACCAATGACAAGATAACGTTGAAACAACACTGAAACAACAGCTCCATAACTGCATTGATACACTTTTTTAAATGAACCATGAATGTTAATTCAACCATGGAACTGAAAAGGTTGGACTGGTTATTTGTTTTACTGCAGGCTAGAAAAAGTAAGTGAACCTCTTTGTTATGGAATTGATTGATGAGGCTTATTCTGAACATTCATCACTGGAGAGAGTTTCATTGTAGAGAGTTTCATTGTAGATAGTATTTAATAGTAATTCATTCTGAATCTTATACACTTAGATTATTACCGTTGTGAATTTCTCCACTGCGGGACCGACAAAGGATGATCTTATCTGGGATTTTGAACAGCACGGTGTGTTATGAACTCAAAGTTCTGAAAGTCCTCGGCTCTCACGATTCTCACCGTACCTTCAGCCCACTTGCTGTAGATTCATTATGCAGTTTAGCAACGTCCTCTATTACGATCGCAAACATTCACAGCGGTGTAGAACCCATTCTGCACATTGCTGTGCGTTTGCGTAAGTCGGATCCTTCACCCTTTATTGGCTCGGACAGGCTCTCTGTGCAGTCAGACGGCTGGATGCAGGATGCGTTATTGTATGTGAAAAGCAGGCCCTATATTTCGGCCCTGGATGCATTTAGAGTGGGCAGTTGAACGCTGTGGCTGTCAGATCCACTTTCTCTCAGGCCCAGATGAAGAGATGCCTTCCTTCTTTTCCCGGAGCGCAGAGAGAGAGAGAGAGAGAGAGAGAGAGAGAGAGAGAGAGAGAGAGAGATGCTCATTGTGTGTGAATATACTGTAATCCACATAGTTTCAAAATTCCATGAAGATCTCCTGATCTACTGGTTTTCTGTGCTGGTTAGACTATTAACTGACACCTGACCCCAATTTCACAAGCCAAACAGTCATCACACATTCTCCTTAAACCATGTTTGATGTTCCTGTGGTTCCTGACGCCACATCTGTTGCTGTTTCTATAAACGTGGCCTGAAATATGATATCATATTATAAATTACTGTAGACAAACAGTCTAATTCCAACAATGACACACCGTGTCACCGTTCATAACTTTTATGGAGCACATCGAGGAATCATCCACGGTGCAGGCTAGAAAAAGTAAGTGAAGCTCAACTAAAGTGCACACCAAGATCTGTTACTATCAAATGTATGGTTCTGTAGAAAGAGACCTTCCTTACCTCAGAAGATGTGCTATATAACGATATACTGTGTGGACAAAAGTATTGGGACACCTGCACATTAATGGTTCTGAAATGAAGAGTTTAAATAAAAAGTTTATCTTGCTTTTGCTGCCAGGATTTGATTGCATTCAGCAGCAAGAACATCTGCAATTCAAGTTCCAGTCTTATGTCTTTAGATTCCACTGCTCTGATTGGTTGAACTCATACAGATTTGATGCACATGATGGTGTTTTACTAAAATTTTATATGAAAAAATTTAATGAAACACTATCTATTGTAACATCAAATCGTAAAAACCCCGATTCCTCTCATCACACAGCCCTGGTTTTCAGTGTGTTGCAGTCAGACTGAATGCTCCGTTCTCCCACCTCCTTGACATTGTGTACCGTTTCAGAGCAGCTCCGCTCGGCAGCCCGTGTAAGAACTCTGGTTTGGTGCCACCGAGTCACAGAACACGTCACTGCTGACTGCATTTCCACGCCGAGGAAACAGCAGGAGAGAAGCGGCCTGTAAACACAGGAACATCAGCCAGGCCCCAGCAGGATAATGAAAAACTGCTCACAAGTGTATGACGAGGCTGCCAGATTAAAAGGGATTGCGCAGCTCTTTATAGTAACCAGTGAGATCAAAATAGATGGAGGGGGCTTGTGGGTGCGTGTCTGTGTGGGCTAAGAGTGTAAATCTCTGACCTCGGATTTCGTTTAGGATTCTTTCAAATCAGCCCATGATTTGATTCGTGATTCATTGTGATTGAAGATGTTGAATATTTTCTTACTTTAAGCAAGATTGCTTTTTATTTACATCTTACAACAAAACAAACTGACCAAAAAGAAAAGGGACTGGAGCAAAAGTTTGGGCACCCTGCACAGTATTTCGTCACACCCCAGAAGTCAGATTGAAGTGTTTATTTATTTTTTTTTTCCTGCAGTTCACTTCTGCTTTATTTATTCTAGTGTTCTTTCTGCTGAGCTCTGAGATTACCCACCCACTTCAATCCACAACCTGCATCATAAATCACCCTTAACTCCCTTTGGTTTGATTGCAAAACAGACCAGAACTGAAAGGTAACAATGTTTGGTCTTCTTGTTTGGTCCAAACCCAGCCGAACCAAAAGTGTGTAAATGCATTATTATTCTATAATATTACCAGCGTATCAGTGGCATAAAATGGGCTTAAAACAGTATATCGTCCAAAAAGTCCAAAAAAACAATCATCATCACAGGGCTGCCACACGTTTCACAGCAGAAGAGATGGAGAAACAAGCCCACACGTAATCAGAGCATCAGAAATTCATCTTTGAATCATAATCACTCCCATTCCTCAATTCCTGATTCAGATGATGAATTATTGTAGGATTATGAGGTGCTCTGTATTTTATTAAGATGAGCTACACTCTCTAATTCAACACCAGCAAGTCGGAGCTACAGGGGTGGTGTTTCTGATAAAGTGGCCGGTGATTTAAAAAAAAAAGCATGAACAATGAATTTTACTGAGTAATGGTGTTCCTCAGTTACACCAGGCCGGATCTGAAGCGGTCAGTAATCCATGGCTACTGGGCAGTTTCTTACTCTTCCTACGTCATTCCCACAAGCCCTTAAGCCCTCCAAGGCCTCCGGGAGCAGTTTTCACTTCCTTCACTGTTTATGTCTATTTATATCTATTCATAATCCGTGACTTTATGGCCGGAAAGGCTCTATCCCAGATTTTTCCATTTTGCATCCAGATAAACACTAAAGCAATCAGGTCTCCTGATTTCTTCTAATGATCCTTTCGTCATCCGTCATCCATCATCCAATAATCCCTAAACTATGACGGTGTTGCGTCGCCTGTGGGACATCCTGACCTTTCCTACTCCAGCTGAGGAGCCTTGGATTTTTATAGTCCTCACTATTTTTAGTGAGCAATTGAGCTTTATTTACATTCCACGTGTTGCTTCACACACCGAAGAGTGATCATGACGTTTCCATAATTAAAGAGTGTGAGTAGCTCCACCCCTTTTTGGTTAACGCCATAATATCGGAATCCTATCAGTGCATTTGGATATTTGCCTCATGAATTAACGATGTTCATATATTTAGACGATTCCGATATGTGACGCCGAGTGTGCCGGTAACACCGGACTAGTGCACTAAATGGCCTGAGTTTTATCCATATTGCACCATTTACAAATAAACACCAGCTATATTTCTGTGAACTGCTGATCCAGTGTAGCGCTAACCCTGACCCTCTAATCTCTAACCCAGTTTAAAAGTGTTAATGCACGAGATACGCTGAATACAAGCGTCACGATTGCGCTGTATGTCTAAATGTTTGTGGACACCCTTTGTAATGAATGCACACAGCTACCTAAACCCCACTGTCCACTCATTTTCAGGACCCGAGTCTCTTCTGATACTGATCTGATCTTTGTGTTAATAATACAGCCCTATAGATGAGATGTGCAGATTAACACTGATGTAAAGGTGTTGTTTTACATTGTATCCAAAAAAAAAATCACGATAACCAACCAAAATGCTCCAAAAATCTAGAATATTACATTTCCCTGAAAGTTTTTTTTTCCCCAGATAAAAGGTTTTTGTCAGACAGCAGCGCCGAGATGAAGAATACACACACTTGAGTAGTGACTTGGATGCACTCTGTCACTGCTGTTTGCCTGAGGGGTCACGAGAAGTTTCACATCCTCATTAGAGCCTGTGAGGGTGTTCCAGCCATTAATGGGAACGGGATGAAGGGAGGAGAAGGAAAACACCCGAGGGAGAAATTTAGAGAGAGAGAGAGAGAGAGAGAGAGAGAGAGAGAGAGAGAGAGAGAGAGAGACTGAGCAGGGCCCTCCACAATCCTCCAGCCGGCACCGGCCGCTTTATCGGGCCAGTATAATTCAGTGTGAAATTAAAGGTGAACCTTCAAGGTGCTTTTACATCAGAGGATAATTAAGTGTAGTGTCCGCTAATCATGTCAGCGATAAAGAGGGTCCTTTTGTGCAAATTTCCATTTTAATATGCTTCCTGAATTTAATATTCCCCACCAAAGGAGGGCTTTCCTGTGTTTCTGGGCCAGAATACATTCAGCCGATTTCAATTACCCGTCCAGACTCGACGAGGGTGGAGGCGAGGAGGACACGGGGCACCCTGACCCTCTGGGACCTTTCTGAGGAAAATCATATTATTCATACCTCTGCATTAGTAACCATGGAAACGTGTGTTTCAGCTTGTAGAGATGATACAGGGTGTGTCTGAGTAGCAGGTCGGTCGGCACACAGCTACTAATTAGATGCTGAACTGTGACCTTTGACCTCGGGGTTAATTGGTGTAGGTCAGCGGACCTCTTTCTGAAATTACGTTCGATTACAATTATATTAGACCGACTTTAATTGGCCGAGGAACTTTCGGAGGGTGGGAAAGTCAGTCGTTATGGAGAAACGGGGTGAAGGGTTAGGCTGAATATTTGATCTACATAATATTTTTAGCAAAGCCAGTATTTGACAGAAGATCAAAAGAGCTTGATTGATCACTGACCCCAGGTGCGGGCGATTGATTGCTGACCCTAGATTTGGTCAGTCAGCCTACAATTTGCTGGTAGCTGGTTTAAGACGATCTAATCTGGTGTTTGATCGTCAAGGTGGCTGAGAAGCTGGTCATCCAGGCAAAAATATGACCTTCTCCAACCGTACAGGAGCACTTTGCAGGTAATTTGATAATTCGGTTAGGACCCCACAGGACCACCAGGTATTACAGTGGGGAAAATAAGTATTTAGTCAGTCACCAATTGTGCAAGTTCTCCCACTTAAAAAGATGAGAGAGGCCTGTAATTGACATCATAGGTAGACCTCAACTATGAGAGACAAAATGTGAAAAAAAAATTGAGAAAATAATTTTGTCTGACTTTTAAAGAATTTATTTGCAAATAATGGTGGAAAATAAGTATTTGGTCAATAACAAAAGTTCACCTCAATACTTTGTTGTATATCCTCTGTTGGCAATGACAGAGGTCAAACGTTTTCTGTAAGTCTTCACAAGGTTGGCACACACTGTTGCTGGTATGTTGGCCCATTCCTCCATGCAGATCTCCTCTAGAGCAGTGATGTTTTGGGGCTGTCGGCGGGCAACACGGACTTTTAACTCCCTCCAAAGGTTTTCGATGGGGTTGAGATCGGGAAACTGGCTAGGCCACTCCAGGACTTTGAAATGTTTCTTACGAAGCCACTCCTTTGTTGCCCTGGCAGTGTGCTTGGGATCATTGTCATGCTGAAAGACCCAGCCACGTTTCATCTTCATTGCCCTTGCTGATGGAAGGAGGTTTGCACCCAAAATCTCACAATACATGGCCCCATTCATTCTTTCATGTACACGGACCAGTCGTCCCTTTGCAGAGAAACAGCCCCAAAGCATGATGTTGCCACCCCCATGCTTCACAGTTGGTATGGTGTTCTTTGGATGCAACTCCGCATTCACTGTCCTCCAAACACGACGAGTTGTGTTTTTACCAAATAGTTCTACTTTGGTTTCATCTGACCATATGACATTCTCCCAATACTCTTCTGGAACATCCAAATGCTCTCTAGCAAACTTCAGACGTGCCTGGATATGGACTGGCTTAAGCAGGGGGACACGTCTGGCACTGCAAGATCTGAGTCCCTGGCGTCGTAGTGTGTTGCTGATGGTAGCCTTTGTAACGTTGGTCCCAGCTTTCTGCAGGTCATTCACTAGATCCCCCCTTGTGGTTCTGGGATTTTTCCTCACCGTTCTTGTGATCATTTTGACCCCACGGGCTGAGATCTTGCGTGGAGCCCCAGATTGAGGGAGATTAGTAGTGGTCTTGTAGGTCTTCCATTTTCTAATTATTGCTCCCACAGTAGATTTCTTCACACCAAGCTGCTTGCCTATTGCAGATTCAGTCTTCCCAGCCTGGTGCAGGTCTACAATTCGGTTTCTGGTGTCCTCCGACAGCTCTTTCGTCTTCACCATAGTGGAGTTTGGAGTGTGACTGTTTGAGGTTGTGGGCAGGTGTCTTTTATACTGTTAATGACTTCAAACAGGTGCCATTAATACAGGTAATGAGTGGGGGAAAGAGGAGCCTCTTAAAAAAGAAGTTACAGGTCTGTGACAGCCAGAAATCTTGCTTGTTTGTAGGTGACCAAATACTCATTTTCCACCATTATTTGCAAATAAATTCTTTAAAAGTCAGACAAAATTATTTTCTCAATTTTTTTTTCACATTTTGTCTCTCATAGTTGAGGTCTACCTATGATGTCAATTACAGGCCTCTCTCATCTTTTTAAGTGGGAGAACTTGCACAATTGGTGACTGACTAAATACTTATTTTCCCCACTGTATGTGGGTGGTGGGTCGTTCTCAGCACTGCAGTGACACTGACGTGGTGGTGTGTTAGTGAGTGTTGCACTGATACGAGTGGATCAGACACAGCAGTGCTGCTGGAGTGTTTAAACCCCTCGGTGTCACTGAGCGAACAGTCCACCGACCAGAAAACTCCAAGCGACAGCGTCCTGTGAGCACCGATGAAGGACTAGAGGACGACTAACACAAACTGTGCAGAAACAGACGAGCTTCTGTCTCTGACTTTACATCTACAAGGTGGAGACACTCGGAGGGAGTGTCTAATAGAGTGGACAGTGAGTGGACACAGTGTTTAAACACTCCAGCAGCACTGCTGTGTCTGATCCGCTCGTACCAGCGCAACACACACTAACACACCGCCACCGTGTCAGTGTGACTGCAGTGCTGAGAATGACCTGCGGTGGTCCTGCAGGGTCCATTCCAACCACTACTTCTTGGTGTGTTCTTTTTAATGAGTGATCTATAAGCAGGGTGTTGTTGATAATGACTGTAGATAAAAAAAATAAATAAACGGCTCATTTGGATGAATTGATTGAAACAATACAAAGCATAATGAAGTGGTTAGAGGAATATAATCCACGCTCCTCTTTGTAGAGCGGAATATACAGCAATAATAACGATAGGGCCGTGCTTTTGGGAGACTTATGTCTGAAACTAGCTTTAAATTAGCCATTAGAGGAGGATTACAGTCAGGTCAGCTGGAATAACATGAAGACACTTAAAGACAGAGGGAATGGAAGAAATTAAAAGCCATAAAACACAACGGAAAAGCCCACAGCATCAAAATACTAATTAGGCCTGCCAGAGACAGCTGTATGCCTTCATCTGTGTGTGTGTGTGTGTGTGTGTGTGACAGAGAAAGAGAGAGTGGGTGAGGGAGAGATAAAAATAGAGTGATATAAGACAGTAATGCTATAAGCTCTCACATTCACATTACCAAGAGTGAGGTCCTTACCTGTTCTTACCTGTGCATGTTCACGCCCACTCTGTGCCAAAAGAGTAACACGCCGAAAGACTCTGAGCTTTACTTACCTGGGTGAGTCCATCTCTGGCTGAAGGAGGGGGGAGGTTGGATGGGTGAAGAGACAAAGAACAGAAGGGTTAAATACCTCTAGCTGTTGTTTGATTGAAGATGACCTCCTGAAGTTGAAGGGGACAGTAACGGTGATTGTTGATTATCGGGTATAATTGTAAGTCAACGACAGTTATACGCTGTACCGTGGTCATCACCTTTGTTAGTATTGGTAGAGCCCAGGGGGAGGAGCTACCAGTATATAACCTGCTCTGAAGTAGAGAGAAGGGGAGTAGAGTAGAGGGAAGACACTAGTGAACCTGAGAGAAATGGGCGAAGCACAGAGTGAGGTGGCCAGTTATGGACTTTGCAGTTATTGGTCAGAGCCACTGAAGTTAGTGGACTTTTATTGCTTTATTTTTGTTTTGTTTTCTTTTCTTTTTTTCCTTTTTTTTTCTCTTGTGCATTTGTATGTTTGTAGATTTGTGTTCCGTTAATAAATTGGTGATCTAAAGGACACTTTTCCTCTGCCTGCTTCATTGGTCGGAGCCTCCGACCTGTTGCCCTACACTACCCACGAAGTGGGCTTCAACTTCCGTAGATAAAGTACCCTAAAGTCCGCGTCACGGTGAGAGAGAACGTCCCTTTCATTCGAAGATCAGTTAGAGCAGACGTTTGGTGGAAGTTATGAATTTGCTTTCTTAAGCAGGACAGCGCTGCTGAAAAATCCAGCTCATGACCAGGTTCTGCTGCTAGCTGGTTTCAGATGGTCTCAGCTGGTCTTTGACGATCAAAGTGAGAAGCTGGTTATCCAGAAGAAAGCATACTGGTATACTGCTATACTGGTACACGTCCTGCTTAACCAGTTCCTGACGAGCTGGTCATCCTGGTAAATCAGCTTTATTAAGGTGATCAACCAGCTTAGTCTTTCTGGTCGAGGAGCTTGGTCAGGCTGGTTATGAATGTCAGAGAGCCTGGTGGTCTTGCTGGTCATGTTGGTGGACCAGTTAGTCTTGATGGTCGTGCAGGCCGACCAGTTTGGCAGTTCTGTCAGACTGCCCAGAAAGCGCCGAGTAAGATGCTAGGGAACTGCCAGCTTTGCCGTTAGTGGTCCGTCAGCGGTCTGCTGAACCTTTGATATCAGGAATCCGTTCGGGACTGCGTGGGTTGTCGTCTGCAGCTGTAAACGGTGCTGTAATAACTCAGGGTTCTCCTTCTCCTCCTCATATTGTCTTTAGCTCCTTTAGACACACCATTAAGCTCACTGCTTTTCTGCAGCACGCTGTGTTCTCACCATAACCCGGTGTGCAATCAGTGGCGAGCTCCTGCTGCGTGTCCCCGCGTCTTTCTGCCTTTCTGATTGAGCTTCTCTCAGTCGAGGCGACAGAAGAAAGGAATAGATTCAGAGTGCTTTGTCTGAAGTTTGCCTCAATCATCTTAAATAAGATGCAGGAACTGAAACATCCATCTGATTCTGTATTATTATCTCTGCTTTCTCTGTCATGGAAGGTGTTTCCTATAAAGTGGCCAGTGCTTATACAGTCGGACAGTGGCTGTAATGGAAGAGGACAGGCCCTGCTCTGTTATTCCCTACAGTCAGAAAGTGTCATAGTAATTAACATGGCTGTGTGTCTGTGTGTGTCTGTGTGTGTGTGTGTGTGTGTGGAGGCTGATTGGCTACGTCCTTATTGGTCGATTCATTGAAAACAGCATTTGACTTCTGACAGCGTTCTGATATGCTTACATCCATATGCTCCTGGGGCTGTGATTCACACACGCACACGCACACGCGCGCACACACACACACACACACACACACACAAATAAATGCTGTATCCAATCCGACAGCAGTCTCAAGAGATTGCTCCTAACGTCATAAAGCACCATAGCACCGTTTTTATGCTTTTTAAAAAGGCCGGCTGCTCTTTTACATTGAACAAGTGGCCAATAGACTTTAGAAATATTACCCATCAGCCCTGACTGAAATGGATCCCTTCTCCCTTTTTGGTATTGCTATATATTTCGTTTATTATTATGGCGTCCTACTTCTACAGTACCACACCGGAATTCAGAGCTCTTTAGAACCACTTTCTTTCACTAATGTGTGCTTGACCTTATACACACATGGCAATAAGACTGAATTCAGTGACGTGTCCCAATACTTTTGTCCATAGAGTGTACATCTAATCCGACCAGACAAAATATTAGTCACTGAAATATGCCACATAGTGCACAGATAACAGCTGTGGTCAATTTGGCATGGACTGGACAGGTTTCTGGATGTAGGTCAGTGGTCAGCCACTCCTGCATCCAATAATTGTACAGTTCATACAGGTTATATGGATGCCTTCCCCTTTTCCCAGATCGACCCATAGATTTCCAAGAGGATTCAAATCTGGGGATCACAGTCCAGATGTGTGAATGCTTCTGAATGTTCCTCATGCCCCTCAGTCCCATTTGCAGCCAGAATTGAATCTTCCAGCCGGGAGAGGAATTTTATGGAATTTTATGAGCAAAAGGCAAAACCTGGTTGTCCAGCAGCTCATTGTAGGCAAGGTTGTTCAAATGTACTGTCACTATGAGCATTTCTGCATGATTAAAACCTCCACAGAACACCACAGAGCTCCTCCTGCTTGAACCACACCTTCACGCAGTCTTCATTGAAGGTTCTTGAGGGCCATGATGAACCCGACGTCCAGGATAATTCACACACAGATTCATCTGACCAGAGAACGTGTTCACAGTCATGAACAGTCCAATTGTCCATCTCTTGGCTCACTGTGTCCGTGCAACTCTGTGAGCGAAGGCCTCTTCCATGCCACTCTGTTCCATATGCTGATGGTCTGCAGGTCACTGCAAAGAGTTCTCTCAGAACTTGGTTATGAAGGACCTGCATTGACTTCTAGAAGCAGTTCCTGGAAGCGATTTTCATTCATTAGCTGTGAAATACGTCGGCGGTCCCTGTTCCATCAGTTTCGTCTTTCAGCCGCAATTCTGATGAGCATTTCCTGTAAACAGGGATTTCTGCCACTGTTGGTAGACCAGTATGAGCAGGGGTGGGCAATGGAGGTCAGACTCCAGCACTGTTTGCTGGTTGTCTTGTTCTAACAGACCTACTAATCTTTGCTACAGGTGAGTTGAATCAGATGTGCTGGAGCAGGAAATCGGAATCCGGCCCTCCAGAACCGGAATTGCCCACCCTTGCGTACGAGCGTATGCTTCCATACACCTGCAGATTCAGCTGCTTCCTTCACACTGTGGCCTTTGGCACCAAATGCAGTCACTCCTTTTAGCCAATCGTTAACATCTGCTTTGCGATCCATTTTCACACCTCAGCCGGAATGTTCACTGCGTTGTACCACATCTTCTTGACCTATCAATTCCACCCCACACCCTGCAGGTATTCATGGCCTGATCATACTTGTGCACTGCCAACTGCAGGAGCCTGAATTTATTACAGCTGAAATCTGCAGGGTGACTTCTATAAGCAGCACTTTCCCTTCTACATTAACATCCTTCTGAATCTCTCTCTGCGGAGTCCAGAACCCTACCTGAAGAGCAGCTTTAATTATATTATTATTCAAAGGTGTTTGTTGAGCTAATGAAGGTGTTGCCTTTGATCTCTTAGTCATGCATGGTTACGTGTGTGTGTGTTCTTCGAAAAGCAGAAATCAGAAGGGTGTATGAATAATGAGGTGGTCTGAGGCGTAGTAACAAACGTGTTTGACCTGTACAGTTACACAGACAGCTCTGATTTATGAACTCAACAGCTCACACACACACACACACACATATATACACTGATCATCCATAACATTAACACCAGCTCATTGTTTCTACACTACCATCCATTCTATCATCTCCACTGATCACACAGGAGCTCTTTGTGGTTCTATAATTCCAGACTGTAGTTCCTCTGTATCTCTGCAGACTTTATTCTCCTCCTTTCACCCTGATCTTCAAAGATCAGGACCCCCAGGACCACCACAGAGCAGCTATTATGTTGGTGGTGGGTCACCGACGTAGTGGAGGGTTAGTGTGTGTTGAGCTGTATGATTGGATCAGGCACGGCTGTGCTGCTGGAGTGTTTAAACCCCTCAGCCTCACTGCTGGAAACCATACGTGCTCTGGCTGATGGACTGGATCTGGGGATCTGCGAATCTGATTCCCCACTGAACTAGAAGGGTGTTGTCCTGCGCTGGGACTGACTGAGCGCGGGCACTGATGGGCTGTAATGAATAAGGTCCTGCAGCCTCGCTGCTGTCATCAGAAAAGCTGGCAGTGGAGAGTGATGGATTGATCTGCTCCTTCTCCTCCACCAGTCTATCCATCAGCAGCAGCTCTGCTTTGCTTTTCAATCGGAGTTTGCCACGCTCCAGAGCGCTGCGCTCCGGAACACAAACAAGCTACATTAACTAGTTCTTTCTTTCTCTCTCGCTCTCTCTCCCTCTCCCACTCTTTCTGTCTCTCTTCTTCTCGCTCGCCCAACGCGACATCATTTTACTTTCAAATCACATCTTTTTTTTTTTTTTTTTTTGCTCACAAAGCGTGAGGAAACACTCAGGCCTCAGCAGCCAAATACTAATCTGTCCCTTTCAAAGCCTAACGCGGCCAGCGCCTGGGCAGGTTGTCCGTGCATAATCAGATTGGTTTGGGAATGTGTAGAGGCATGAGGAGTGTGAGTGGAGCTGATTCAGGTGGAAGTGAGCAGAGGGAAGGGATGATGATAGGACTGGACAGTAAATTGAAGCATGCTCTCTCTCTCACACCTGTGGCACGAACTCCGGGAATTAGTGCCGGATCTGAGAGTCTGTCTCAGGTCTGCTAGAGACAAATGGAGCAAATAGGGCTCTACAAACCAAGTCCGGGACCAGGAGTGACCAAGACCAAGACAAGACTGGGACCGGATTTTTTTATGGAACCTTTTTAGTGTTTGTGAATCACTCTATATTCATTATCATTCATTATACCTGATGTATGCCACACCACAGAGCAGCTATTATGTGGGTGGTGGGACATTCTCAGCACTGCGGGGACACGGTGGTGACATGGTGGCGGTGTGTTAGTGTGTGTTGCGCTGGTTTGAGTGGATCAGACACAGCAGTGCTGCTGGAGTGTTTAAACACTGTGTCCACTCACTGTCCACTCTATTAGACACTCCTACCGACTGTCTCCACCTTGTAGATGTAAAGTCAGAGACAGAAGCTCGTCTGTTTCTGCACAGTTTGTGTCGGTCGTCCTCTAGTCCTTCATCAGTGCTGACAGGACGCTGCCCACAGGACGCTGCCCACATGTCAGCTGGACATTTCTGGTTGGTGGGGAATATTAGAGTGACATGTACAATTAAATGGAGGCTCTACTACCCTTTTGGACCTCCAGCCTGGATGCAAGATGAGATACGGCTGGGCATGGAGGCATTACCCACAGATGTTGCAGCTGGGCCTGTAGATCCTCATATGCTGCCGAAGCTGGCGTCTCAGCTCCTCCCATAAATGCTGGTTTGGTGATAAATCTGGCTGAGACATTCCTGTGAAACCCTTGCTGGGAGCATTATCCTGCTGAAAGAAGACCTGCCATGAGAGGCAGCACATGGCCACAGGACGTTCTGCACATATCACATCACAGAGATTCTGAATTCCCGTTTAGTTTAATTTACAATGAATTATTCTTTAATTTCTTCTCATTCATATATTATTTTATCTTCATGATCACACTGATGAGCTTTCCAAAACCCAAGTGCGTATCAGATACGATACTCGGCAAAATAAATTGCCTCAGCCAATCACATCTCAGTATCTCCACTGTTGGCACAACAGCAAGCAAGCTGACAGATTGAGTTTATCGCAGCGATGAAAACTTTTTAAGGAAACACAACAAACAAAAAAACCCCTTTGTCATCACATATCTAATGCTAAGGAAGCTCAGTCTGCGTCGGCAGATCGAGATATGTCTGGGAAAGTTTTTCCTCCTGACTGAAGCTGTCAGCCGTGTCCCAATACTTACCCGAAACTTACTTTCCTGTCAGATTTCTTTGTTTCGCCTGAAACGTATCCCATGACTTCCCATGAGCTGACCAGCTTGTGTTAATCCACATGGATAGCAGATCAGCAGACCCTGTGAAGGAAGATTCGTACAACTAATTCGGAGGCACACAGCCCTTCTTTCGCACTTCCAGTCTGGGAAGTAGCCCGATCAGTGCAGTTTCGAGGATAATCAGGGTGAGAATTAAGAAGATGCCGCTCAGTTTGCTTCGTGGCCTCTTGCTTGGAATTCTGAAGCAGATTTCATTAGAGTTACGTGTATTAGAAATCCAGCCGAAATATCTAGAACAGGGTGCATGACTCCAGTCCTGCAGGACCAGTCTTGGGCAGAGCTCGTGAGCACTGGAGTTGTGCACCCTGATCTAGTATGTTTCGTTCTGAGATTCGTTCTGTCTATTAAGGAAGATTAATTTCGTTTAGATGTTTATTTCTTGGAACCTGGAAAACAAGTGGCCCGTAGAACCAAAGTAGACTATGCTGAAAGTTGCACCCTTTGCTGACAATGATAGAATATGACTCTGGAGCAGATAAACATGGACCTATTGGCACCATGCCTAATGCTAGGGGTGGGTTAGAGGGGTACAAAGCCCCCCATTGAGCTGTGGAGCAGTGCAACTCTGTTCTCTGGAATGGTGGCGCTTCTGAGATGAGCTGGGCAGTTGACCTCAATAACTGACCTCACTAACACTCTTGTCACTGAATGCAATCAGATCCTCACAGCGCTGCTCCAAAATCTAGTGAAAAGTAGAGCCAGTTGCTCCAAAAAAAGAAGGGTAAACTCTTTAATACCCTTGATTTCAGAAGAAACAATGAATGAGAAGGTGTCCCAATACATTCATCCATACAGTGTTCCTAGAAATGTTTCAGAATCAAAACAGGTCTCCCGTTTCCAGGGTTACAGCTGTTGGCACCACTGGTTTAGGCATTATTTCGAGTTATTCCACTCGTCACGAGGCTTGCAGTGCAGCTGTTGTCACTGAATTTAAAGCAACGTTATGCTAGAATTGCTATGTCTTGTTTCTGGGCTCCCCCTTCAGTCAAGAAGTGGAACTCACACTTTGAGCACACTTTACACCTGCATTTCTGAACAAGCTGAGACATACAGTGTAGCTGTGTTCTGGTCTACAATAGCAATGAGAGTTCTACTGACTACTGGTCAGTAGAACGTCAGCATGATTGCACAACTGTCATTTTAAAATGATACATCAGGAACGCCAGATCCTTGGACGTAGATTACAGAATAACACGTTCTCAGAGGTCTTTGAGAAGAGTGTATTAAATGCAGCCATATGTCACACTAACTGGGTCACGGCACCAAGTCTTCACCACTCAGGGATATGAGATGACCTCCGTGTTTGACCCCTGATCATTCAGCTGATGACCATGTCACGGATTGTCATGATGAGGGTGTGTGAGTGGAGTGGTTAATCTGTAGAAGACAGTCACGCACACACACACACACACACACACACACACACACACACACACACACACACACACACACACACACGCACGCAGCATAATTAACCCTTCGTTCTCTAGTGAATGTTAATGTCCAACCTCGGCCCAGAAACAGGACTGTAATTCTCTGACCTCACAGTGATTCCCGTCATTTATTCCGATATTCCGATATTGAATTACAACACTGGAATATCACAGTACTGAAGACCAGAAAGTCTCCATCACAGAAGTGTTGCTAGATGAACACTGGTATACTGGTATGTGTTGATGTATGCCGGTCTGGTTTTGGTTTGGGGCCGGTTGTCCAGTGTTGAAAGGACATCATATGCTGGTTTATACTGGACTGGGGCTGGCTGACCAGCATTCTGGTGCTGATGTGAGGCTGGTTGACCACCATGCCAGTGTTCCAAGCACAACGCATACTGGTTTATACTGGTCTGGTGCTGGTCTGAGGCTGTTTGACCAACATGCCAGTATCCAGAACACAGCATGTACTGGTTCAGGCAGGTCTGGTGCTTGTAGGGTACTGAATATCCAGCATATCAATATTCAGATGTGGTTTTTACATGCTTTTTGAGATGCTATCAGAACAAAAGCCTCCCTCACCTGCAGTTTGCATTTCCATTTGTTTCTCCAAATGATGCAAGGCTTTGTTGTGCGGCAGTGCCCTCAGTCCTGATCACCTACAGAGAGCCCACGGCTGGTTCGCGGGCTTGTTTTGAGGATTATCTGCACTGCGCAGGCCGATCTCGTTACTGCTGCTGACGCCCCGTCTGTCGTGGTTATTACCCCGAAACGTGCTTTCCAGGAGCGGAACCATCCAAGCACAGCACTGCGCTTTGACTTCCATAACCTCAGGTTGCATGAAAGCAGGCTAGAACGAATTGCGTTGCACTAAAATTGCATCAGAAGCCAGTGCTGGGGTGCATGAGTGGGTAATGGTGGGCCTTAATTCATACAGTACACTGAAGAACTTCCTGCTTCTTCTTGAGGCCGTAAAGGATGCATATGAAGAAAAATCACATTAACACCCCTCACTCCCACCTCCTTTCCCAGCCAAGACCAGTATATCTGTTCAGAACACAACGTATGCTGGCTTATACTGGTTTGATATGGACTGTTTTCCATACTAATGTTCAGAACACAACATATGCTGGTTTATACTGGTCTGGTACTGGTGTGATGCTGTTTCTGTAGCACACCAGTGTTCAGGATACAACATATTCTAGTTTGTACTGGTACTTGCGTGGTGCTGTTTGATCTTCATACCAGTGTTTAGAACACAAGACATACTGGTTTTACGGGTGTGGTACTGGTTGTATTGTGTATGACCAGCACGCCAGAGTTTAGTGCACAACATGTGGTGGTCTGTACTGGTCTGGTGCTGTTTGTTGGGAATACTACTGTTCAGAACCCAACAGAGACTGGATTATGTTTACTGGTTTACTGGTCTGGTAATGGTATGGGGGTAGAACGCAACTTTTGAGAGGCGTGAGCTAGAGGGGTATAAATCCGGCCAGGATTGAGCTGTGGAGCAGTGAAACTATGTTCTCTGGAATGATGGAACTCCATCCAGAACTTTTGGGATGAGTTGGGAATGAGACGAGGTGGTGATCATACAACATCCTGACCTAGTTGCTGAATACGATAAGATCAGTTTGTGTATCTTGCACAGTTGTAAAGTTAGGTAAGCGTGTGTGTGTGTGTGTGTGAAGGTTGAAGCCGGGGTCTGGAAGGGTTAACCAGTGAAGTGCCACTGCCCAGCTCACAGCCACGACGTTCCCACTTTTCCGTCTGAATCCACCGTTGCCTCTTGAGCCATTAATTGCACTGCTTATTAGCTGTGCTGTCCGATCTGCATGGCGCAGCACTGCTTTGAGAGCTTTTTTTGGGTTTGCGAGTGCATGGCAGCAGCCTCATTACAGGCCCATTTATTCCAATTGTGCTTCAGCGAGAGCAGCGGCTGATTTCTCATAGTTTGCCAAGGTCTTCCATCCACTTGTTGATGATATTCTTTTCATTAGCTCTTGCCACTGCTTGCATTCCATCTCTCTAATGCAATAAAGATGTTGTTTTTGTGCAGGGAGGCAGGCACTTCTTCATATTCTCACCCCCCCACCCACCCACCCAACTACCAACTACCCCCATCTCCACCACCTCCACCACCACTACTGACTGAGGCTTCTTTGGCGGATTAAATAAAAGGCCTCTGAACATTTCTCATTAAAGCTGGGAAGGGAATCTAATAGCTTCAAATTAAGTGCATCTAAAGGGAGACGCTGGAGACAGTGTGTGTGTGTGTGTGTGTGTGGTGGGGGGGGGTGGGGTGGGGTGTAAGGTATTATAGCTGATTTTAGTGGCCCGCCGTTCGTCTGAATGGCAGTGTTTTGGTTCTGTGTTGCCGTGTAGTGTGGATTCAGACCCCTGTGACGATGGTAAAGCCCCAAGCTTCAGCATTAATTACAGTGCTGTGCTGATTAACCTTCATCACGAGCACTTCAGGTTTGAGCAATTTCTGTAAAAGCTGATCATTTGTGCTTTCCCTCCATCACACTGTTTTCTGTCACACAAGGAGGGCAAATTAGGGCTGAGCTGAGCTGTACTTTAGCATTTCTGTGTGTAAAGATGCACCGGTACCACCTTCCTGACACCGGTACCACCTTCCTGACACCGGTACCACCTTCCTGACACCGGTACCAGCTCTGACTATATTCATTTAATTAGTGCATGTAAATCCTAATGTTCATACTAATCTACTTTTGTAAAATTCAGCTGCCAGATTCACATTATGTAAAATAATACAAATATCTTGAGCCAAGTCTGTTAATTCTGAGTATCAACTGATAACAGCTGTTCAGATCTTCGTGTTTGTTTTAATAATGTGTAGAAAATGTGCTGCTAATGAACCCTTTGTGGGATTTTTTTGTAGTTTGATGAACTTTTATTTGACAAAACATTAAAACGTATTTTGAGGAGACAGTCAGACAATCACCCGATATTGTTATTTTCAGGACAAATATGTCTTCATTTGAGATGTTGTTTTGATCATCTTGCTTGTAATATTTCTTTTTTGCTTATAAAAAGCTGTAAAAAGCCTTTATATCTCAGAAATCCTGTTGAATATTGATCTTCCAGAAAGTTTTTGAGCATGATTTTGGTAACTTATTTGTAATGATTAGATTGACAACGATATGTATTATAATAAGGTCTTCAAAGTACTTGACGGTGGTCCAAAAACAAACATACAAACGAATAAATAAATAACCCTCTCCTCCTCATTTTTTCTCTGTAACCCAATATCTGGGTCAGTGACATCATCAGCCCCGCCCCCTCTCACTGCTCAGTCAGAGTCTCCATGCAGGTTGAGCTTGTACACGTGGGCAGAGCAGTAAACATGCACTGGAAGCTGCTTTGGCCTTTAAACTGGGATTGAATTCAGTTGGAAAATGAATTTTCCGAGCTGGATTACTCGTTCATAATGAATTGACGAGGTATTTTAGTGTGTTATGAAATGTGTATAATGTCTGTAGGTTTCTCTGATCCTGAGATAAGAAGCCGGCACGTAACTGGCTGCAAAGTGCAGATCTCGGCTTCTAAGTGTCAATACTGAAGAGAAGTAAAGGTTTACACAATGAGACAATTCTGCCCTCGTTTGTTTAGTTTAGAAGCAACTTTTCTTAAAATGACTGTTTTATGGTGTGTTTAATATTTTATAATCCAGTCTGAATGACCTGCCTTACAGTTCAGCTCCCAATCTCTTTAAAACACTGTGTTTGTGTGTGTATAAAGTAACACTCTGGCCCGATATCTGTTGTTGTTTGTTGACTACTGATGTGAAATAAATGGTCTATAGAGTAGAGAACGTGCTGTGATTTGATTTTCTGTGTGTGTGTGTGTTTGTGTGTGTGTGTGTGTAAGCATTTCCTCTAACCTCCTCTCGGTTCTGAACGTGTTGTTCAGAGCTGGTTTATAAACCAGCAGAAAGGTGTGTGGTTCTCCCAGCACGTAAACGGCTCTGTATCAGCAAGACCTTTATAGACCTTTATACAGTTTCAAATATTATGTATGGTTTTGATATTCGTGCTGTGAAACAGCTCCACTCTAAACTCTAATTTACCTGCAGGAACATTCCTCCTGGCTGCCAGCTGGAAATGTCCGTTAACGGCATGTAGAAGCCACCAGATTCCGCTCTGGACACCGCAGCTCACAATGGATAGAGATTAAAATAGCCGATACGTGATTCCGATCACCTCTACCTGATCAGTCCCCAATACGTGGTTCATTAAAATCTGTACATGGTTGGTGTTCTGATGGTGTGAATCGATTTGTGTGTTTTCAGGTGGGCTGCGTGGAGCTACAATAGTGGACTCTCTGGATACACTCTATATCATGGGCCTGACTGAGGATTTTAAGGAAGCTAAGGAGTGGGTGCAGAACAACCTGGACCTGAACTTGGTAAGTCAACATCCTGCCAACATGCCCATGTGGGCCTCACGTGGGTGGAATGGAGTGGGTTTCGGTGGGCATGAGTGGGTTTATACCCGTTTTTACTTGCTTGCCAAATGGGACATTCATTACAGTCCAGCTTTATCTTACATGACCAGGGTATGACCCCAAATGGACATGTTGTTTGGGATCCCATTAAACACCCCAGTGGAAATAAACATCATATGTCTAAGAGTTTGTGAATAGAGGACTTTACACTAGATGTTGGAACATTGCTGTGAGAAGGATTTGATTGCATTATGTAATGAATGAAATGATAAATATCAGACACATCATGCTAAAGCCTAAGAAACATGAGGACATGAATGGAGTTCATCCAGCAGGACCATGTAGAGCTTTGGAGAGCATTAACTGGGTGATGGAAATCTGCACTGAGTGTCCATGTGTGTGTGTTTCTGGCCGTACGTGGTGTAAAAATAACAGAACATTCATGAGAAGAAGAATGTAAGTCGGATCACAGTAAATGCTTTGCGGTGTGCAACCATAATAATGCTTTTACCAGCCTCTGTCCTGACTGAAGTGATTAATGCCATGCTGGAAAAGACTCCAGGTTCTCCAGCTTAATAGGTATCCAAATCATCAGATAATGAAACGAAACCTCCAGTTCAGATAAGCAGCGTGAGGCTCCGCCAGGCTTATCAGCTCTGACCTCTCCGGCTCTAAAGGCCCATCCCTCTCTAGGGCTCTCCACGTTCCACTAGAATAAATTGTTTCCTTCAGCAAGTGTTTGGTCAGGGGAACCGGGGGCCACCTTGGCCCAAATCAAACACTCGCTCTTCTCTGAAAGGCCATCTGCTGCGGCTGCCGAAGCCAACCTGCCGTGCATTCGCCTCGGCTTTCCTTTGGAGCCTTCAGGAAGCTCTGCGTGCCTCTGGAGTTAATGAACAAGGTAGGGAGAAGGTTCTGCCGTTTCAAACACTTATAGTAGAATCTGCAACTGCAGCAAAGGAGTCCAACTCCGTATCGATGCCCTTGGTTTCCGATGAAACGTGGATCAGACAAGCCTGCTGTTCTTATTCTACCACGTTAGCAATGGCTTTCTACCTTCACCTGTCAGACCTGCTCCACTGGTAAGCTGTTCCAAGACTGTTTTGATGGTGTAGGAAACTGTTCTCACCACATGCTGTCTTTATCTGGAGTTTCTCTAAAGGAAAGAGCTCCACTGTTATAAGGTTATAATGCTCTGTGCTGCTGGAGTGTTTAAACACCATGTCCACTCACTGTCCATTCTATTAGACTCTCCTGCCTCGCGGCTCCACCTTGTAGATGTAAAGCCAGAGACAGAAGCTCATCTCTTTCTGTTTGTGTTGGTCATCCTCTAGTCCTTCATCAGTGCTCACAGGACGCTGGACATTTCTGGCTGGTGGACTGGTCTCAGTCCAGCAGTGACACAGAAATATAGAAAAATCACAAGGTTCACAAACTTCACAAACTTTCAAACATCACTACAACAACAACATCTAGTGTCTCGTTTGTCTCTCCATTTGATCTGGTTCTCTATGAAGATATTAAGAAGATCTTCCACTTACTTTCTTTCTGGACCCTTCTGTCTCCAGCAGTTTAGCTCTCTCTCTCTCTCTCTCTCTCTCTCACACACACACACACACACACACACACACATTTTTGTGGAGTAATTAGATGAATGTGGCAGGCGTGTGATGAAGGTCTTGCAGCATCAGCAGACCCTTCTCTTTCTCTCTATCTCTCTCTCTCTCTCTCTCTCTCTCTCTGCTATTGATTTGAAAACCTGCAGATTTTGTGGGTCGAGCAGAAAGAGAAGAGGAGGCATAAACTCCAGCTCTCGGCCTTCTCCTCATCACCGCCTGTCATAAAGACGCACGGCTCAGGATCTATCCGACTGCGCACACTTTGTCAAAAACGACGCCGATCCATCCATCTCTCCCTTTCTCTCCCTCTGTCTCTCCTCCTCTCGCTCGCCCTGCCCATCAGTCTCTCTTGGCACTCGTTCGATCAGACTCTTCCCCAGGGTCTTGTCTGACCTTAAGCTGGCAGTCTGTCCACTGACAGACAGTTAGAGTCTTTACTGTGGAGTTACACACTGGACTCTCCAGCCTTTTAAGACGAAGCTCAGATGTTTGCTTATTTATCGGCCAAGACAGCAAAAGCTTCTCTCCCGTATTTGACAAGTAGTCAGTCGTCCGAGATATACTATATGCGCAAACGATTATGGACACCATTTCTAATGGATGCATTCATGTACTTTAAGTCTAGGGGGCTTTATACCCCTCTAGTCCACACCTGGCGTTAGGTTCATCTGTTTATCTGCTCCACAGAGTCCCATTCTATTGGCTGTACTTCTCTACAGTGACTGCTGTGTGTGCATTTGCACATCGATGTCAGTCTGTATGCAGGTTGAGCATCAGCCCCGCCCCCTCTCTCTGATCACTCAGAGTCTGTATGCAGGTTGAGCATCAGCCCCGCCCCCTCTCTCTGATCAGTCAGAGTCTGTATGCAGGTTGAGCATCAGCCCCGCCCCCTCTCTCTGATCAGTCAGAGTCTGTATGCAGGTTGAGCATGTACATGTGACCAGAGCAGTAAACATGCACTGGAAGCTCCTTTGGCCTTTAAAATGAGATTTAACTCAGTCAGAAACGAGTGAATTCGACTGTAGGTTACACTGTATATCTGTAGGTTACTCTGATCCTGAGTCACGAAGCCTAGAAAATGGCATGCATTCATTCTAATGCATCCCTTAGAAGGGATGTCCACAAATATTTGGACACAGTGCAGAATGCTTTGCGGTTATTTCCAAGGTACAGTTCGAGGAACCATCATCAGTGTGTACCGTTTGACCTTGATGAACTACGCTGGGGTTACGGATGGACGCTGTGTAAATTCTCATTAACTCTCGTCGTCGCAGCACAGCTGGAGCTGGAGCTGATTGAGAGGCTTTCAAAAAAAAAAACCCCGAAACACACTCCACCCCAAAACTGTTGATTAGCATTCAGATCAGCAGTGGCGTCCCTGTAACACCAGGACTAATCAAGCGCATAATTAGCTCGTTACGTTTTTCCTGCACACTTCAGCTTATGAATATGTAGTGAACGCCTGAAGGGAGTGGACGTGAGCGGCTGTGGCACTGATGGATCGGCACTATCAGATGCTGGAAGACGGATGGACGAGCTGGACACTGACCTCTGATTGTATGACGGCTGAACCTGGTGCACTTAATTACAGCTGGATCGTTACTACACCAGTATATCAAGCTTAAATTGACGGATGGATGAGTTATCAGTGTGGAGTTCTGCACTTCAGCAGTCCCATGTGAGTCGGTTACACCACCCGAATCAGGCAGAGCTGTTGGGTGTTTGCGGCAAAAAGGACACATAGGTTTTATCACCCGAGCCAGTAACATTGTAGGGTTATTATGAGCCTTTAAGCACGTTTGTATGCAGCCTGATCATCTGTTCAACGTCTGACTACGAGCTTCATCGGAATAGAACACGTCCGTGTACACGCCTCCCTCGGAATAGAGTAGTCCAATGTAGGGCATTCCGATTACAGTTTGCATCCACCATTATGTTATTCCGCTCAAGAGAAGAAGAATAACTATGTAAACACCTTAATCCAGTTTCATTCCAGCTCGGAAACGCTTCAAATCTGTGAAGTCGCATAAAATCATGCCGTGACATACGGGAAATTAGCTTCCACTTAAAATCGGTGAAATTCGGTGTAACACAGTGTAACGCCACATGTTCATCCGATGGTTTCGTGTCATTGTGGTGGAACTGGCATCCAGCTGATGTGAAGCAGTTTAAAAAAAACACACCTTCTCCAGACTCCAGGTAACATACCTGCTCCTCTTACTCTGACTGGACTCTTGTGATGCGTGTTGTCATGGTAACGTGTACACTAAGAGGCCACTCATCTACAGTGACGAGTCCCGCTTTGGTCTTTGTCTAGGCGACCAATGAATCCGTATGTGGAGGAACTGTGGTCAGTGCCAAGATCATTTTTTTGTTGTCACTCGTCCAGAAGCTCTGGTGTCATGGTTCGGGTGCAATTTCATACAGTGCAAGATCACCTTTGATCTTCATTCTAGGCACTTTGACAGCCCAGCGTTACGGTAATGAGGTCCTGCGACCAGTGGTCCTGCCTTTCCTGCACACACACTGCGGTGCTCTACTCCAAAACTGCTGCCGTCCCAAGATCTCGCCTTGAAGACACTGGTGCTATGCAAAATGTGTGGCCCGTACTGGACATGCGAATGACACTCCACTACAGCATCAGAAGGAGGGACAAGGAGCTGGAGAAGCTGGTCAGGTGGTCGGAGTGGAGCTGGACTTTCTGATGGAGTGATGGACAATCGTGGACAATGCCAGTCACCCGTTACACACCGTAATTACACAGTAGAGGAGTTTGTGGAGTGGAAGGTTGTGGTCACTGAACTACTCTACTGACCGACTCCAGAGATCATTTGTTCCAACAGCCATTAGACTTTTGAACTCTGCCCGGGATGGGACGGGACGGGATGTGAGGACACTGTTGTAGTTATTTTTCATTATTACATATGTGATCCATCCATCCATCCATCCATCCATCCATCCATCCATCCATCCATCCATGCATCCATCCATGCATTCAGATCTCTTCGTGTGAATATGGATGTCACTGCACTGCACTGTGAATCTGAGCTTTGGATTCTGAGACCAGTGTCTCCCGTCCAACCCTGTGGGTCAAGAGTGTTTGCGGTGAGAGTGAATTAATGCAGGGCAGAGACTTCTCTCTGCTTTTCTTCTGGAGTAAAAAGCAAACAGAGGAAGCTCCCACTGGCTCTGCTGGCGCTGCAGGGCAGCGGAATCAGAATAAGCTGATTAGTTCCGTTCACCAGCTAAAGCGGCGCGGCGGCAATCAGCCGGTGTGGAGGGTAATTGTGGAGAATTGAACACACACAAAAGGGCATTTTCTTATTACTGTGGCTGATTAGATTCCCTATTCTCGCTTATAAAAATCTCTGCCACACACACACACACACACACACACACACACACTACTGAAGAGTGCACTACTGTGCGCGTGTGTATGTGTGTGTTATCAGCGATGGTGTTGTCAGATGACAGTGTTGATTAGTGTTTAGTGAGCACAGGGGCGGGACCCTGTGTCTCTGTTCCTCACCTCCACCTCGTTACACTGATTGACACTTTGGTTAAGGTGTGTTAACACCTCGCTCCACACAGGAAGGTGTTATCAGTCTGCGGCTGCACTTTTAAAGGTAGAGTTTAAACGAGGGCTTGGCAATATGACTGAAAACTCACACCTCAATAAGTGATATGAGGATGATCTTAGAAACAGAGGAAGGGGTGTTCTGTACCCAACGAGACCAGTGACCCCACCCCCTCTAACCACCCCCCACCCCCATCACCAAAAATGTGCATTTAAATGCAGTTTTGGACTCTTGGTTCCAACCAACTGCAAATATGCAAGTAAATAAGTGAACCTATATTCATTTATAGCAATTATGGGCTCGGGTGGAGGAATGGGTGGTGTTCAGGACAGGAGAACTGGCAAACGTTAAACCCCTGTTTTTAAAGCCTTCACTGCTGTGCTCCTCTTTGCTCAACGTCTGCAAAGTTTCATGGACGTTTAGGTTTCCATATCTTACCAGCTCAGAGTGACCTCAGGAGACGGTCCCCATCGGGGCCACTTTAACATCTAACATTTCACCTGATCACATGATCCCAAAGGCACACGAGGTCGGAGGAGACTGGCACAGCATGCAGAAGGTGCCATGCCACTGTACTCCGAGTACTGTGTGTCCTCTCGACCTATAGTTAATTAAACTACACTATGTGGATAAAAGTATTGGGACACCCAACAGCTATACAATATCAACACCTTAGCAACCAAGCCCTTAGTAACAGCCTGGCTACACCTTAGCAACTGCTTAGTAACCACCTTAGCAACCACTTAGCAACAGCTTAACAACTAAGCCCTATATGACAGCAGCACTGTAGGTTGGTTTTGAACGAGGGACACTCTCTGGACACCTCTGGACGCTCTCATCCAGAACCGTCCAGTACGTCAGTGTGTTGGTCCGGCGACTGCACTGGTCACAGCACTCCTGACAGAGCTCCTTCAGGGTCAGACTGAGAAATAAGAGCGACATGGCTGGACCTGTGAGACTGTTTGCTTTCCAGAAATTTCCAGGAATAGATCTTGGCTTTTTCAGAAGTGCAGCTTCTCCTCTCCTCTCAAAGAGTGTCATTCAGCGAGGAGAGAGGCCTGCTCTTTGATGTGCGGAGACTGTGTGTGTGTGTGTGTGTGTGTGTGTGTGTGTGTGTGTGTGTGTGTTAAAATACACACACACACACACACACACACACACACACACACACACACACACACACACACACACAGAACTCCATGTCCTGACATGGTATAAAACACACCAGAGTGTGTGTGTGTGTGTGTGTGTGTGTTTCTGTGGAGAGTAAGTGGTCTCTTCCTCTTCGGTGGTCCTCAAGTCCATATTGGGTTCAGCAGAACTAATGGAATTCCATTAAAGAAGTCCTACTCTCTGTTTTTCATCACCGTATCCCCTCTCTCTCTCTCTCTCTCTCTCTTTCTCTCTCTCTCTCTCTCTCTCTCTGTCTCCCCCCCCCCCCCCCCGAAGCAGATGTTAGTTGCTATGGTGCTGTAGGAGCTCCGTCTTTCTTCTCTCCTCCTCTCAGCTGGGCGTTAAACTGAGATGGAAGGAAGAACCTGGTTCTGTTTGTATTTGTTAATCAGTCGCTGGCTCTGTGTGTCTGTCAGACCCTCTCGTGGTTCCTCAGAGCAGACTGTGTTCAGGTCCTTGGTGTAAGGGGTGCAATAATGTGTGTGCTGTGGTCTGAAGGTGACGATTCCCGATGCATAGATTTGATCATTTCGTAACTGATGAACATCACTTTATAGGCAGTGTAGTCTGAACGCTCCTTCTAGAAACCTGCGTGGACCGTTAAACAGCTGCTTTATTGGTGGAGTATAAACAGCAGCCAGTCTGCGTGGGAACAACATGATCCTTCGCAAAGGGTTTATTCTCACCATGTCTCTCTGCACAGCTCGTTTAAGGTCTAATGTTTAGATCAGGAGACTGTGAAGGTCATACCCAGAGCTTCAGCTTGTGTTGTGCTGGTGGCTCGTGGTGCTTTTCAAGGTATGTTCTGGATCACTATTTAGTGGTAGAAGACACTTTTCAGCTTCAGACTGATGGTGAGGAGTTCATTCTGCCCCAATACATGCAGGATTGCCTGTGACACTGGCTGCAACACAACCCATCACACCTTTTGTGAAATGATATTCAGCTCGTTGGTTTATTTTACGCCTTATGGAGTAAAAAAAGTATGTCACCATGCCAACAGTACTGTAATATATTGTAATATATCGAATCGAGGTGCGAGTATCGTGATACAAGCCATATCGCGGGATTCTTGCCAAGACACAGTTTCCGAGTGTAGATTAATATACATACTTCTTAGCAAATACGAGTAAGTCCGTCACATTTCACTGTCCAGTTCAATCAGTGAATTTCCCCGTAAAGGGAAGCAGGTAATGAGTACTCGAGTATTTACGCACGTCCCTAATGAGTCCTGCAAACGACTGTGTTTAATATATCAGTCAGAAGAACGCTGTGACTGGATGTCAATCAGACATGCTCTCTGATCAAGAGCTTTAAAGCTAAACACTCTCCTCAAAGTGAACTTGCCCTAAAAACAGGCTCTTCAGCTGATTTACACACGCAGATAATTAGCGTGTTCGAGAGGTTCTCCTGGACCAGACTGGAGCGAATCTTCATCAGTGAAGGAATCCCAGTGGCTTTCTTCATGCAGGCGCTGCTGCTTCATCTCCCAGCCTGTAGAGGAGGAGGCAGCTGTTCATTTTGCCAAGCAGCAGCAGCAGTGTGTGTGTGTGTGTGTGTGTGTGTGTATGTATGTGCGTGTGTTCGTTATCCTTTTTCTTGTCCGCAAGAACCCTTTTGTTGGGGTTCTATTAGAGCTGACACTCAGATAACCCTTTTCACCTCACACAAGGTTAAACTCAGCAGAGTCAAGGATGTTTATGTTCTCCGGCTCTTATATCTCAGATTTATTGCTTTTTGGGTCTGTGAATTAATTATTCATGCTCTGATCGGCTGCACTTCTGGCCTGGAAAGATTTCTTTTAATAGTGTGAATAAATGATTGATGAGGGAAGTTAGAAAATGAAATGGCATTAAAAGCATTCAGAATGATCAGACCTTTGGTTATTTCTCTAATATAAAAAGGCTCTGGCCACTTTATTAGAAACACCTGCCCCGGTGAACTGGTAAATTGATGAGAAAGGAGGAAAACAAATGTCACACTGTTTACTCTGTGTGTGTGTGTGTGTGTGTGTGTGTGTGTGTGTGTGTGTGTGTGTGTGTGTGTGTGTGTAGATCCGATTGGTTCTGGAGAGGAGTAATGGGTAATGAGTCGTTGCAGCTGCTCTGGGAGTGTGTTTGCGTTTTGGCAGGCTGAGAGAGATGGAGGGGACAGTTGGTTGTAATTGGACATAATCGCTCTGGTGGGCATGTCTTTAATTATGCATCTTGTCTTTTAAATTGCTGATAAGTGCTCACGTTTGCTGAGCGCATGGCGGCAGGTAAAGTGAGTTTACTGTGAGTTCCTATTGTTCCCTTCCGTTGACCCTTCCATGCTCCGCCCACCGCCTGGGTGAACGTTTTGGGAGCTGCGATTCAGGAGTGGTGTTCCAGCCCAGCAGGCACTGGGCATCTGTTTGATGTCAGAAGATGTTGGCTCTCGGACAGACATCTGACAGATGTTTAATTTTAGTTGAAAATAAAAATCGTATTCATAAAAATAACAATGAGTAAAGAACCCCCAACTTAGAACAGATGTTGCATTTTGGTTGGAGATCAAAGCCCCAAATTTGTACAGATGTTACATTTCGGTTAGAAGTCAAAGCCTCAACATTGTACAGATGTTACATTTCGGTTAGAAGTCAAAGCCTCAACATTGTACAGATGTTACACTTCAATTTGAAATCAAAGCCTCAACATTGTACAGATGTTACATTACGGTTAGAAATCAAAGCCTCAACATTGTACAGATGTTACATTTCAGTTAGAAATCAAAGCCTCAACATTGTACAGATGTAACATTTCAGTTAGAAATCAAAGCCTCAACATTGTACAGATGTTACATTTCGGTTAGAAATCAAAGCCTCAACATTGTACAGATGTTACATTTCAGTTAGAAATCAAAGCCTCAACATTGTACAGATGTAACATTTCAGTTAGAAATCAAAGCCTCAACATTGTACAGATGTTACATTTCGGTTAGAAATCAAAGCCTCAACATTGTACAGATGTTACATTTCAGTTAGAAATCAAAGCCTCAACATTGTACAGATGTAACATTTCAGTTAGAAATCAAAGCCTCAACATTGTACAGATGTTACATTTCGGTTAGAAATCAAAGCCTCAAATTTGTACAGATGTTACATTACGGTTAGAAATCAAAGCCCCAAATTTGTACAGATGTTACATTACGGTTAGAAATCAAAGCCTCAACATTGTACAGATGTTACATTTCGGTTAGAAGTCAAAGCCTCCACATTGTACAGATGTTACATTTCGTTGAATGTCAACATCAATCTCCAACATTAGACAGACAGTGAAATTTGGTCACCGTGACTTAAAACCAAAAAGACACCAAACCATAAAAACGTAATGAGATGAAATAAGATGAACTTCTCCTTTATTGATTGTGAAGTTATGAGTTGTCCTCACTTCGGCAAAACGCTCCATCAAACGGAGGCAAAAGCATCCAGTGATGTTTTGAAGTATAGTTTAAAAAACGGCTTAATCCTCCACGTTGAGTTCAGCGTCAGCTTTCACATAAATGTCAGCTTTATCTCCAAGTGATACCTTTCAGAGCCGCTCTCTCTGGGTTTCGTTCGAATGTAGCTCCACTAAGCGATGGAATATGCAATCATTCATTCATGGCAGGACATGAAGAAAGAGCTATACTGGCTAAGAATGCTCCTGGCTACTTTTATATTCAACATCGTTACTTGTCAGTGGACACACTGCCCTTGAGCTGTACAGGCAGTCATTCTATTGCTCACCCAGCCTTAACACGAACGCTACCCAACCTGCTTACACTGAACGGTATTTATAAAACAAGGCTGAACCCGAAGCCCTTGAAAATGGTTTTGCAGATCTGCGCACTGTGTGCCATTAAAGCCCTCAGCTTGGCTGCTGATCATACGGTCTTTCACGGTGCGTTGAAACAGACACCTTCTTATATTACTTGTGGCTGGAAATGTTCCAGCAGTCTATGGTTTAGAGGTTTAACACCATGATCAGTCTGACTAAGCTAGACGACCAGTATGACCATGCCACCAAGTGCTTCGCCAAGCATGATGACCAGCGTGACCAGCATCTCCAATCTGGCTGACCAGCAGGACCTTCCCCACCAAGCTGGTCAGCATGATTACCAAACGCGATGTGGTTGGTGCAGCACAACAGAACACCACCCGTGAATCACCACACCGTGTGGTGTGGTTGATAATGCCGTTGATTGGGATCAGCTTGATCAACTTGGATAAAAGCATGGACAAGTGGTTTGATGAGCTTGCCAAAGCTTGGTGACCAGCGTGACCAGCATCACCAATCTGACTGACCAGCATGACCTTCCCCCGCCAAGCTGGTGGGCCAACATGATCACCGAACGCAATGTGGTTGGTGTGACGCATAAGCTTGCTCAAGCTACACAACCAGACCAGTCTGGTTGACCAGCATGACCTGCCCCACCGAGATGATTGTCCAGCTTCACCAAGCATAACTTTCAGTGCCATGTGTGGAAGTGGGTGGTTAACCGGTCCAGCTGCATTGTTGTGCTACAGTCGGCCTCAGCTGTGGAAAAAGCATCACAATTAAAAGTCTGGTGGATTGTGGGTGGTTACAGGTGGGAGCCGGACAGGCGCTGCTGGCAGGAGTGGGACAAATTCTTCCTGGAGTGCTTGAGAGCGGGATCACACAGATCTCTACCCCTGGACACCTTCAGAGGTCTTGCTCAGAGCTGTTTTGATGGCACAAGGGGGGGGAGCTACTCAATATTCATCATTAAGGGTCATCAGCCAAGCGTTCGTGGAGAGTACGGCTCTAGCTTTACTCCAAACACTCAAGCAGGCCTGTGGTTTGCACACTACCCTCGTTAGTAATCTTGTTAACTCATGAGTACACAGCACAGATGCCAGCAGCAGGTCTGTCTTCCAAACCAAACTGGGCATTGCATTATCGGCATCTGTGCCATGTTTTATTGAACGATTACCAACAGACAAGCCAAAAAACATCACTCCAGAATGCACGTCTGTGAAGCACGTCTTATTCATTGCCCTGGCTTATTGCACCCCCCCCCCTCCTCTATACATTCACGCCTCGTTCCTATATGGAGGTGTCCTACAAGTAAAGGGTAGCACAGTTCAAACTGGGGTCATTAGTATTCTTATCTTCATCTACAGCACTTTAGAAACACACCTGCTCATAAAGCCAGGCCTAAATCACACCAGCCTGACACACCCTTTCAGTCTACAGCAGATTAGCCCCACCCATTCAGTCTACAGCAGATTAGCCCCACCCTTTCAGTCTACAGCAGATTACCCCCACCCTTTCAGTCTACAGCAGATTAGCTCCACCCTTTCAGTCTACAGCAGATTTGCTCCACCCTTTCAGTCTACAGCAGATTAGCCCCACCCTTTCAGTCTACAGCAGTTTAGATTCATCATTGAGTCTACAGCAGTTAAGCACCTCCCATTCATTCTACAGCAGATTAGCCCCACCCATTCAGTTTACAGCAAATTAGCCCCACCCATTCAGTTTACAGCAAATTAGCCCCACCCATTCAGTTTACAGCAAATTAGCCCCACCCATTCAGTCTACAGCAGTTTATCCCCACCCATTCATTCTATAGAGGTTTAGCCCCACCCAATCATTCTATAGAAGTTTATCTCCACCCATTCAGTCTATAGAAGTTTAGCCCCACCCATTCACTCTACAGCAGTTTATCCCTACCCATCAAGTCTACAACAGTTAGCTCCACCCATTCAGTCTATAGCATCTTAGCCCCACCCATCAAGCCTACACTAGTGTAGCCCCATGCAGTTTATTGCTTTAGGCCCTGCCCATTCAGTCTCCAGCAGTTTGCCTCCTCGTATTCAGCCAGCTTTTTCCACAGACCTGGTAATTTCACTCTCCTGCCCGACTGCCGTTCACGGAGACATGGTACAGAACAGCCACTCAGAACAGAGGTCATTTACATATATCAGTCTTAAAGCCTGTTTGACAAACAGAGGTCAGGATCTGTTTGTGTAGAAATGAATTATAAACTCACATAATCATCACGAGTGGTTTTGAGGGAGCAGAAACCAAACGTGAGAAGCAGTCAAACATCAGGCTCTTCCAGCGTTAAGCCGTTGAGTTGTTTTCCATGTACAGCTTACAGGCTTTTGTCCTCCGTCTCAATTCAAACATGCTCAGAGAAAAGACAAACTCGTGCTCTTCCAGACAAAGACAGCATGATGGATGATGGAGCGGAGCCCCTTCTGCAGCCCCCTGTGATATAATTCCCTTATCATCTGCTCCCGGGACGCTGGCTTCCTCCTCCAAGTGGCTGGAAGTCAATAAGCACCATCTCGTCTCAACCCTTGGCAAACTGGAGTGATGGCAATTACGGTGACATATTGCATCTCCTCGGGGACACTCGAGGCAATTAACTCATCTCGTCTTAAATGTGCTTTCTACTGTATATCACATGCTTTCCGTACCAGCCAGGCCCGGCTCTGAAAAATGGGCCGGGGAAAGGGTTTGACTGCGTCTAATGAGTTAAGATAAGATTAGACGCGTCTAATAAAGGCAATCGCAGCCATCCGATAAGACACTTGGCCAGCGTTAATGTCTTCTCTTGGAGAATATTAGCACAGCCAGACTGATCAAAGCATGCAGTGTTGTTAGGATGCAGCTGATGTTGTTTTCGGTAATAAATGGAAAAATGGATTTTATATTACAGTGAAAAAATGAGACGAACATTGAGTCATGAACCAACGTTTCAACCAGTGTTAATTTGAGTTTATTAAAATGGGCTTTACAGCTGAAGTCATTTGGTTTTAGTTTTAGTAAATTTCTACACAATATTATATTCATATCGATATTAGGAGCCAGGCAGCTCCAAGTGCCTCTGCGGTCTAATGCACTACCACTCTGATCCGAGGATCGCAGGTTCGGTTCCCCGGTCCTGGTGCTTGCCATCAGAGAGCGAAATTGTCCATGCTGTCACGGGTGATGCTGGTGTCTGTTAGTTGTATCATATCTGGAAAATCCCAGTGCTTTCATTGGCTGGTTAACAATGGGGGCAGTTTGAAAAGTGGCAGAGGTTGGCATCACATGTATTTGAAGGAAGCATGTGTCGTATAGTACACGATTCCCACGATTGGGATACGGTTATTTTCAAAATGAAACCATTAAAATTAATTAAGGGATTGTTTTAAAATCGTCCCGTTTTTGTTGATTGTGATTTGCACCCTTTGACAGACTGTTGTTTATTACATATACAGTACATATCTGTGCTGGGCAATTAACCAGTGTAATGAGGGGGATGAGGCAGACTACATGTGCAGAGGGCTTTAATTAGGGCCATTCCAATACTCATTATCAGGACAGACAGGGGTCAGAAAACAGGCAGACGAGCAGTGAAGGCATATCGGTACTCCAGGTTAAACACAGGAAATCAAACAGGAATACAGATGCTCACTCGCTCAGAGACATCGCGGGGAGCATCTCCAGTCTCCACTCAGCCTTTGCATTGACTGCAACCGTGGCTGAGATGAGCCTCAGGCGAGGGGCAGGGCTTAGACCCATCCCAGTGGAGCTCATGGCCTGTGCACGTGCCAGCAGAAATGAGTTGAAACCAATGTTTAGAAACTCTAAAAGACATAATCTTGCACATGAGGCTATTGGATTCATTTAAATGACTTTCATTATATATATATATATATATATATATATATATATATATACACACACACACACACACACACACAAACATTCAGCATAGCCCTATGATTGGCCCCTCTCAAACTCGTCCAACTCAAATTGCTTTCAAACTCCTTCCCGGGTACAATTGCAAATGATGCTACCAACACAAGAGCACGAGTCAGAATGGAAAGCATGTGCATCGGGATGACCTTATATAGTCTGTTACCGTTCTGACTCGTGCTGTTGTGTTGGTAGCAATTGTACCTTGAAAAAGAGTTTGAAAGCAATTTGAGTTGGAATAGTTTGAGGATGGGACCATCGTAGGGCTATGCTGAACGTCCGCAGGACAGGACTGTGAACATTCAGTGAGCAGTGATCCCATTAGTGCCAGCACTGATGGCCGACAACTGCACGATGCTGGACTACATGCTGGCAGACTGCAATGGTATCGTGGCACACTGTCACGGAGTCACTCAGAATGGCAGTAGATCATCTTCAGGATAGTTCAGTAGTTGTAGTGATGGTTATATACTGTTATGATCTTATTCTCTCACCATTAAGATGATTTTATGCACATAACAAACATTCATTAGTGTTTTCCTATTTGGGATTTGTTCAGGTGACAAGAACAGAGGGATCCATCATTATAAGTGCAGAGCTGTGAAGAATCCTGCACTTTAAAAGCGCATCATAAATCGAGTACATAAATCCAGACTTTCCTCCAAAGCAATTTAAAGGAATTTAAGAAGATACTGGTGAATAAGGCTCCCTGTTTTGCTTTCGTCTACAACATTATCGTCTTTGAGATGTGAGGGTTTTTTTTTTTTTCCAGCAGTGCAGATCTTATCAATGGAAGCACCAAAAGAGTTTCTCAGAACAGAGACCTGAACGCTTCCCCCCTGCTTTACTTTTCACTGTGAATAATACAGAGTGAGAGCTGCAGTACTCCCTCCTCATCCCCCTTATTAGTTTGCCTGTGCGGATCGATGGTGTGTTCTGACCGGCAGTGCCTCTGAAGCAGACGGCCGGGAGATATGATCTAATGGAGCTCACTAACCCTCTGATCTCCCACTGGTTCTGTGCTACTTCTCAACCCTGGCCTTCAGGAGGAGGCGCTTTGACCCTGCTGAGAGAAATCGCTCCCTGTACCGTCTTCTTTCCCCCCGGGATGACAAAGGCCAGGGCTGCGTTTAAAAAAACATGAGGCTGAACATCGTTTGGAAGAGAAATCTGAACAACTCTGCGGTACATATAGGACCTGATCTACTGCTGCCATCAGTATCAGAGGTTGTCAACTGCTGAAGAAGCCTGTTGGACCATGCAGCGCATTATTGCATGTATTATTATGGTTAGAGTGAAGGCTGTGCTCTACATGCACTCTATGCCCAGATGTTGGTGGATACGATGAGTGCATTCAGCTATTTTAAGTTGCACAGCTTGTCTAGACCCTGTAGAGAAGTACTGCAGGATTCTCTGGCGCATGTAAACACTGATGAACCTGTTGGCACTATGCCTAATGCCAGGTGCGGGCTAGAGGGGTATAAAGCCCAAGTATAAACCAAGCTGCAGGGGTTGGACAATGAAACTGAAACACCTGGTTTTAGACCACAATAATTGATTAGTATGGTGTATTAGGGCCTCCTTTTGCAGCCAATACAGCGTCAATTCGTCTTGGGAAGGACATTTTTTGGATACAACCCAGGTTATCACCCCAACATCCCTTTCAGAAAGCTTCCTCTTGCGTCCACAGTTAATCCTGTTGGATGTGGTTGGTCCTTCTTGGTGGTGCTGACGTTACCCTGGATACCGTGGCTCTTGATACACCACAAAGACTTGCCGTCTTGGTCACAGATGCGCCAGCAAGACGTGCACCAAAAATTTGTCCTCTTTTGAACTCTGGTATGTCCCCCACAATGTTGTGTTCATTGCAGTATGTTGAGCAAAATTGTGCTCTTACCTGCTAATTGAACCTTCACACTCTGCTCTTACTGGTGCAAATAATGAAGATTGACCACCAGGCTGCTCCAATTTAGCCATGAAACCTCCCACAATACAATGACAGGTGTTTCACTTTCATTGTCCAACCCCTGTATATTAGGTATATTAGCTAATGATATGCTGTTTGGGTAACATCATCAAAGAGCAGAGCCGGAAACATGCCCTGGAATCTCCTTTGGCACTGTCCACCATGGTTAGGGGGGCAAGTCTTGTAGTTTGTTACGATATGTGTATCATATCATACTCTGATCCTGAGTTATGAAGCCTAGAAAACAGCATGTAACTGCCTGCAAAGTGCGGATCTCTGGTTTTAACAGTTTAATATAACAGGGAAAAGAGTTTGGACTTCAGGAAGACGGAATGTCCCTCTGTAACCATGTTATGTGCTTCTGTCCTGCAGAATGGAGAGGCGTCTCTGTTTGAGGTGAATATCCGATACGTCGGCGGCCTGTTATCTGCGTACTACCTGACTGGAGAGGAGGTAAGATCAGAGTCTGCTATCTCTACTGTCTCTTAGCTCTGTCAGAATCAGCACTTTCCTCTGTTGAGCTTTAGCAGCCGAGCCTCAGCATCTCAGCAGAGTGAATGCTGGAGAGCACACACACACACACACACACACACACACACACACACACACACACACACACACACACACACATCACACCGCCCACACTTACATCTAGCCTGTATCACAAATATCCACCCGTACAGTCAAGAGCATCACCGTATGCCCCTTCACTTTAACCTTCACCGACACCAGCTTCACACACACACATAGTGGCAGCAACTAGTGGCTAAGCCACCCACTGTTCCGCCCACCACAGCGAAAGCATTGAAGAGTGGCTCGTATGCCTTGCATGCTCTATAGCTCTAAAAAGAGGGATAAAATTCATACTGGTGCAAAACTAATGACCAGGGAATCCGTCGATGCACAGCCTCTTAAATCAGCCTAGTACGTATTGATTTCGAAGGCTGAAGAAGTCAGAGAGGTAGACAAATGCCTGGGTAGATGATTGCCAAAAGATGATTCAGCTTTTCACTCTATGTGACAGGTGGATGGACCATAACATCACAGACACAGGTTCTTCACCCTCCCTGTCCCAGAGGCCCTATGCTTTTCACATGCTTGTGTTTTCCATACTGTAAACCAGTTCCCCTACCAGTGAGCCAGGTACTGTACAGTTAAACCAGTTCCCCTACCAGTGAGCCAGGTACTGTACACTTAAACCAGTTCCCCTACCAGTGAGCCAGGTACTGTCCTGTTAAACCAGTTACCATAGAACCATTACAGTTCAGCCAGCTGCTGTAACATCAAGCCAGGTTCTGTAGCGTGTACCATGATGACAGTCTGTGTCGGTGTAGTATTGTGCCACTCTTTACACAGTGTTGTACATTATCTAACCAATGGGGAACGTGCCCTGTCGGTAAGGACACAAACACTGGGAGTCATTCAGAAGGAGGTCAGTGACCATTACTCAAGGAGATGGTTTATTGTGCTGTCAAACAGAGGAGCTGTGTTCAGCTCTTTCTTTATTCCGTTCTTCCGCAGAGGGGCCCGATTGTGCACACCGGTGCACAACTGTAGATAGATAGACTCACATATGGTTATCCAGATGTTAGCTGGAACAAGCAGGCTCTGCCTCTCTGTGTCTTTGAGTGGTAAGTGTTCAGCATCAGGAGCTCTTCAGTGGTGCGGCATGCCTGACTTTCCTCAGGTGGATAAAGAAGATGCAGGAACAGGTGTGAGACTTCTAATCATCAATCAAGTGAGAAGATGTGAGGAAATCATTTTCAGACACTTTTTAAATAGTCTGTTTGGCTCATTTATGCCAAGGGTGCTATTAGCACTGGTTAGGAACGTCTTAGACGGTTGCCCATCTGTTCATGTACTGTGTAGTCATCCTTCAGCACCACCTCAGCGGTCAGCTTCTGCCCCTATGAAAGTCCGATATATGGATAAAGTATTGGGACACACCCCTTAAGTTTAATTTAGGCCCCGTTGCCACATATGTATAATTTCAAGCCCCTGGCCATGCCTTTAAACAGAAATCTGGCAGAAATCTAACCGAGCGAAGGTCTTTTGCATGCCACTCCGCTCCATATGTGGATGGTCTGCAGTTCCATGTGGAGTGTGCTTGAATGAACTGCATTGACTTCTAGAAGGAATTCTTGCCTGGAAGTGAAGTGATTTTTGTGAAACACGCCAACACTCGACGTCAGTTTGTCTTTGGGCCACAATTCTAAGGAGAATTTCCTGTTAACTGCTGGTAGACCCGTATGAGTATTCTTTCATTTATAGCCCGAACATTGTTGTGCAACGGCATCTACAAGACCTGGAACCTTAAACATGTATATAACTTGCATAAATATGTCCCATATTTAAGATTTCTGTACGGCTAGAGCTGCTTATGGCTGTCTCTTTTTCAGGTGGTGGGTACAGGTGTCCGTCACTCTACACAATGTCCTCAGATTACACGCCTCCTCTGGACTGAGGGTGATTTGATTATACTGAAGTATCCAGTGGCTGATAACCTGTCACACTCGTCCCTTAGCCTCACTCCACACACTTCTCCACACAGTGTGTCTGGGCTATAAGTGTCAGAGCTGGGTGTGTGTGTGTGTGTGTGTGTGTAGTAAAGGTGGATTTGTAGTCATACGTGTGCTGTTGCCTCTCTCTAGATTGAGTGTGTTGTCTACGTTTTCTGATGGATGGATCAGTATAGCTTAGAGCACCACTGTGATCTGTGAGCCGGCAGTATCAGTCACTTGTGTGTGTGTGAGAGAGAGAGACAGAGACAGAGAGAGACAGAGAGAGACAGAGAGACATAGTGTGTGTGCATGTTTATGTGTGTACTGTGTGCTTGTTTTCATCACAATTCTCCATGTATGGACCAACAAAACATCAAAATTCTCCATATTTATGTATTAGATTCAGTTCGATTACAGTACAGGAGCCAACAGTCTCTGAGCTAATGGGTGAACTGGGAAGATCAGCCTGAGTAGTAGCAGTGTGTGTGTGTGTGTGTGTGAGTGTATTCAGGTATTGAGTGTGTGTGGTTGGTGTTGCTGATGTGACCAGTTTCACAGTGCGTGGGAAGAAACTCTTCCCGGACGGCAGTGGTTGGAACAGGAAGAGGGTAAGTGGGATCAGAGAGGATGTTGATGGCTTTCCTCTGACAGCTCTTGTTGTAGAGGTCTTGTATGGGTGGGAGGGCAGCTTCGGTGATGTTCGGGGCAGTTTCCACCCCCCTCTGCATTCTGTTCAGAAGTGGTACCAGACTGTGATGAAGCTCGTCAGGATGCTGTCCTCAGTGGACCTGTAGGAGCTGCAGAGGTGCTGTTTTGGCAGCTCTCTGTAGCCTCTGACCCAGAAGGAATCAACCGTGCAAGCTTTCCATTCTGACTCGTGCTGTTGGGTTGGTAGCATTCTTTGCAAGTGAAGTATGTCTTGGAGAAGAGTTTAACAGTAATTCGGGCAGTTGGAGCATTTTGAGAGGGGTCCCATCATAGGGCTACAGGAAGCGAGATGCTATACTGGTCATGCGGATATTAGCATAGCACTTTTTGGCTGCAGTGGGTAACAGAAGACACCAGTGACATGAAGGCTCTTGGAGACCTATATGAACCACAGAGGGTGCAAGAAATGACTACTAGATGCCCTCTATGAGTCGTCCTGTTAGTGCCAGCAACATTGGCAGACTGCTGCATGACGCAGGACTACAGGCACGCATATTGTTCCGACGACTGCCCTTAACACCACGTCAACGTGGACATGCTATCAATACTCCACCCCTACCACACAATCTGCAGAACCGAGTGAGAACCTTTTATGTAGGTCATCACAGGGCACCATTACGAACCTGCTAATCATTTTCTTCTAGGTGCAACTAGAAGGCCCTGTGAATGTGTGAAATCAAGTGTATGTATGTGTGTGTGTGTGTGTGTGTGTGTGTGTGTGTGTGTGTGTGTGTGTGTGTGTGTGTNTGTGTGTGTGTGTGTGTGTGTGTGTGTGTGTGTGTGTGTGTGTGTGTGTGTGTGTGTGTGTGTGNCAGAAGTCTCCGAAGCTCTGCTGATCCTTATACTGCTGTTCCAAACCTGCTGTTAGAGCTGCAAAGTGGGGCCATGTTTATAATAATGCCTGTGGATTTAGAATGGATTTAGGGATGTTATGAAAGCTCCTGTAGGTTTAATGTGTCGGTGTCCCAGTACTTTTGTCCATTTAGTGTAATACAAGAGAGACACAATGGCCAAAACCAAATACCTTGTGTGTGTCAACATACTTGGCCAATTCCTTTCATTATTATTATTATTATTATTATTATTATTATTATTGTTATTATTATTATTATTATTATTACTATTATTATTATTATTATTGTTATTATTACTATTATTATTATTATTATTACTATTATTATTATTATTATTATTGTTATTTTATTATTATTATTATTATTATTACTATTATTATTGTTATTATTATTATTATTATTATTATTATTATTATTATTATTATTATTATACTCTGGCTCCAGTTGGTTTTCCATCTGATAACAGTGACACAGTGACCAGCGTTGACCCCTTATGCACAAGCTGTGCATGAGCAGCCTTCAACAGGCCTGACCTTTCGGACTGCTCTAGATTCAAAGGCGTGTTTAGGCTGCATACACTACGTTCAGGCCAACCTGTAAGAAGTGTTCTTATTGTGACGTTCTACAAGAAGATTACACGTCTGAAAAGTCCCCCGGCACAGACGTCCTCTTTTCTTTGCAAAACCACAAAGCACAAAACCCAGCGTCCAGCAGATTGTCAGACAGATTACTCCGACACACTCAATCTTTCAGTGGAAAATATTTTGCAAAAAAAATGCATTGAGCTCTGGTGGGACAAGAGATAAAAAAAAAAATAACAACCACAACAAAAGACCTCTAGCGAGCACACAAGAGTACTGGAGTTGGCCCTGCTCTTAAAGCCTTTATAATCCCTCAGCTGTAGATTACAGGACTGTGTGTAAATGGATTCGGCTGTGTTGTATTGTGAACAGCAGGATTCCTTGATTGCACTGGCGGCTCAGAGAGGATATAAAGGCTGGCTGGTGAAGGGCATAACCCACGAGACCACGTACATTCAGCCCAGCCAGTGATACGATAGAGAATGGAGCACTGGGAATGTGAAATGAACGCTTACAAGTCACACATACTGTATATCACCAGCAAAAACAGGCTGGATTTTTGTTAGGGCTGTCAAATGCCTAACTGTGATTTATCACATTATTTACAGCAGAGTCGTGGTTTTGAAGAATTGCAGGAGTTTTGGGCAGTCATTCGTGACCATTTGCATTATTTTAAATGTACATTCATAAATAACTGATGATATCAGCTGAAGTTTAATTCAGCATGATTAAATTCCTATTTCAGCAGAAACAGTGAATCAGCAGCTGTCCAAATACATTTGTCCATACAGTGCGTGCAGTGGAAGTGTCTTCACCCCATTATGGAAGTTGCTATATGTAGCTGCTGGTTGCTATGGTGTTGCTAGGTGGTTACTAAGGTGTTGCTATACTGTAGCTGCTGGTTGCTAAGGTGTTGCAAAGTGGTTGCTAAGGTGTTGCTATTCTCTAGCTGCTGGTTGCTAAGGTGTTGGTTGCTAAGGTGTCGCTTGGTAGTTACTATGGTAACAGGTTGGTGGTTGCTTAGGAGTTCCTTGGTAGTTGCTATGGTAACAAGTTGTTTGTGATGGTGTTGATAAGCAGTTTTTAGGTGTTGCTAGGTGATTGTTTGGATGCTAGGTGGTTGATAGCAGGTGCTGGAAGGTGGTTGCTGAGGTGTTGCTAGGTGGCATTTTTGCTAATAGCTTTGTTGCTAAGGTGTTGCTAATTGGTTGCTAGGTGGTTGCTACAGTAACAACTTGTTGCAGTTGCTTGTTGTATCTTGTTGATAGTTGCTTACTATGGGGTTGCTGAGGTGCTGCTAGGTTGTTGGTGTGGTGATTGCCTGCTGCAGTCGAAGCCGGGCAGGTCTAAGGTCTTGTGACTCGTCACGAGGTTGTAAATCTGAATCTTGCTGATGCTGTGACCCAGAAGAAGATTAAGTTAAGGTTAAGGTGGCCGTCAGTATCAGCTGATATTGCTGGGTATCTGATTGGCCATTTGGGCCCTAGAGAAGAGCCATCATTTGAGAGGATGGGAAGCTGTAAGCAGGTTCAGCTGCATCCTTTATTACAGCTGTATCTCAGGATTAGAAGATGGCCATAAACCCCCTTTTCGATCGGCCCTGTGGGAAAAGCACTATTTATGGGTGAAAAGGCCAGAGCTTTGGACAGCGACAGCGTGATCGATTCCTCGGGCACGCGTTCGCAATCAATGTGCTCCCGGGATGAGCGTCTTTTTGGCTGATTTGTGCGAGTGTGTGAGTGCAGGAGGGCAGCGCAGGTCAGCCAGTCGCACGGTTTGTAGTGCCAATGAACACAACTGCCATGAGCTACACACTGACAGCTGGGTTTCAGAGCAGTTTGACTGAAGCTCAGTGGTGTGAAGTCGAGTGATCACACAAACCATGTAAACAAACATAGGAGGCAGTGATTGACGCTGTGGCACGTTTCTGCGATGGTGGAAGGAAGGTGGTCAGATTGCGTCCTGCTGTTCAGGGAGAAAGGCTTCACAGAGCTCTTTGGTTTCATTGGATCTCTAGTTCAGGGTTGGTGTCATATCATTAATTTATGGGTGGTGCAACAGTGCAAGAGTGCTGGAATGATCACTGGGAGGTTGCAGGTTTAATCCCAGTTGATGCCACAAATGTCCATGACTGGGAGTTCTAGGTAGCACAACTGTCCTCACACACTCTCTCTCAGTGGGTGGGATGGTCTTCAGTGTCCCCCATCACTTTGCATGATGTGCAATTGGACCTGCTCATCCAAAAAGTGTGGACTTTACAGATGAAATGACATTTTTTGTCATTACAGAGAGTAAAGTACCATTAAATACCAGTACCAGATTCTCTAGGTGGAACATCATGAGCACACCCAGTGTACTGGGGCAGCCGTGGCCTGGTCTGGAGGTTCAGGAACCAGCCTTGAGCAAGGCACTTAACTCCCCAGCTCCTCCCTGGGCACATGTGCTCACTGCCCCCTAGTGTGTGAGGTCACTAGTGTGTATATCACTGTGTGTATCACAGTTCGGTCTAACTGCAGCTTGATGGCTTAGTTGGTCCACAAGCATGAACAATGGTATGATAGTTGACCCATGACCACCAGGATGGTGATGCTGGTCCTGCTGGTCATGGTGTTCGACATGACCAAGCTGATTGTCCAGCATGACCAGCATCACCAAGTTGGTTTCCCAGAACGGCCAAGCTTTTGTCCAAAATGAGCAGCAAGACTAAGCTAGTAGACCACTGATGAAGATCTGGGGGATGGCTCGTGCGAACTGTTCATCAACAGATGAGCTACAGTCTCTATCTGAACACCAGCAAGAGAGGGGTTTCGTATAAAATGGCCAGTGACTGAGTTTGTTATCTTCTCATTTGCAAGCAGAGTGTCTGAGCACTGATTTAACAGCAGACAGTCAGGATGACTTTGGTCCCTCATATTGTTTTCTCCTGAATTCCACCTGCTCAGTCTTCTGGACCCTGTGATGATGCAGCACCTGCCGAACGGGTTTAAGCGCTTAACTAGAAATATCTGCTCATTCTGCCCTTACACCTGCTTTTGTTGTTTTAAGTGATCTCTTTTGTCTCTGGGAACAGAAAAACAGGTGTTCAAACAGCACTGCTCTAAGCACGGTGTGGTCCAGACCCGGCAGCGATCCTGCAGAGATAAAATTCACAAGCAGCACTGAAATGGAAATTATATCTTATTTTCGTCTTCAAGCCAAAACCAAGAGCAGGGAAACGGCTCACTCCTGCTGAACTTTCAGCCGTGCCTCAGAGGGCAGCGGCAAGAATAGAGTATCTATCTTCACTATCCACTATGAATTATTCAGTATCCACTATGAATTATTCAATATCTACTACATATTATTCAATATCTACTACAAATTATTCAGTATCCACTATGAATTATTCAATATCTACTACAAATTATTCAGTATCCACTATGAATTATTCAATATCTACTACAAATTATTCAGTATCCACTATGAATTATTCAATATCTACTACAAATTATTCAGTATCCACTATGAATTATTCAATATCTACTACAAATTATTCAATATCTACTACAAATTATTCAATATCTACTACAAATTATTCAGTATCCACTATAAATTATTCAATATCTACTACAAATTATTCAGTATCCACTATGAATTATTTAATATCTACTACAAATTATTCATTATCCACTATGAATTATTCAGTATCTACTATGAATTATTCAGTATCCACTATGAATTATTCAATATCTACTACATATTATTCATTATCCACTATGAATTATTCAGTATCTACTATGAATTATTCAGTATCTAGTATAAATTATTCAGTATCTAGGATGAATTATTCACTAGCAGATAAGTATTACTCAGTATCCAGTATGTATTATTCAGTAACTGATATGAATGATCCATTTTCTGCTTTGCAGTGTTTATTAAATGTATTTCTAGTGTTGTGCCTCTGCAGGAATGATCAGACGCAACACAGAAATAACATGATTTGAACAATGTTACAAAGTAAGCAACAGTAATTTTCTGACCTGAACTGATACCTCAACCCAACCCCAACTCTAACCCCAACTCTATCCCTAACCATACCGTACACCTATCCTAACCCTTACACTAACCATATCCATAGTAAAAGGTGATGTATTTATTTACATTTTGGCTCATTCATTCCTTTTAAACTGTGAAAAGCAGCATGTTCTTCCTTTCTTGACAGTGTACTGGGTTATGTGTAGGAGGATATGATAGGGTAGAACTTTATTGATCCCTCAGGGAAATTGAGGTAGTGAAGGTATTAAGGTGTACACGGCAAAATATCTGCATTGGGCAAAATACCAGTGGACAGGAGGTCATGATGAATCGCACGTAGGTCAGAGAACATGCAGAAACATGAACAGTACCAACAATCGGGATTGGAGGTTGAACTGGCCGAACACACGTTCCTAACACTGCTAACACACTTACCCAACAATGCCAGTTAGTGTCAGTATTTTAGGGGCAGTGTGTAAGTACTGTTGGGTCAGTGTGTGTGGTGTTGGGTCAGTGTGTGTGGTGTTGGGTCAGTGTGTGTGGTGTTGGGTCAGTGTGTTAGTGCTATGAGTGTATATTAGTCTGTTTGATCACTTCTTATCGGATTCATTTTGCTGTACTGGACTCCTGGGTCAAACCACAGCAGAAAACATTGGCTCACTTTCATTTAAGAACAGCGTAAAGCGTGTGTGTGTGTGTGTGTGTGTGTGTGTGTGTGTGTGTGCTGGGGTATGTTTGTCAAAGTGTGTTTTTTTTTCCATTGGTCGTTAATTAGGTACATAAAAGCAACACATTAATCGCACTTGGGGTTGGAAGGCTGTGGTGCTGCAATCAATTATGAGCTTAATAATGAATAGTAGCAGAGATATGCGGCTCAGGGAATGACAATAGATTATATTCAGCCCCGCGTCCCTGCTCTACAAACAGGCCTTGTGTTTAAAACGAAATGGAAAAATTGCTTTGCTTTATAGAAGGAAAGGGGACGAATACTGATTCCTCTAATAGCGGGATTCCTCTGCGCCGAGGTGCTTTGCATTTGTCCGGTCGAACAGGTAAATTATTGGATCGGCAATTGATCCAAGGCTCGTTTACTGAGTCCACATCATCATTCTTCACTTCACTGTCTCCCTCCTGGAAATATAACACAATTAGGCTGCAGAGTTGTCTTTCCAGCAGTCGTCTGCAGATGGAAGGGTCGAGGCGGCTCCGGTGGAGTCGATGTTTGGGGTGGATTTATGAGGACGTTGCCTGTTTCGAGGTCTCTTACATGGACGGTCTTGGATGGGCATCCATTCTCTCCTCATTGAAGGATGTCCTGCGCACTCTCAAGTCAATACGCTTTGTTTACTTACCATTATATGTGTTTGTCCTGTAATGGTTGACTGAAATGGTATTAATGGCCAGCTGTAGACCTTTCTTATAGCTCGGAGTGAGTGGGTGGGAGTGGTGGTCTTTACTGGGAAACTTGGGATTCCTGCAGGAATTACAGCACTATGTTATTATTATGTTTCATTAGTAACCAAAGGGTTACATTTGTAAAATGGAAAACTGTCCAATTAGAATGTGTCTGGGCAGATATAGATCGGCGAGCCCTCCCACTGGTCTGGGCTTCATGAGCAGAACTGTAGGCCAGACCAGAGAGTGATAATGAGATGAGAGGTGCTGTGTAAATATCTACACCGCGACTGTTTCTCGTAGGACTATTAGAAATTATAGATGGACTGAAGTTTTGCAATATAACGCAAAATACTGATTCACAACTGGCACAGTCTGTCTGTACTGGTTCCCATTACAACCTGTATTCTCCGACACTAGAAGAGTCTGGAGGTAATGAGCTGCTCTACGGTATCAGTGACACCATATTCTCCCAAAAGTGCTATTAGGTGTTACAGTTTCTCTGGTTTTGTGTAGAACTATCTCTAGTGGGCGGGGTTTATGTACATTTTGGGGATGTGAATATCCTCATACGTAAAACTACGTAAAACTACAAGCGTCAAAGGTCAAACTCGTTCGTAAATTGAAGAGTATTGTGACATTCGTAACTTCAAGGTCAGAAGTGCTTCTTTACTTGGTGTTCACGTGTATTTATACCTTAAAAACTCTGTTTAAAACTTTATATTTGCTCCTTTAAAAGGTCAGAAACGCCTGCAGTAAGTCACGATATATATAATCAGTATATTATAGCAAGTATGTGACAGTTTACCTTTTAAAATAAACTTTCTCACGATATTCGAAAGCACCGAGATGCACTAGTATTAAACCACAAATTCATCAAAATCAATATTTATTTTTGAAAATGAAATTGCATTGCATTGACCGCATCCAACGCCAACAGCCATGAAATCTACCGGTTAGAATTATGTAGTTATTGTGCTCCTAGCAATCCATAGACTTCAGCTGTAGCATTGAAGGTCCTCAATTTAATTCTCAGCATAAATGTTTACAGTGTTTCATTTAATTCCAGAGTTAATTATTAATCATTAAAATAATGTGAAAACAAATGGTTTTTTTTTAAGCTCATTTTTTGAAAAATTCCATCTGTTCCGGATTAACGTATACTTATAACAACTTTTAGGTTCTCAGTTTTTATCGTAATTCTCTGATTGTATAGTAATAATGAGAAAACGTGTGTAAACTTTTCGAACCCTCGACACAGGCGTTGTTAAAGCTTTAAAAGTTGTCCGTTATTATTATTGCGGAACTCGTCCCTGTTCTGCTTCTGCAGGATGTTCTTCTGAGGGAGGAACGGAAGTGTTTGAGGTTAATTGTTTGCCACTTCCATGTTCTAAACTCTCATTATTCAACCCTGACAAGATAAACACGGTTTAATATTCTGTAGCAGCTTTAAACTCCAAACATCTACGTTTCATTAGGATTGTGAGGTTCACTCCTGCTTTTGGTGTGTTAGTATTTCTCTCACACCGTCTCACTCCTGCCTGTTCCATCTCTCCCTGCTTCTTCTTTCCTGTTTCACACACTCTCCCCCGTTCTTCAGAGTGAAGATCGCTGGAGAATGCGTGGAAACAATGACTGCTCATTTATTGGCTGCATTTTTATTGGTTTGTTTGTTGGTTCAGAAGAAACTCCACACAGCTGGTTGGGTGACTCATGCCGAGCCTCATCGCTCCGAACCTCTTCCTTCCTCTAAAGTTGCTCTGGGATGTTCAGTGGGGTGTTCAGATCTGTCCACGAGTCGGAATCTCAGCTGAAAATGGAGAAAATAAACTGACAGCTGTCAGTCAGAGTCAGGGAAAAGACGTTGTCTGGTGCCGAAGCCACACTAGAAACGTTTTCAGGCACACAGTGAGTGAGACGGGCTGTGCTGGGAAGTTTGCATACATTCATTATGGATATGAAGGTTCTGGCAGGGTTGGGATTTCGGTGGGTTCGTGAAGAAGTTGTTTTTCTGGGGCAGGAAGGAGTTACAACATGAAAAACCAGAAAAGAAAACTCAATTTTTGTTCTTAATTCAGCTTCTCTGCATGAATGGCAGCATTTCTTTCCAGCGATTCCATCATACAAAGCTAAGCTGCTTCAGTGTCTGAGCCAGAAATGGCAGAAAGTCACCCGACAGCAGCGTGAACGACCGGTGGAGAGCTGTGACTGACAATCACCATCGTTTCACCAAACAGAGAATTCTCAGTTCTCTTAATTAAATCACTCTTTTTTTTAAAAAAAATTTTTTTAGATATTAATTTGAACTGGATTTGTTTGAACATGTCTCACTATTATAAAGAGTAAAACCCACAGACACTGATGATAATGTGGTCCCTTCATTCTTTTCCAAAGCTGTAGATTCAAACAATGCAAAGTTAATGCTCATTTCTAAACAACACTGTAAACAACAACGTTTTCACTCTGATATCAGATAAGAAATCAATATTTGCTAAAATAACCTTGATTGTCAGTCACAGCGTTCATGTCTAAGCTCCCCACCAGTCTTTCACACACTTATTTATTTATTTATTTATTTATTTATTTATTTATTTATTTATTTATTTATTTATTTTAATTTTAATTTTAATTTTAATTTTAATTTTAATTTTAATTTTAATTTTAATTAGTCTGTCCAATAGATTCATCGAGAGTAATTAAGCAAATTCTGCAAAGAGTGTTCCATGTTTTTAATTGATTGACAGCCCTAATATGACCCAACCCGTCCCTGCTCTACGGTGGTCCTCTGGGGTCCTGGCCTTTGACAGTATGCAGAGAAACAGATGGTCTACAGTCTGACATTATAGTTTTATAAAGTGCTGGTATGGTCAGATAAAATGGACAATGTATGGAGACAAAGATGTGGTCGTAAAAGGCTGATTTATGTATGATTTAGGGCTGTTAATCGATTAAAAAAATGGGTTAATTTGAGATGATTTTGGTTGCTACCAACAAGCATCCGTCAGAATTCTGGTTGGATATTTGACTCTTATAGAATCGATCGAGCAGCCACTTCAAAAACTGAATGTTCAGCTCTTCAACCACCTTTTTTTGTATCCAGGTTTGAGCTGTTTAAGTGAAGGCTTGTGGATCTTCTCAGGTCATCCTCCGTCTTTGCTATTCCATCAACTTTCTGTATCGGTTCCACTGGCAGCCGAACAGCCCCAGAGCACCATGCTCCCACCACCATGCTTAACAGTTGGTACAGTGTTTGAAGTTGAATGTTTCTGGTGATGTAAAACTCCTTTGAATGTGGGAGCGACACTGGTGACACTGGTGTTCAAGCAGCTGGCTTTTGAATATATTGAGGGAGGAAAGTCGTGTCTGGCGAACGATGATGAGTCTTGGCTTGTTCCTAACCACGGTGACGTACAGTTGGAACGCGCAGTTGTTCAGAAATGGCTCCAACAGTCATTCTTCACTTGAAAATCTACATCTTTTAATCAATCCAGTGGATGCTTTCAAAGAAACTCTTTTTAATGTGGACACATAGAAGCCTCCAGCTGTAGTCCATCATGATCTTACAGGGGTTACGTGGTCTTGGTCTTGGTAGGTTAAGTTGTGAACAAATTCCTGTTGTTTTCTATTAAAGAGGTGTGTTGTTGCTTAATTTGCCCCAGAAAAAGAAGTTGAATGACCATAAAGAGCGTCAGTAAACTTCTCACGGAAGTTTTTAGCGTACAGGCGAATACAGTTACAGTCACAGGGTGAGCACAGCCGTGGCCGCCTGTTCACAGTTCCATCATGTGTTAGTGGATTTGACTAGAGGTGAATTAGCTTCACTGGCTTTACTTTTCAAAGGTAAAGGGTGAATATGTTGAGGGAGGAAAGTGATTAAATAGAAATCCCAGAGGCCACAGACAGCTGCCGAGCTCGAT
>CM067503.1:3636632-3764132 GCA_034509495.1 Acestrorhynchus altus | reverse complement strand
TTCAAATGCTGCGTAAACATTTAGAAATAATAATTCTATCAAGTGTGTTAATAAACATTCCAGCAAATGTGATGCAAAGCTACAGGAACATTTATAAAGTCTAACTTCAACAAGCGTTAGTTGATATAAACTTACATAAAGTTTCATTTGAATGAGTCTCAATGAATTTTAACTTCATATAAAATCTAATTTAAACGTTTTAATTTACATAAATCTGTCTAATTTCAATAAGTGTTAGTTGATATAAACCTACATAAACCTATATGATTCCAGCATTTTTTTATTTTATTTTTTTTATTACTACTACTTCTACTAGTAGTAGTAGTAGTAACCTCTTTATTGTCGCTCAGTCATACAAGGACAACATGCACAAAATTTGTTTTACTACTACTACTACTACTACTACTATTAATAATAATAATAATAATAATAATAATAATAATAATAATAATAATAATAATTTATACATGTTTATATGGGTTTATACCAGGTCCTTTCGTCCTGCTGCTGTTAGACTGTGTACAACCAGCACTGATTGCAGCAGACTGCAGACACACACACACACACACACACACACACACACACACACACACACACACACACACACACACACACACACACTTAACTCCACACACTGTTAGAGTGTTTCAATACTATTAGAGTATTTCACCGTATATAAAATGTATGTAATGTAAATGATACACTCAGCCCTATCCCCTGCCTCCACCACTGTTACACCAACCATCTCCATGTCCACCTTCACTACATCCATAAACCTTCTCTGAGCTCTTCCTCTTCTCCTTCTGCCCGGCAGCTCCGTCTCCAACATTCTTTGTCCGATAGATCCACTGTTCCTCCTCAACACATGTCCAAACCATCTCAACCTGGCATCTCTGGCTTTACCTCCAAACTGCTCCACCTTCACTGTCCCTCTGATCTGCTCATTTCTAATCTTCTCCATCCTCGTCACTCCCAATGAAAATCTCAGCATCTTCATCTCCACCACCTCCTGCTCAGCCTCCTCTCTTTCAGACAGAGCCACAGTCTCCAAACCAGACATCATAGCAGGTCTCACTACTGTCTTGTGAACCTTCCCTTTCACTCTTGCTGTTCTCCTTCTGTCACACATCAGCCCTGACACCCGTCTCCACTCACTCCATCCTGCCTGCACCCTCTTCTTCACCTCTGTTCCGCACTGTCCATTGCTCAGGATGGTTGACTTTATCTTATCTTATCTTATTCCAGAGATGTTTATGTAGTTATATGGTTTCATTGTGTCATCGGGCTGATTGTTATTAAAGCATTTCAGTGTCAGACGTACTCTGTATGACCCTGTATGTAACACTGACCACTGACGGTATTACATGATGAAACCTGCAGACCACTAACGTCCAGCAACGGCATGAGAGAAGAACCGTTACAGCAGCGGTATTAACAGTCAACCCAACTCCGCACACATCCCAGCGCAACTTGTCACACGTGTCGGGCATCTCTCTGTGCTCCTCTTGAGCTGCAGTGCAGTGTTTCCGCCGGCCATGTTTGCAACTCGGAGGTGAGCACAGTTCTGGCCTCACGCTGGCCTCACACTGGACGCGTGGCAGACCAGTCATGCGCTCTGACAGGCTCTGGAGTTGACACTCCAGCTGACAGAGACGAGAGTCCGCTGGGAGCTGGACCAGATTAGATGTATGCTGCTCAGCGTTCTGCCGCGGCTTTGACGCTTCTAAAGAAGTCATTCGACTGTGAAATCTTGGTTGGAGAGCAAAGGAAAGCTGTGGTCATTTAGAAGATGTTAACTGGCAGCGCCAAGCTTCTGATTTGAGCATGATTTTGTTGAATTGGGCTGGAGATGTGTGTCAGTATTTCCCGTCTCAGATCTTTTATTTTGAAATTTAAGCAAAGAAAGAGGGCAAACAGCCCCTTCCTTCTTGTTTTCTTCTGTATCTGGATGTGATATCATCAGCCTTGGTCACTCTTGCCTGGGCTGCTTGTAAGTCAAGAAATGGACATTCACTGCATGGCTGCTATGGTGTTTAAACTGGTTACTTCATTCAGCTGGAATCTATTTTTCCCAGTTGGATCACTCACTAATAGCTGACGACACGGTGATGGTTAATTAAGAGTAGGTCCTGCTGTTTGTTGTGATACGGGTTTGATGTCTGTGGGTTCCTCTGATCCTGAGATATGAAGCGTGTAGCCGTGCGCAGTGGATGAGCGTGGGTTCCTACGAGTTAAGCCATGTCTTCATGCTACAGTCATCGGGCTAAATGTACCTGACATTAACCATACATTATCCATAGAAGAACCTGCTTCCCATCGCAGGTGATTGACCACAGCCTCAAAATGGAAGGTCCAAAAGCACTTCAGGTCCATCAAACCACAATTAAAGCACCAACGGACATTTATGCTTGACCACATGCGTGGAAAGTATGTGCTCGATCATGTGATCCTTTACGTTTTGATAACTGGCTGTAACAGACAATGTGGACAAAAGTATTGGGACACCTGCTCATTCATTGTTTCTTCTGAAATCAAGGGGATTTAAAAAGAGTTTATGCTGCATTGGTTGGAGTAACTGTTTCTACAGTTACTCCATCAGGGAAGATTTATATTATGGAGCATTGCTGTGAGGATTTGATTGTATTTGAAAGCATCAGTGAGGACAGAATGTGGGACGATCACCATCCTACCTCATCCCCAACTCCCCAACTCATTCCAGAACTATTGTATGGATCTCCATCATTCCAGACAACTGCTGCTCCACATCTCAATGCTGTTGGGCTTTGTACTCCTCGGAGGGAGTACTTTTCTACAGGGACCACCCAAGTTGTGTGTGTGCGTTTGGGCATTTGTGTCAGCAGTGGGTGCAACTTGAGGTAATTGAATGCATTCATTAGAAGGGGTGTCCACAAACATTTGGACAGACAGTTCATCTCTATTAGTTGGTCAAGTTTTTTTTTTTTTTTTTTAAGGTTGTCTTCTCAGCCTGCTGTTACAGCGTTCAGTCCTGTCACGCTCAGATGTGCTCTCACAGGGACTGTGTGATTAATTAGATGTGTAAATAATTGGATTACTGTGTGTGTGTTTGTGTGTGTGTGTGTGTGTGTGTGTGTGTGTGTGTGTGTGTGTGTGTGTGTGTGTGTATAGGCCGGTGTTGTTACACCTCTAATCCAAAAAAGAGAAGAGAAAATCCGAAACTCGTGGCCACCGTTCATTGTCTTGAGGCTTGTAACTGCCACATGGGCTTGAAGATGCAGTTTGATCGATGTGTCTGTCAAGATCTATCCGATCTAATTCCCCTTTTTAACAAACACTATCGAATTCTCCTTCACTTTCCCAGACGGTGTTGCAAGAGGATGCGCAATTATCTGTCCCGAGGCTCTCCACGGGCCAATTATGGCTGAACGTCTTGCAGCCCGTTCGCTCCTATTACGTCCCATCAGCGCCTCTGTAATGCCCGCTGGTGTGCAGGGTATTACGGCAATCTGGGGCTCTGAGCTCTATCTTGAGGGCCCTATCAACACCTCCAGACAGCATAACGCAGATCAGACCATTTAACATTAACATAACAGCCTGCATTAACTCTTCACACCCCGAGGGTCTACAAATGCTGCAGTTCCTCAAGCTCAGACGACAGAAGCTGCATCACAGTTTCATAACAGTTATGGAATAATTCTGGGTGGGTGATAATGCTTGTGGACACCCCCTTCTAATAAAAGCATTGTGCTACTTTCATTTGCACTTATTGCTGACACGGTTGTGAAAATGCACATATACAGCTTGTCGTGCAGCTGTGGCCTGGTGGTTAGGGAACCAGCTTTGTGACTGGAAGGTCGCCGGTTTGAATCCCTAAACTGGCAGGGCATGACTAATGTGCCCCTGAGAAAGGCACGTAACTTGGGTACCATGGATAGGGCTGCCCACCTCTCTGGGCACATGTGCTCACTGCCACCATGTGTGTGAATTCACTTGTGTGTATCTCAGTGTTTTTGGATGGGTTAAATGTGTAGGACAAATGCCCCTGTGTGGGGGACAGTGGGTCTTCGAGCACCTTTGCCCTTTTTTCTGGTCCCTGTAGAGAAGTACTGCCAATAGAATAGGACTATCTGGAAGGAGGAGTCAGACACAGGAAGCAAAAGCTAAAAAGCTCCAAATACCCAAATACGGACTTGCCAAGTATTGCTCAGAGCAGCCCAGTTAAACAGTACACCTGTTTATTTGTTTAGGTGTTGGTGACGGTGTTGGTGATGGTGTTGGTGATGGTTTGGTTGTGTAATAATAACAACTTTGAGTTGATCCTACTTGCATCTGGCTGTCTCTGGGTTGTGTTTAGTGTTGCATTGACATGGCCACGCCCCTTTCCCCACATCCACAAATGATTAACATCAGTGTCCTACAGTAGAACCCTGTGGAACTCCATAACATACTCTAAACCAACCGATTACCACGTAATTCACAACAGTTTGTGAATTAGGATTAATAGCTGACTGACCTGGGGTTCAAGGGGATGCCATGTAGACACTATCGTTTACCTCACTGTTCTCCTGTTATTCGTAAGTATTCGGCTTCATATCTCAGGATCGGAGTAACCTACAGACATGATATACGTATCAGAACAGTACATCTAAAATTCACTCATTTCCAACTGAATTCAATCCCAATTTAAATGCCAAAGGAGCTTGTGTACATGCTCAACCTGCACACAGACTCTGACTGATCAGAGAGAGGGGGCGGGGCTGATGCTCAACCTGCATACAGACTCTGACTGATCAGAGAGAGGGGGCGGGGGTGATGCTCAACCTGTATACAGACTCTGAGTGATCAGAGAGAGGGGGCGGGGTTGATGAGCACTGACCCAGTCTTTCCTTGTCCACAGGGTGGAGACGTTCCAAGATTTTGTTATTAAAAATATCACTTTCAAGTATTTTTTACATCTCAAATGAAGACATATTTGAGTAACGTAGGATTTAAGAACTATGAACACACCCCACAAATGTTTTTATCATTTTATAAACCGACAAAAGTCAAATAAACAAACACAGACACAAATCTGTCCACACCGAACGCAAATCAAATCTATTTATTTATATCTATCAATAAAATCAGCAGGTAATTCTAAACGTGGCTCTAGGAGAAGTAGGCAGACAGACAGACAGACTGACTGAGAAGCTGGGAGTAATCTGCCGGTCCAGTGCAAAGCTGCCTCCTCCCGTCCTGTGCGCACAGTGAAATCTCCTGCTGAGCTGCCCGACCCCGGCCTACACTTCCACACTGCTGTGTGTACACAGTCAGAGACAGAGCTGTTCAAGGCTTTACAGTTGCTCTATCGATTTACTGCTCATGCCAAAGCTTAGACCACCAGCTCAGTTGCCAAATGGATGCAAGAAGTTATGTTACAAGTGGGAGTAGAACCGGATTGTGGGTCAGGAGTAGACTTCTCAAATGCCCTCACATAAGAAAAGTCATCAGAAAATAAGATTCCAGTTATTACCATCTTAACTTTGTACTGTTACACCTGTATATCACTGTATATCACTGTATATCACTGTATATATTGTCTTGTTACTTCATCCCGTTACATTTCTTTAACATCATCCCAGCTCCTGCTACATTATCCTGTTACAGTATTATATATTTTGGGTTAATACATTTTTATATTAATACATTTTCCCATTCAATCATTCTGTGACATCATTGTTACATAGTTGTATTAGACAACTTTGTTTTTTTTACGTAGTTACATCATGTTACATCTTTAGATCACCCTGTTACAGCATCCAGTTATATCATCACCTTTTTATCTGGTAATATTGTTCCTTAATTATGTTATATCATTGCATTGTTGTTACATTGCACAGGTACAGTTACAATTGAATATCATTTAAATGAACGTTTAGATTTAAATAACGTTCCTTTATTGTGTTGCTTCATTTCACCATCCAGTTAAAGCATATCACCATTTTATATATTTGTCATTCTGTTACATTGTTACACCATCATTCTACAACATCACAGTTTTACATAAATGTCATTCTGTTACATTGTTACGTCCTTCAAGCACAGCATACCTTAACATTTCAATAATTCCTTTATTCTGTTACATTGTTCCCTGTTGGTACATCAACATAAAGCATACCACCATCCTTTTACAATGACATCATTTTATTATATGGTTACATCCCCCTGTTACACCAGAACATCACTTTTATGTAGTTACCACATTATGTACACTGTTACATCCCGGTTACAGCATACCATCACTATTTCGCGTCGTTACCGCATTCTGTACATTGTTACATACATTACCCTTTTAGATAGTTGCCCCGTTACGTTACATTGTTACATCACCTTGTTATAGCATACCGTCTCCCTTTGATGTAGTTACCTCGTTCTGTACATTGTTACATCATGCATTTCCTTTTTACATAGTTGCATCATTCTGATTACATCGTTTTATCATCCTTTAACGTCAATACGTTATGATTTATCATTGTTATTTCCTGGTATTGCTGATTTATATTGCTGATTGCAGAGCTGCAGCTGCCAGTGTCGCCTGTATGCCAGTTAATAGCGTGTAATTAACCACGTACACATTTAAGCTCAGAGATGAAATGTGTCTCCAAAATGGAAAAACCTTAACTTTCAATGGACGTCAATGTACGAAGGCATGATTCTAACAAGTCTAATATCTAATACGATATTAATACAAATAGGATTGTGTCGCATTTCTATTGGTCCATTTATCACGATACTTTTTTATTCCGTAAAAAAAATAACCGTCAGACTCACATAATATCAAAAATTGAAAAGCTGTAGAATTGGACAGTATGAGTATCAGAGGTGTAAGAACAGTGTGTTTAGAATGAGCTTTGGTATTCGGAGCTGTGGATCCCTCTGTACGTTCAAAGCCTGGCCTTGTACATCCCCACTCCCCCGCTTCTATAGGCAATGGTCCCTTTGCGTTCGAGCAGCATGCTGTGGAAAGGATGAATAAATCAGCAGTCACTCTCTGTCCTCTCTGTCCCTCGGCCTCTCTTTTCTGCTGTCCCTCGCTCACGCAGCAGCAGCAGCAGCAGCAGCAGCTCACATGCCGTTTGAAGCTTCGTCTCCAGGCTGGTTTGGAGGCCAGGAGGACACAGTGGCATCCGTAATGAGGGAGACGTCAGAGTAAATCTGTCGTGGGGAGGATCTCTGAGGGCAGAGGAGAATCAGTCAGTGCCATTAAAGATCAGGAGGAGTCTTGATCATGTGCTTCTCAGAGCTCATCTGCCGAAAGGCCTTTTATCGTATCTCACCTTTTATGTGTACTTTTAATCACTGCTGTTTTTAAGAAGTCAAGGTATTTTATCGTGTTGTTTTTTATGTAAATACAGTGAGACTTTCAAAGCACACTTAGTCTCCGTAGTCAGACACCAGGACAGAAACATGAATCTCCACCCATTACTGTAGTGAGTGTTTTGGAAAGTGATTATACGCTCATCAATAAAACAAATGTTACACAAATAGTTGCATCCAGAAGGAAGCGTTGGAGTGCAATTCTATTGGTAAAAAGGATAGAGGTTACCAGGGAAAATAAAAGATTAGACTATTAGAACCCAAGATTCAGACATTGTGGGCTTATCTAACCACGCTCTCGTTATTGTATGATGAGTAATTCAGCTCGGAAAACCAGTTTAAATGCCAAAACATCTTCCAGTGCATGTTTACTGCTCTGTCCATGTTTACATGATCAACCTGCATACAGACTCTGACTGATCAGAGAGAGGGGGCGGGGCTGATGCTCAACCAGCATACAGACTCTGAGTGATCAGAGAGAGGGGGCGGGGCTGATGCTCAACCAGCATACAGACTCTGACTGATCAGAGAGAGGGGGCGGGGCTGATGCTCAACCTGCATACAGACTCTGAGTGATCAGAGAGAGGGGGCGGGGCTGATGCTCCAAAGGTACTCCAAAGCAGCATATGGCTTTAACTGAAACCTGGGTTCACCTTAGGCACTTTAGACATTGCTGAGGGTGCTTGTAGGAACGCGAAATCTGATATTGTTGGAAATGGTTGGAATAGAACAAAGCAGAGCCTGTGTAGAGCTTTGTTTGCTTTCGATGCTGCAAAGCATCCCATCAACCCCAATTCCATCTTGTTATTAGCTGAACTCTGCTGTTTGTAAATGAAGAGCAAAACTAATATCTGAAAGGTCAAAGTAATTACATCGGCATGAAATGCAGCCTCTATGTAGAGACGGAATTACGGCATTGTTTTCGCGAAATATTGTGTGCAAAGTCCTGTTGTCACGGAAACACTGAGTAAAGAAATTAAAGATTCCGGATGCACGGAATATCTTGCATTGTCATTCTCTGTAATGGCAAACTCTTCTCAACAACAGCCTGTGTTAGAGCCATCCATCAGCACCACAGCAATGGCATTTGCTGTGTGTCAGGGGAAGCTGGTAAGGCTAATTGTGAGCCAAGCTCGGGTGTATGGCTGTGGTCCCTCAGGAGTGATGTCAGTAAATAATCTAATGGAGAAAAGAGAAATAACATCCGTCTCTCAGAGCGCTGTCCAGGGAGGAGCCGCCCAGGTCTGAGAGTGTGGAGGCAATGCTGCAGGTAATTCGGTCCACTGACCTCTGACCTGCACACTGAAGCGTGGCCTAGTCACGGCCTGCCGGGACTCATTTACACTTCCATACTCCCTCTATCTCCTTCACTTTCTGTGTATCACTCTGTTAGAAAACCTGACGGTTCCTGCCAGTAGCATCACTGCTTCTTCCCCAATCCAGTCCCCGCTGAGAGAAGCCAGAGTGCTCCCTAACACACTTACATCCGTTTGACGAAACGAATTGAAACGGCCAGCAGAGACACCGTGCAGGAGAGCAGGAAAGTGGCGACAGACAGAGGGGAGAGTGTGCAGGGCAGCAGAGCTCAGAACCAGTCAAAGGTGTAGATATTCCATGGAAACCTTTGTCTTGTCTAACATATTGAAACATGTGGACGTTGCACCGTCTGCTGAGCAATACTGAGGGATAGCGGTGATATAACAAACAGATAAAACTGAAGAAATGTCTTTTAAACGTTATTTTTAAAGAGAAATTACAATAGAACATCAATTGCGGATCATTAAAACATGGTTCGCTTGATCGCCAAAGGGAGTGGGATCACCATGGTGATGTCCAAAGAGCTCTCCGAGGCCTTTGGAAAGAAGGCTGTAGATGCAGTTGAGTCTGGGAAGAGGTTTAAAAAGATTTATGACTTTGATCGGGGAAAAAGGCTCTGATGGTGCTGTTAATTTTCCGCAGAATGAAACACACTGGCTATGAGTGAAATACCTCCCTATTTACGTTTTAGGGCACTAATGACTATGTCACCCATTCTTCACTTTTCAGTGTCGGAATTTGCAGTTAAATGACATATTTAAGTTGCACTCAACAACACATAATATATGAATGGCACATAATATATATTGGCATCTGCACTGACAGATGTGCGCATGAAAAGTAGCTTCATTAGGAGCTTCTTGGAGAAGATACACACATTCCTGCCAGATTTCCCAGTTTTCTGCTTTTTTACTCTGTTTGAAAAGCCCAGCTGCCCTTTAGACTGTGGACATTTCATGACATCTTCATTGTGCTTGATTTATGCAATATCACACTCAAGGTCATATTACACCCTGAGATTCTGGCACAGTATCTCACACCATAGCACAACCTCGAGTGAACTCCTGGGATTCTACCACAGTTCTGATAGATCTCAGATTTATCAGCTTTTCAGACGTAGAAACTCAAGAAGAGGAAAGTTTCCTCCCATCCAAAAAGACCATGAGTCAGTCAGCTCTCTGTTGTCCACCTCATGAGTCAGTTCCTCCTCATCCATGCTTGGAGAGCTGAACCGTGTTCTGATGAAAGATCTTCAGTTGAGGTGGAACTTCAGTTCCATGCTTTAAACAAGGAGGCAGCACAGCAACCAATTAGCAACACCATAGCAGTCACCTAAGAAACCATAGCAACCACCCAGCGACCTAGCAAAGCTCTAGCATCTGCTACACAGCCCCATAGCAACCATTTAGCAACATCATAGTAATGCCTTGCAACGCTTAGTGACACCATAGCAACCACCCAGCAATCTACCAAAGCTCTAGCATCTGTTATTGGGTTGGAACCTGCAGGAACGTTGCTCTCCAGGAGTAGGATTGGTGACCTCTGATCTAACATTAGTTACCATAGTGGACCATAGTGCTGCAACAGCCTGGCACCTGCCTGGAAGTGAGAACCACTTAAGTTTGCAACCTTTGATGTCTTCAGGAAAGCACTTTTGTAGTTTATAAATGTTCTTCTGAAATGTGCACATTTGTTTTTTTCATTCTTGATTACGAACAGTTAAGAAGTGTCCAGTCTTTTTTAATTGTGGTCAGCGTGAATTTGACCGTGCTCAATAAGATCAATAGAAATAGAATGAACCTTCTGTCCACTTTGTTCAGACGGAACAGAAACGTTACTAATTGCTTTTACTCAGAATAAACTGTGGTTTTGCTCTCGTTTCTGAGCTCTGGGAAGGAGAATGCTGCCCCCGATGTAAACACTGTGACTGTGTTGGTATTGATCCTCTATTGATTCCTAAAAAGCCTAAACGTCCCCTTCATTATCAGTATGTCTGAGTCCTGGGAGGCTTTGTGCAATACTATATCTAGAACAGACGTTCCTCGGATACCACCGTTGTCAGAGACGGTGACCTTGGTTGGAGATCAGCTTAACAATTTTACAGATTGAAGCTTTTTTTTCTACAGTGTTTGACTTCCAATGGACAGAACATGGAAATGAGCTTTTGAAGGCCTGAACATGAATGCTCAGAAAGTACACAGTCGCTCCAGTGACGATGTCATTTGCAGACAGTCGCAGTTTTCCTCTGACCCTTAGAACCACCATTAGAACTGTAACAGAAACCTGCCGTCATTTCAGATCACTGGAGTAAACAGAGAAACTGTGTGAAGAGCAACCACCTGAAACATCTTAGGAACCACCTGAAGGACCAAGTCATAGCAACCATCAGAGCAACGTGGGATACCATAGCAACCACTAGGCAATAATATTGCACGCACTTACCAACCCCATACCAACCACCTGGGATGCCATAGCAACCACTAAGCAATGATATATTATCCACTTAGCAACACGTTTGCAACCACTTGCAGCATTTTACCAACCACCTGAAATGCCTTAGCAACTGCCCTAGTATCTATGAAGAAACACCTTAACATTTTAACTGCACCTTAGCAACCACTAATTATAGAGCATTATAGAGTGTCCTCCACACTTCCTGTAGTGTTTTACAGCCAGAATGACTGTGTGGATGATATGAATATTATATAGGGTCATAGAGTGTCCCCTACACTTGCTGTAGTTAATTACAGTCTGTTTGATTTAACATGTGGATCATATGAATATTAAAGGGCGTTATAGAGCGCCCTCTACACTTCCTGTAGTGTATTACAGTCTCTTGTCCTCTGAGATAGTAATTCTGAACATGCTAATCCGGCCCAACTGAAAAAAATAAAATCTTCACAGAAATCACTTAATTTTCCTTTTTCTTATCTTGACAAAAGCTCTCCATGTGTGAACTTCAGTGTGAAATCCCAGCCTTTACATAAGCAGTTCTGTAAAAACCCTGACACCTCTTTGCTGGTTCATTTGGATCTGATAGTATAAATATTCATGAAAGCAACAAAACAACAGTGCAGAAGTTCCTGATGAAATTATGCTGCTGCTGAAAACTTCATTCCAAAGGTCATGACTACGCTGGAACTCTGACTTGCGGAGGCATCGCCTGAGGACACCAGCAGGCGTTTTTTAGCCCACACACCGAACCCAGCTTTAATGAGACTCTTCAGACTAAACGCCCTGCTGTTTCCACACTAAAAGAGACCAAAGACCAACTCTGCATTTGCTGTTTTTAACCCATAACACTGTAAGGAGTTATTCTAGTAGATCGGGTAGAATTCATAATGGATACAAAATAATTAATCGTAGATAATGATTCATTCATTTGTTATGCATATGGAATAATTCATAGTGGATACTGAATAATTCATAGTGGATACGGAATAATTCATAGTGGATACTGAATAATTCATAGTGGATATTGAATAATTCATAGTGGATACTGAATAATTCATAGTGGATACTGAATAATTCATAGTAGACACTGTATTATTCACACTGGACACTGATTTTTAGTGGATACTTAAAAATATAGTAAACAATGTATAATTCATAGTAGATAATAATTAATTCATAGTAAATACTGAATAATTAATAGTAGACACTACTGTATAATTCATAACGGATAGTAAATGTTTAGTTGATACTGAATAATTCATAGTGGATACTGAATAGTTCATAATGGCTATTGAATAACTCACAATAGACACTGAATAATACACCGTAGAAACTCTTCGAAACAATTCACACTGGATACTTAATAATTCATAGCAGTTCCTGAATTGTTCAACCCATATGAGCCAATGATGAATGAAAATTAGCCAGTCCTAATTGACCCATTTATGTTCTCCACTGATGATGGTGATGGTGATGGTGATGATGGTGATGGTGATGATGATGATGGTGATGATGATGGTGATAATAGTGATGGTGGTGATGATGATGGTGATGGTGATGATGGTGATGAAGATGATGATGGTGGTGATGATGGTGATGATGATGATGATGATGATGATGATGATGGTGATGATGGTTGTGATGGTGATGATGGTGATGATAGTGATGGTGATGATGATGATGACGATGATGATGACAGTGTTTTGTAGCAGGTTGTTGTTGTTGTTTTTTTTGTTAAGTAAACGTCTGACATTTTTCTGAGCCTGTTTTCAGAGGAGTGAAACCCTGAGGATTAGAATGACTTCTCATCCGTCGCTCAGTCGTCGCTGTGATTGACGGCTGCTGCCATGTGCCAATCATATAAAATCATCTGAACCATCCCTCCTGAAGCCTGGGCCTCGGAGTCCCGCCAGAGCTTCATTTACCCTGCTGTTAGTCTAATTAGCACAGAGGGAACGCTTCACCGCTGCAGTATCAGAGAGAGAGAGAGAGAGAGAGAGAGAGAGAGAGAGAGAGCAACAGAGAGAGAGAGAGCAACAGAGAGAGAGAGAGAGAGAGAGAGAGAGAGCGACAGAGAGAGAGAGAGAGAGAGAGAGAGAGAGCGACAGAGAGAGAGAGAGCGAGAGAGAGAGAGAGAAAGAGCGACAGAGAGAGAGAGAGAGAGCATAAGAGAGAGAGAGAGAGAGAGAGAGAGAGCGACAGAGAGAGAGAGAGCGACAGAGAGAGAGAGAGAGAGAGAGAATGTAATTACACCATGGAGGAGAAGCATAAACAGCTGAAAAAGCAATAATGCTCAAAAACAGAGAAACTCATCAGTAGTAAACCAGATTTAAGCCCCTAATCAGATGCTGGATGCAAATTGTGGTTGTGGTTAGAGTCTGAGTCAATTCACACGTCTCTGGGTTGTGACTCTGATTTTGAGTATCTTGGGTGCAAGTCTGAGTCAGGTCTTTAACATTTAGGGAGTGGGTCTAAGTTGAGTCTCAAGCCTCTGAGACACAGGCCTCAGCTGAGTCTTGAGTCTTAGACGTGAGTCTTGAGTATCTGGGGTGTGAGTCTGAGTTGAGTCTTGAGTATCTGGGGTGTGGAGTCTGAGCTGAGTCTTGAGTATCCTGGGGTGTGGAGGTCTGAGCTGAGTCTTGAGTCTCTGGGATTGTGAGTCTGAGTTGAGTCTTGAATCTCTGGGGTGTGAGTCTGAGCTGAGTCTTGAGTATCTGGGGTGTGAGTCTGAGTTGAGTCTTGAGTATCTGGGGTGTGAGTCTGAGTTGAGTCTTGAGTCTCTGGGGTGTGAGTCTGAGTTGAGTCTTGAGTATCTGGGGTGTGAGTCTGAGCTGAGTTTTGAGTATCTGGGGTGTGAGTCTGAGCTGAGTTTTGAGTATCTGGGGTGTGAGTCTGAGCTGAGTTTTGAGTATCACAAGTTGTGAGTCTGGAGTTTGAGTCTTGAGTACCTGGGAGTCTGAGTTGAGTGTAAAGTTTCAAGGTATGATTCGAAGTTCAGTCTTTGGGTGTGAGTCCAAGTTGAGTCACGAGGCTCTGAAATATGAAATTAAAATATCAATATGTTGAAATAGGATTTGCAGAGTCCATTGTTACAATAAAACGTCCCAATAATCCATTGTTCATCTACTGCAGGTCATTTCATTGATTTGTAAGGCATTGATTTGGTATTGACTCGGGTCACAACACTTAATATCATTATCGAAGTCACATTGTGGCATCGATCCAAAAGTAGAACATCTGATGTGATTTATTTTTCACTCTTCTTTAGCTCGGTTGTCTCAGGTTGTGTGTGTGTGTGTGTGTGTGTGTGTGTGTGTGTGTGTGTGTGTGTGTGTGTGTGTTTGAGTGTGCATGAATACTGCACAGCATGCTGCAACCCAACAAAAGGCTGAGCAGATCTGTATCAGCAGGGCTCTTTCTGCACCAGACTGAAACCTTGTTGAGTAAACAGATGTTTCATTAATCCTGTGCTGCAATTTTTGACAAACCTCCAAAAGCCTGTGATCTCAGAGCCCATGTTGCATCGATTTGGCACCAGTTTAAAAGAAATTCAGTTCATAATTGCCAGAAAGCACATAATCAAGTGTATTAGAGATGACTGAATATCTCCACATGGTTTGATAAGAGTGTGTGAGGATTTAGACACGCATTTAGGACTATGGACGATCAGTCCACATCACCTTCCCACAAATCCCTCAACTCATCCCAGAGAACACAGTTCCACTGCTCCACAGCTCAATGCTGGGGGCTTTATACCCTTTCAGCCCACGCCGGACGTTAGACATGATGCCAAGAGGTTCATATTTCCTGCTCTGGAGTGTCCTATTCTATTGGCAGTACTTCTCTACAGGGACTAGACAAGCGGTGTGTGCATTTGTACATCTCTGTCAGCAACTGGTGCAAATTTAAGTAGATGAATGCATTCAACAGAAGAGGTGTCCACAAACATTTGGACATGCAGTGTGGTAATATATTCCTTATTAGCACACGTATATTTAGAAATAGCAGGGGTCAGTGTGGAACAGGGCCATTTGGTGTGTGTTTCTTTGAATATCAAAGACAAGTCGTTCCTCTGAAGTTCCCTGAGAGAACCCTGGGGATCCTGTTCTCCTTCAATACTGCCAAGAATGCCAGAATACTATGGTGGGGGTCCGAGAACTGAGGCCGATAATCAAGCAAACTCTTTGGTGACCTGAGAGCAGCACTAATGACATAAAATAGAAATAAAATTTACATAAAAAATAACTTGGCTTGAATATTTATTGTTTTGTATTACATTTTAAAACTCTTAGAACTCAAGATCCACACACTGGGGGCGGTTACATGCCGTATTCTAGGCTTCATAACGTACAGACATGATACACACATCATAACCCTCGTGTGACGTCATATACGCTCACAACTTCACTCAATTCCATCTAAATTCAATCCCAGTTTGAAGGCCAAAGCAGCTTCCAGTGCATGTTTACTGCTCAGTCCACGTGTACAAGCTCGACCTGCATACAGAATGACTGATCAGTGAGAGGGGGCGGGGCTTATATAGTCACTGATTTGTGTCATACAGGAACATGAGAAGTGAGGGGCTGTTTGGTCTCTTCACGTGCACAGTTTTCAAATTTCAGAATAAAAGTCCTGAGAATACTGATAATACCGATGCATACATAATAACACAAATAACAAAAGCATATTCTGTTTCTTTATGATTTAAATTATAGTCTTTATTATTTAAATCAAGTATATTTCATTATAAATATCAGTGTCAATTTTCAACAGGATTTCAGACACATAAAGTGTTTTTTAGTCCTTATGAAACCACACTTGTAGGTGCAAGTAAATGTTTGATCAAAACATAATCAAATATCTACATTCCCTTCATTTTTCCATCTCAAACGAAGACAAGTTTGAGTAGCAAACTTAACAATATCTGGCATGTTTGACTCCTAAAAATAAGTTTACGTTTTTTCTGCTTGGATAAAATTACTTCAAACGTCAAACATGGCGGTGGTGTGTTAGTGTGTGTTGCCCTGGTACGGGGGGATCAGTGCTGCTGGAGTGTTTAAACACTGTGTCCACTCACTGTCCACTCGTTCTGACAATCGTACTTCATTGCTGCACCTTGTAGATGTAAAGTCAGAGACAGAAGCTCGTCTGTTTCTGCACAGTTTGTGTTGGTCGTCCTCTAGTCCTTCATCAGGGCTCACAGGACGCTGCCCACAGGACGCTGCCCACAGGACGCTGCTCACAGGACGCTGTCGGCTGGATGTTTCTGGTTGGTGGACTTTTCTCAGTCCAGCAGTGACACTGAGGGGTTTAAACACTCCAGCAGCACTGCTGTGACACCAGCACCATATCAGTGTCATGCAGAAACAAGGAGGTGGTAATAGTATTATGGCTGATCGATGTGTGTGTAACTCCACAGTGATATTGTCTACAGACGATATGTGTTCTATAGAGGTATTAGGTGAAATAATAATAATAATAATAATAATAATAATAATAATAATAATAATAATAATAATGCCAGAGAACGTTGAGCAATCTTCTGCTCTGCTTGGCACGGAAACATAATTAGGTGTTAATAATAATGACCTCATATTGTATTTTAATCTTCAGTCTCATGGTCTGGTGATTCACAGTGTTTTGAACAAAGTCAGCAGATGCTGTAGGTCTGGACTCTCCGTAACGATGTTACTACTAACACTGCTGTTTATCTGCTCTCCCTCTATTTTAGCCATCAAAACAACTGATGTCACCAAAACACAGATGCTCTTCGCTTTCGGTTTGAGATACACTTTTAAACTCTGTAGGGCTTCAAAAAGCCAGCGCACGACAGACTCCGACTCCGACTCGCGCCGTGGTTTCCTGGCTATCATTACTGATCTTCTCCTGTTGACTCAGCTAGCAGTCTCAGCAGACTGCGGTCACCAGCAGGCCGTCACTGGCATTTCTGTAGACTCAAGTAGGGCTCAGTCCGCGGAAGAGTGACCTCATCTGCCCTCCACCACTGGAATTCTGCTGGTACCGATACGGCCTGCTGCCCGTTTCCAGCTTGTTTACTGCCACTGTATCCGTAGGTCTTAAACTGAAAATGTCCCCCTCGTTACTCTAGATGTAGTCAGACAAAAATGGGCAAAATAATGGACAAAAGTATGTGGACACCTACTCATTCACTTCAGTTTCTTCGGAAATCAAGGGTTCTAACAAGAGCCTACTGTGCCACTTTGGTTGGAGTATCTGTCTCAACTGTCCAGGAAAGACTTCCTACTTGATTTCATAGTGTTTCTGTGAGGATTTGATTGCATTTTGCCACAAGAATGTTAATGGGGTCATGACTGTACACTGGCTGGGACAGCTGAGTACCCGATGTCTCTGTCATCTTAACTACCTGAGAGTTTTGCTGAGATTTGGAAGATCACCATTGCTGACACAGATGTGCAAATGCACACACACACACACACACACACACACACACACACACACACAATAGAATAGAACTCTATGAAGGATAAAAATGCCAGGCATGGTCTACGGGGGTAGGAAGTCCCCCAGGAGTGAGCTATTTAACTGAATCCATTCTTCCTTCTACCGAGGAAAATATTCCATGTGTCACTGGCTGCAACACAAGCAGAAAGTGCTTAACAGTTGGATAAGTGTCCTTTTCATGAAATTCTGCACCCTTTTTTCTTTACATATATCTTTGCTAATTGCATATGAATTAATTTCACCTTCAACAGTCCGCCGGGCTTCTTTACAGCATACGTGACGTTTGTTTAGGTGTTCGTTTTGAACTGTTACACTGAGTTTTGTGCTGAGGATGCAAGAAAGGCTTTTGTTTTGTCGACTCTTCCGTGAAGGTCGTATTTGCAGAGGTGTTGCTGAAGAGGAAAACAGTGCACCACCACTCCACTCCGCCAAATATTCCTGAAGGTCTTTTCTAGTGAAATGGCTTCATTTGCCCTCCTAGGAATTCTACAAGCAGCTCTCTCTGAAAGTTTTCTTGTCCTTCCAGTAACAAAACAGCGAGAAACAGAGGTTAGATGTCCATGTAAGAATGAATTGTGAATGATTTTGGTACACACGGTATTAAACCATGCAAGGACGTTTCAAGTGGATCTCAGAGGAAGGGAACTTTTGCAGAATATGAGCTTGGGCTGTGACTCAGTAGGGTTGAGCCAGTCACGCACGGTGCCCAGCTTGGAGGAGGCAGAGAGGAGTCAAAAGCTCAATCTGACCTCCGGGGGGCCGACATCTTTTCATTTAGACCCCCAGCTACAGCTGGTGGAGTGAAGAGCTTCCACTGCAGGCCGTTTCCATTACAAGAGACCCCCAGTGACACAGCCTGAGCAGGGGTCAGTCCTAACCCTCTCGCTGCAGAAAAACACCAGATGGGGCCGTGCTGTTTGCAGGCCTGAGGAATGAGAGCTGACAGGCCGGCTTGCCGAAGCCTCTTCGCAGGCGTGTACGATCATCCGCCACCTCGGGTAAAAGCGCCAAGCTCTGGAGCCTTTTCAGTCTGTGTAGCTCCTACCAAATTATTCATGCCTCGATCTTCTGAGAACGAGACACGAATTTACTGAGGCTCTACAACTTCTGCATCTTTTAAGGTGTCATCTGGGACTGGGATGGATTGGTGAACTTAATTAAACTTTAGAAAATTGTGCTTAAAGATGTGATGCTACTCTTTTTCGGTGTAGACGCAGTCATGCAAAAACCTAGCATTTCCGTTTTTTCATTTTTTTTTACAGTGTGAACCTGGCAGTTGTGCTTTCATGGTGAACTGACCAATAGAAATGCTCCAAAATGACTCGGAATACAGTCTGTATAGACGTCTACTGTAAAGTTGACATTTTGGAGATACAAGGTTTTTGTTAGAACACGATCACATGCTCAGATCAGCCATAACATTATGAGCATGTATTTGTCCACATACGTGGTAACCTACCCTGACCACACTGGAGTGTGCAGGACTGGGCTGGTGTGTGTGTGTGTGTGTGTGTGTGTGTGTGTGTGTGTGTGTGTGTGTGTGTGTGTTCCTTCTCTGAGTAGCTTATAGGAGTAGTTCTGAGTGGATCAGACACAGCAGTGCTGCTTGAGTGTACAAGCACTGTGTCCACTCACTGTCCACTCCATTACACACTCCCACCTAGTGTCTCCGCCTTGTAGACGTAGTTTGTGTTGGTCACCCTCTAGTCCTCCATCAGTGCTCACAGGTCTAGACCGAGGGGTTTAAACACTCCAGCAGCACTGCTGTGTCTGATCCACTCATATCAGCACAACCTACACTGACGCTCCATATCGGTGTTCCTGTGGAAGGTCCAGACACCTTCAGAAGTTTAGAATCAGCACTTTCCACACCGTTTCTTGTTTGCTACGGTCAAACTGCAGGTCAGAAACAGTTCTGACAGTGGGGACCGTGAGGAACATCAGACTCATTCAGCAGAACTGTATCAATAACACATCTGTTGTAAGACGAGGGACTTCACGGCGAGCGTACAGCAGATTATGGGCTCCGACAGATGCCAGCGTCTTAGAAACTGACCTTGAAACTTGAGTGAAGTTTTGTCTTCTTCACTCAGAATCAAAGCCCAAAATGAGTTATTTATATTTTAAAGTCCCGTAGTTCTGAATAGCTGCAGACGTCGTTTTGATACCGCCTCTACAGAGACTCCGAGCAGCTGTGCTTCGCGTTTATCGTGAAGCTCAGGCCGACTCCAGGGGCAGCTGTGCTGCTGCTTTTTGGCAGCTCCCGATTGAGACTTTAAACGCAAAAATGAATCAAAGGCTTGAGAGTGAACTCTCGCAGTGTCAGAGTCGCCCCCCCCCCTTACATAACGCCTGCTCAGATAGCAGGCCGCTTATGGAGGCACTGAGAATAACGGATACACGATGATAATTACAGGCCGCATTGTTCTGCATTATCCTTTCGTACATTATCCGGCTTGTTGCTCAGTGAACGGTCGCTGCCAGTTTGACATTCCCGCCCTGCCTTCAGTAACGGACTTTAATAATCAGTCTTTGTCAATCACACGTGTAACACCAGCCAAGCATTTTTGGAGGTATTTTGATGAGGAGACTTTCTTTTTTCATGTTTAGGAACATTTGACAAAAGTATTTGGACAGCTCGTTCATTCTTTCTTCCGAAATCAAGGTTAGTTCGGGGTAAGAATGGGGATTCGATTGCATTTAGTGGCTACAGCTACAGTTAGTGAGGTCAGGGTGATGAAACGATCACGAATCCACCGCATCCTCACCTCCACAACTCATCCCAGATGTAGTTGATGGAGCTCCGTCATTCCAGAGAACACAGTTCCATGGCCCCACAGCTCAATGCTGGGGAGCTTTATCACCCAAACACATGCAGTATTCGTATTCTATTGGCAGTACCTCCCTACAGAGGCTAGACAAGCTGTGTGTGCATTTGCACACCTGTGTCAGCGATGTGCAAACTGAGCACAGTGAATATAATAGGTGTTATTATATTGGACATTTAATGTGGACTGTCTTGGTATGCTGCTCTCTCTCTCTCTCTCTCTCTCTCTCTCTTTCTCTCTTTCTCTCTCTCTCTCTCTCTCTCTCTCTCTCTCTCTCTCTCTTTCTCTTCTGTTTGTTTTGGTAAATGTGGCTGCCACCTCCAGGGAAGAGCCTGTGGCCCTGAATAATTCGGCCTGAAATGGCCTTTTAAAAGTCATTTGGTGTTCCTCAGTGATTGCATATCACACAATTAACTCCACAGTGTCCTGCTGTCACCATTCCAGAGTGTGTGCATTAGATGCTTCAGAGAGAAGAGGGCAGAAGTATCCGGACCCAGAGTTTGTCTCTTCTTTTTCCAGCTTCAGAGACGCAGAGTTTCCTCAATTGAAAGTGTTCTTTCCACTGCAGTTTTCTCTGTCCTTAAACACCAGCAATGTATCAGCACCTAAAGTGGAGTCTTATTGATCATCTTCACTACAAGTTGATACTGCAGCGCAGGTGTGTTAATAGCTTAGATATTAACAGTTTGTTAAAATCTTGTTTTTAAAAAATGATCAAAATTGTACTTTTAACAGTTAAAATGTATTTTAACCATATTTAGTTTTAACACTGAACATGTCATTATAACATTGTAGATTTAACAGTAAAATAAAATATAGTTTGAACAGTTAAAATATCACTTTTAACCGTAAAGTAGTTTGGTGGTTAAAATATCGTTTTAACAGTAAAAGTAGTTTGAACAATGAAAATAGTTTTTAACAGTAAAAGTAGTTTGAACAATTGAAATATAAGATTTTTAACAGTAAAAGAGTAGTTTGAACAGTTAAAATATCATTTTTAACAGTAAAAGTGTAGTTTGAACAGTTAAAATATAGTTTTTAACTGTAAAAGAGTAGTTTGAACAGTTAAAATATAAACGCAGCAGTAAAGAGTAGTTTGAACAGTTAAAATATCGTTTTTAACAGTAAAAAGAGTATTTTTGAATTAGTTAAAATATCGTTTTTAACCGTAAAAAGAAGTAGTTTAATTAGTTAAAAATATCATTTTAACAATAAGAAGTAGTTTGATCAGTTAAAATATAGTTTTAACTTAGTAAAAAGTAGTTTGAACAGTTAAATATAAGCTTTTAACCGTAAAAGAGTATTTTGAACAGTTAAAATATCGTTTTTAACAGTAAAAGAGTATTTTGAACAGTTAAAATATAAGCAACCGTAAAAGTAGTTTGAACAGTTAAAATATAAGCTTTTAACTTGCCCAAATAAAAAGTAAGTTTGAACAGTTAAATATCATTTTTAACATTAAAGGAGTGATTTGAACAGTTAAAATATAGTTTTTTTAACTTGCATTAAAGTAGTTTGAACAGTTAAATGTCGTTTGCTACGTCCAGTGGGATTTCTAAGTTAGTTTAATTGCATATATTATCTGTGGTTTGTTGCTTGCATTGAAGGCTGTGTCTTGAATTAATGCGCTGCCTGCAGCTAAAAAATGTAACGAATTTAACAGTTAAATGTTATTTTAATGTTCGTCTGAATGTAAAAGCGGATATATAACCGAAACAAAGAAGAAAGTAACCTTGAGAGGATTTAGGATATAAAGGTAGAATCCATCCAAGTCCGGATGACACCAGATATCCACGGTGTTCTCTAATCTGTGGATTTGTGCAGTGCTTTTCTCTTATTTTTATTTTTTATTTATTTTTTTATTTTTTTATCAGCAGCAGCTTCAATGTTGGTCCAAAAGTCCACTTCATCCCGGCATTTATTGCTGTCACTTTCGACAGATTTTCAAGAATGCAAAAAGAAAGGCAAAGTGGTTTTTAGTTTGAGACAGGATTGCCTTGAGAGAAAGCTTGAGGTATATAGGTGTGTGTGTGTGTGTGTGTGTGTGTGTGTGTGTGTGTGTGTGTGTGTGTGTGTGTGTGTGTGTGTGTGTGTGTGTGTGTGCAGCAGTCTCCAGTGGGCTCTGTGTGTGTTCATTTAAGCTGAGTTATTTTACGTGTCCGTTCTGCTGAGCTGCAAACAGAAAAGCCTCTCTGTTTCTACCCCGTCTGCTCGTCCTCTGAAGAACCCAAATTGAAAGTGAAATGTGAGAGCTGTCTCCTGTCACAGCGGATCAATCCACCACGATGTGTCTATTCCTGCGATTGATGCCGGGAATCTTCCCACGGCAGTGTGCGCGGTGATAGATAACGTGCTTTCTGTTCAGAGACCTTCACAAATACTGCCACAATTAAAACCTCACTAGATCAGCCCGGGAACAGGCCCGTGACGAGTGCTCAGGATGGAGATCTCTAGCTACAAATCCTGTCTTTTTAATACATTCTGGACGGTTAGTTTCGGGGTGGTCAGCTTACATTCTGGACGGTTAGTTTCGGGGTGGTCAGCTTACATTCTGGACGGTTAGTTTTGGGGTGGTCAGCTTTGGGTGATAAAACAGTGGGTGTTCAAACCCATGACCTGTCATTAGTGTCCAGCTCTTAGAACAGGAAATACACCTCACAGTCTTCCTGTGCTCGAAGAACAGCTGCTGGTTCTGTGCAAAAATGTGTCAAACCTATAAATCCAAGATGCTCGCAGCAGGAAAGAACAGCTCTGATGTTAAGGTTTCTGTGCGAACTCGGTCAGAGCTGTTTAAATCCATCACCTGGTGGGTTTCTGACACTAGTGGTTTGCATTGGAACAGCAAAAACAGAGGTTGATGATTTCTGTGTTTTGACTCGTCTTTCTCCTGTTGCCTTATTATTATGGGTTTTTTTTTTATGTTTAGTTTTTTTCAGTTGTGTATTTTAGACTTCACGTTCTCTACACTTTCTTTTATTGGTGGAATTTTAAGCCTTGTTTGTCACTTATTGTGAATTTTTGCTTTGCCTTTGACCTGTGAATTTTCAGCTTTTCTCATATTAAGCTTTAGAACTCAAAGCTAATTTGCACAATGTTCTTTGTACTTTCACATACTTTTATGCACCAAAAACTCACACCAGGTATTGTTATTTTCAGAAGATCCTAAGTTTTGTTTTTTATGTTTTTGTTTTTTGCTTAAAAGGATTAAAAAACAACTAGAAATGCAGGCTTGAGCTGAAAATGATTAGACTTATAATAATCCTGTAATTATAAGAGATATTTTTCCAAATAAAGTAAAACAACTTTATTGAAATTCAATATTATATATGTATGTATGTATCAATATTACCCCTGTTATTTTCAGGAGATCCTACACTACTCAATTATGTCTTTGAATTTGACCATGTTTTGATAAAAAATGTATTCGCATCTACATTATTATTTATTATTATTATTATTAATAATAATAATAATAATAATAATAATAATAATTATTATTATTATTATTATTATTATTTTATTTATTTTTTTATTTTTTTTGGCCTATAAGGACTAAAAACACTTTATCTCCTGCTGGAACTCTTGAGTTGGAGTTTTGATGAGTCGTGTAATAACTATAAGGACAAAGATATTTATAATAATAAATTGTTCAAAACACTGGACAGTATTTGAAAAAACCTCCTGAATGTCCTTTATTATTTCTGTTATTTATGTTTCAGTATTATTGCTTCTCAGGACTTTTATTCTGAAATTTGAACACAGTGTAAGCAAAAAAAAGAGCAAACATCCCCTCAATTCACATTTTCCTCTATAACCCAATATCTGGGTCAGCGATTTCATCAGCCCCGCCCCCTCTCACTGATAAGTCAGAGTCTGTATGCAGGTTGATCATCAGCCCCGCCCCCTCTCTCTGATCAGTCAGAGTCTGTATGCAGGTTGATCATGTTCACATGGACAGAGCAGTAAACATGCACTGGAAGCTCCTTTGGCATGGTTTTCTGAGCTGAGTTACTGACTGATAATTCATCACAAATGATGAGACCATAGTTATGGTCTGTAGTTTGTCATATATGTGTATCATGTCTGTAGGTTACTCTGATCCTGAGATATGAAGCCTAGAAAACTGCAGGATCTCAGGTTCACTGACTTTGAGTTAATCATACAGATTTGATTGGTTGGTACTAAAGAGCTAAAGCCCTTTTAGTAACTGTTTATTTATCAGTGACCTGTGAAGGTCAGTGTGTGGAGTCTGACCTTCTGCCTGTGCTATTAAACTGTCCCATCCAACTGCACCTCTATTACGAGCTCACTGCTTCATTGTCTTTCATCAATAAAGGGGCAGTGGGGGGCGAGGGGGCAGTTAGTGGAAATTACAGTCTGAATGATATAGTTCCAATGAAACATGCAAAACTTTATGGGTGATCTGCTTTTGAAGGGGACCTTTCTGCACTTCAGTAGCTTAATGAGTGTGAGTGTGTGTGTGTGTGTGTGTGTGTGTGTGTGTGTGTGTGTGTGTGTGTGTGTGTGTGTGTGTGTGTTGACTGATGTAATGGTTCTAAGCTTGTAAACTCAGCAGTAAACTGAATTACTCTTAATTTCTATCTTTTTCTCATAAGAATCCACCAATAACGTAGTAACTACAGGTCATTCCAGGTCATATCACTTTCCTGATACCAGGCAGAAATGTTAGATGTTGGAAAACTGGCTCTCATAGGCCTTTCCCACCAACAGACCTCTGGTTCTTGAACTGGTTCGGTTCAGGTTTATAAGAACTTTGGTGATTTTAGTGAGACCTACCGCATTTACACCAGTTTTAGTGGAACTGAGGATACGTCATCAACAGAGGGCGCTGCACAGCGTCGGTAAACTGAAGTGAGAAGATGGTAGCGTGGAGGGACTATCTTTGAGTGTTTGTGCTGTTACAGATGTTTGTTTTTCTCCAAAAAGCAACATGGATCAACTTTAGGTTAGACATAGAAGATGGTACCATAAGAGATGAATGATATATCACTGCTCGGTTCCTGCTGCAAACAAACTTTCATGATCCAGGACCTATTTATGTTGGTGGAAATTTGATAAACAGTTCAGAATTTGGTTTGCAAACCAGAACAGAGCCTGTTCCACGTTGAAGAGGTTACTTTTGGGTAGTGTACCTGATGGTGAGAGATCATTGACCTGCCTCTATGACACACTCAAAGACATTTTACCCAGTTAAACGACTTTGAGAGAGATGAATCACTGGACTGAGAGAAGCAGGATGGTCGTTTCCATGAATGACCTGCCATGTAGGTCATTCTGACCCACCATAACCTTCATTTGCAATGGTGTCATGAATGGGAAACCTGGACTTCTACACACTGGATGAATCCAGGTGCTGTTTGGGATCCAACTCAGTATGGTTTTGTGGTGAGGGATTCAATCCTGCGTTTGCTGTGGAGCAACACGCTGCCCCAACTGCTGCTGTGATGATCTGGGGAGTCATCACATACGACATCCTGTAGCCACATGTGTTTCAAATTTTTCAGCAGGATAATGCTCCCACAGGAAGGGTTTCCCAGGAATATCTCCAGTTAATTGCAACATATCCTTGGCCTGTCGGTTCCCCAGATTTATAGCCAATTAAGCATTTATTGGAGAAACTGATCCAGCTTGGACAACCTATGAGTGTGCAGGATCTACAGGCCCAGCTACAACATCTGTGGGTAAATGTGCTGCAGGATACCACAAGGAACCTGTACGCCTCAATACCCAACCGTATCTCATCTTGTATCCAGGCTAGAGGCCCAACAGGGCACTAGAACCTCCTTTTAAACTTCTCTTTTTTTAATCACTGACATAGATCATCATTACATTCACATTCCAGCAACTCATTTTCTTCATGGTTGTGCCAAACCCTACAGGAACTGTATGATTCACTGTTATTTACTCAGTATAAACTCGGTGTGTATTACTGTTTTAAGTGTGAAACATTATTTTCCCATTTGTAAATGGGATTTTCTTGCTGAACTGTTCTCCTAACTCATGTACAGCGCTGAAGTGGTTTTGCAGGAGTTTATGGCCCTTGTAATTAGCTTTATTTGTACAGAATCGGTCATTAAGAGCAAAAAGGGAGTGGTTAAGTGTGTGTGTGTGTGTGTGTGTGTGTGTGTGTGTGTGTGTGTATGAGAACAGGAGAATGTATATCTGAGTGAAAGGATTCATTACAATAAATAGATACATTAAATAATGAATTATTCAATTTCCAGTATATATTCAGGATCAGTACAGTGGTGTAATTTCGTAATAAGCAGTTTAATATGTTCATGTTATTTATTATGTTATCAGAGTCTTTATTGGCATATATTTCAGTATTACTACACATTTAAGAACAGCACATCAGAGCAGGATCCATTCAGATGGTTCAGTAGAAGGTTTGGAAACATGAGCTACAATGTAATATACACAAAAAACAATCCAGTGATATAAACATTACAGTAATATACTTACATTACAAAATAATACATCATAATATGTACCATGATGTGCAGTACAATGTGGTGCAATACAATATACGTTACCATACATATGATAATGTGTAGTAATGTACATTGTGCTACAATACAATATGTTACTTTACCTTTATAGCATATGTTACATCACATGTACTGTAGAATACAGTACAATTTACAGGAGGAATATTTTACTGCATGATGTTACAATACAGAACGGATACTTTACAGAACAGTCGGATATGTTACAATACAGAACGGATACTTTACAGTACAGTCGGATACTTTACAGTTCAGTCGGATATGTTAAAATACAGAACGGATACTTTACAGTACAGTCGGATATGTTACAATACAGAACGGATACTTTACAGTACAGTCGGATACTTTACAATACAGAACGGATACTTTACAGTACAGTCGGATATGTTAAAATACAGAATGGATACTTTACAGTACAGTCAGATATGTGAATGCCAGAATGGATACTTTATAGTACAGTCGGATATACATAATATGAGAACGGATACTTTACGGTACAGTCGGATATGTTAAAATACAGAATGGATACTTTACAGTACAGTCAGATATGTTAAAATACAGAATGGATACTTTACAGTACAGTCAGATATGTTAGAATAAGAATGGATACTTTATAGTACGTCTGATATGTTACACACAGAACGGATACTTTACGTGTACAGTCGGATATGTTACAATACAGAACGATACTTTACAGTACAGTCGAATATGTTAAAATACAGAATGATACTTATATACAGTCAGATATGTTAGAATACAGAATGGATACTTTATAGTATGGTTTGGATATGTTAGAATACAGAACGATACTTTATAGTACACGATAGGCACAATACAGAATGGATACTTTACAGTACAGTCGGATATGTTACAATACAGAATGGATACTTTACAGTACAGTCAGACATGTTACAATACAGAATGGATACTTTACAGTACAGTCGGATATGTTACAATACAGAATGGATACTTTACAGTACAGTCAGACATGTTACAATACAGAATGGATACTTATGTACAGTCGGATATGTTACAATACAGAATGATACTTATAGCACAGTCGGATATGTTACAACATAGAATGGATACTTACTGTACAGTCGGATATATAATACAGAATGGATACTTTACTGTACAGTCGGATATGTTACAATACAGAATGGATACTTTACTGTACAGTCAGATATGTTAGAATACAGAATGGATACTTTACAGTACAGTCAGATATAGAATACAGAACGTGATACTTTATAGTACAAATGGATATGTTATAGCTACAGAACGGATACTTTACGGCAGATATGTTAAATACAGAAATGGATACTTTACAGCATGAAATATGTTAGAATACAGAATGGATACTTACTAGTACAGCCTGGATATGTTAAATACAGAACGGATACTTTACGGTACAGTCGGATATGTTACAATACAGAACGGATACTTTACAGTACAGTCGAATATGTTAAAATACAGAATGGATACTTTACAGTACAGTCAGATATGTTAGAATACAGAATGGATACTTTATAGTACAGTCGATATGTTATAATACAGAACGGATACTTTACGGTATGAGTTTGGATATGTTACAATACAGAACGATACTTTATAGTACAGTCAGATATGTTAAAATACAGAATGGATACTTTACAGTACAGTCAGATATGTTAGAATACAGAATGGATACTTTATAGTACAGTCGGATATGTTAGAATACAGAACGGATACTTTCGAGAAAAAGCCAGCCGGATATGTTACAATACAGAATGGATACTTTACAGTGTTGTCAGACATGTTACAATACAGAATGGATACTTTATAGTACAGTCGGATATATGTTACAATACAGAATGGATACTTTACAGTGGCTAGCCAGACATGTTACTAACATAGAATGGATACTTTACGTACAGTCGGATATGTTATAATACAGAATGGATATTTTACAGTACAGTTTGATATGTTACAATACAGAATGTGGATAGTTTTAATGTACAGTCGGATATGTTAATACAGAATGGATACTTTACTGTACAGTCGATATATGTTACAATACAGAATGGATACTTTACTGTACAGTCGGATATGTTAAAATACAGAATGGATACTTTACAGTACAGCCGGATACTTTACAATACAGAACGAATACTCTACGGTACAGTCGGATATGTTAAAATACAGAACGGATACTTTACAGTACAGTCGGATATATTACGATACAGAATACAGAATACAGAACACGTGTGAGTGTGTGTGAGTGTGTGTTATAACTATGTCTCTGTCTGCTCTCTCTCAGGTGTTTAAGCAGAAGGTGTTGGAGTTGGGTGAGAAGCTGCTGCCTGCATTCAGCACCCCCACCGGCATTCCCCGCGGAGTCATTAACCTGGGCAGGTGAGGCTCAGCTCTATGCTAATTTACACACACACACACACACACACACACACACACACACACACACACACACACACACACCACATGGACCCAAGTCTCGAACCCACAACCCTGTAATAAATGCTCATCCCCTAAACACTCGAGAGACAGGACTTCTGTATGTGTCGATCAATAAATATCGATCATATCAGTCTACATTTATCATCAGTTATTGTGATCGTTTATGTTCATTTGTTTCTAATATCCCACACGTCCTTCTGGGTGCAACTGTTTTTTGATGATGAGTGTAATTGTACTTCACAGGTTTTCACAGCCTCCATATAAAGTTTTGAATTCATAATAAAGTTTCAATGTTCTGTTAACCAGAACACAATTCTAATGTTATTACACCATCGACAAAGTCAAATTGAATAAAATGTCATTTTACGTTTACAATCAAATGTCTACAAATAAAATCAGTGAATTTAATGTCCAGAATGACTTCCAGTGGTGTTTTATCTCGCAAAGCAAATAATTAGGCAAAGAAATCAGATGTTAAATGATAAATATAGGATCATTTTCTGTCTAATAGGTTATTGTTATCATATATAAACCCATTTAGTGTCTATTTCATAACACTTTAATCTTATTTTAGAGTTATTTCTGATAAAGAGTTCATATGATGAGTGTTTGATAGTTTAGAAAAGCACTTTTTATTCCATCCTCTGTATTTTGGCCCCCCCTGCCTCACACCTGCTTCCAATTAGCTGTCCAACTCCATCGGCCAGCTGCAGCAGATTTAATTAAGCTATATCCATAACTGCTCAGGATGCAGATGGACGGGGAGAGATCGGTGTGAGTTCACACAGAAGACCAGAAGTACAGTACTGTACAAAAACCTCAGAAACCACAGAAACCAGTTAGAACTGTGTCCGACTTTCTCAGCAGTGAGAGCGTCTACCTGCAGTCAGCTCTCAGTGAGAGTCTATCTGTAATTAACTATATAACGTTACAATAAACCCTAATAAACATAACGTACAATGGTCAGAGAGAAAGTGAGAGGAAGAGTGAAAGGGAGCGTGTGAGAGGGAGAGACAAAGGAAAGAAAAGAAAGTGAAAGAAAAAGAATGTGATAGTGAGAAAGAGAAAGGGAGTGATAGGGAGAGAGGTGGGAGAGAGAGAAAACATGAAAGTGAAAGTAAAAGACAGAAAGAGCGAAAGTGAGAGTGAGCACGGAAAACAGAAAGAAAGAGAACGAGAGAGAAAGCGAGAGTGAGCATGGAAAACAGAAAGAGAGAGAACGAGAGAGAAAGCAAGAGTGAGCATGGAAAACAGAAAGAGAGAGAACGAGAGAGAAAGTGAGAGTGAGCATGGAAAACAGAAAGAGAGAGAACGAGAGAGAAAGCGAGAGTGAGCATGGAAAACAGAAAGTGAGAGAAAATGTGAAACTCAGTGACAGACAGAGATAGTGAGAGTGAAAGAAAGAGAGAGACAGTGTGAGAGGGAGAGAGAGAGTGTGAGAGTGAGAAAGTATGAGAAAGTATGAGAGAGAGAGGGTGAGAGATTGTGAGAGAGAGTGTGAGAGGGAGAGAGTGTGAGAGAGTATGAGAGTGAGAAGGAGAGAGAGTATGAGAGTGAGAGGGAGAGTGAGAGAGAGAGTGAGAGGGAGAGAGTATGAGAGTGAGAGGGGGAGGGAGGTAAAGGGGGAACAGAGTGTGTTTATCTGCTGAAGGTGTTGCTCTGAAAGCTCTTTAGAGTGGAGTTTGAAGGAGAGCGAGCGCTGGCCTTGAGTCTGCACTGCTGTGGACGAGTCGAGGGTCAAACTAGGAACAGTTTAAAGCATTAATCATTTAAAACCTTATTTCACACTTAAATCCACAAAGACACTCTTCTGAGTACATTAGTACAGTGATCCCGACTCCGGAGCGGCGGTGTGCTTCATCCAGTATGAACTGCTGGGTCAGAGCTCCTTTAGGTGAAATCACAGCCTCCTGTAGTAGAACTAATCCAGCTCCAGCCCAGCTTTTGTGCCGGAGTGTGTTTTTCTCTGTGCTTCTGTATCTTGTTGCCATGGCTCCGACTGCCCGTTCTGCTCGGTACCTGCTTGGTGGTGGGCTGCTGCGGTTGCCATGGCGGCATGGCGTGGGCGAGGGGTTACTCACGTTGCCCGCTGTGCCCTCTGTTGCAGTGGCACGAGTTGGAGCTGGGGATGGGCCTCGGCGGGCAGCAGCATCCTGGCAGAGTTCGGAACGCTGCACCTGGAGTTTGTTCACCTGTCGGAACTCTCTGGGAAGCCCATCTACACTGAGAAGGTGAGAGGAATCTGCTGGGAGATTCCAAGACAGCCTTTCCAAACAGTCTTAAACCACACCCACTTTAGGCCACACCTACAATAAGCCACACCTACAATTAAATGAAGTGTCGTTCAGAAATCAGAAACTGAAATCAAGCCATGAATCAGTAATCAGAGTTAGTTTGCCTTGCTTTACTGGTCATCTCACCACAGTTCTGCAGCTGCCCTATAATCGTTTCCTCTGGTCACTCGTAGGTGATGAACATCCGAAAGCTGCTGGACAAAATTGAGAAGCCCCACGGACTCTATCCTAATTTCCTCAGCCCGGTCAGCGGCAACTGGGTCCAGCGTAAGTGAGAGGTTTTCTTTCTCAGAACAGGGACGAACAGATCTTTTCATGTCCTGACTGAAACAAATGACCGGTCCATGCTCTGCCCACTTGCTTACCACTACTGTCCTTGTTTACAACACTTGGTCCTTCAGCCTTGGTCACCTGGTGGGACTGTGAACAGTCATGGGGCTGTAAATGTTCCTTAAAACATAAAATATATCATCACTGTCCATCAAGAACGTTGTATCTCCAAAATGGCAACTTTACAGGAGAATATAATGTTTCAAATATTTCAAATAATATAATAATTCAAATATAATGTAAAGAACTGTTGCGTCTCATTGTGCCAAAAGGACAGTAACGGAAAAAGGAGGTAAACAATGCATTAGATTGCAAATATTCACATTGAGTCACAAAATGCAAAAACACCAACACTGGAGATGCAAGGTTTTTGCATGACAGTAACAATATATTGATCCGTAATATATTGATATCGATTTATTGTATCATTCCAGCCTTAATGAGCCTCAATTGGCCTTGACTTTAAGTTTTTTTTTGATCTACAAACACTTTCACAAACAAACTCTTTGTAGTGTTAAAGCAAAATAAGTGATTTGTTCCAACCAAAAACATTATGCTGATAAATCCCCTAGTGCGCCACCTACAGGTTGAATGCATCTGTAACTTTTTACCCATGCTGAGGTTACCACTGGTTGCCTAGGTGATATCTGAGGCAGCCTCTGATTGGCTAATATCTATCCTGAAGCCCCACCCCTACACTCCTGTTAACAGCCCTGTAGCGTGCATCTCTCTGTCACACTGATTGCGGGGATGCTTTTCTTTAGGTCTGATAGTTTACGGGTTTGAAGTCGTAGCCTCTTACAGAGTGAAAACGTCTTCCTCCGTCAGGGCTGTTTGAGTTTGGGAGTCTTTCAGCGTCCATGAATTCAGTGTTTTCCATCACATACTCACGCAGTGGACACACCAGAGCCATAGCCAAGGGTTATTAAAATGATAATAAATCCCATTACCTCTGGAAATTGAATCTTGCACATTTAGCTGCAGAACAGAGGAGGAGCTCTGAAACGCCAGCCGAGGGGGGCGGCGGGGGTAGGTGTAGGGGGTGTAGCAGGTGTAGGGGGTGTAATCTGCACCTCAGAAAAAGCTAATTGTTGGTGTAGGGGATTGGCTAATGACAGGTTGAAAGATAAGCAGAGAAAAAGAAAGCATAAGTGGTGTGTGTGTGTGTGTGTGTGTGTGTGTGTGTGTGTGTGTGTGTGTGTGTGTGTGTGTGTGTGTGTGACACTGCATGTCCACGTACCTTTGTAGAACGTGTGTATGTGCGTGCGCACCCAGAAAGCATTCACAGAACTTCACTTTCTGCACATTTGATGTTGCAGCTTCATTCCGAAATGGATTCCATTCATTTTGTCCTCAAAGTCCTGCACACGATTCCACACGAAGACAAAGTGAGAAAAGCTTTGTTTAAAATCTTTGCAAATGTATTAAAAATAAAACAACAACAACAATAAATCCCACGTCTAATGCCATGTGTGGGCATTGAGCTGCGGAGCTGCACTGGAATAATGGAGCTCCATCGAATAGTTTTGGGATGAGTTGGAGCGTCCAGCATTCGTCACTAAGGCTAATCTTGTTGCTGAATGCAATCAAATCCTCACAGCGATGCTCCACATTCTAGTGGACAGTAGAAGTTCTCTTTATGATCCTCGGTTACAAAAGAAACACTGAAGGCGGAGGTGTCCCAATTCTTTTGTCCACGCAGTGTGTTTAACATACGTATATGTAACATAATACTGTATGTCACACACAAAGCTCTTATCTCCATTCCTACCATCACTCAGATCAGATCAGTCTGAATGTGAATCTGACTTCTTTAATCAGATCATGATGATCATGTCATGATGAATGGACCAATAGAAATGCTCCGAAATCACTCCGGATGAACCCCTTTTTGCGTTGACTTCCATTGAACATTAGCGAGTTGTTTTCCGTCTTCTGTGAAGTAGACTGTGTGGAGGCCTGAGATGTGGCTGAAGGTTGATGTTCGTCCGGTTCAGGTTCTGATTCTGGATGTCTTGATTTTTCAGATCATGTTTCTCTTGGCGGTTTGGGAGACAGCTTCTATGAGTACCTGATCAAATCCTACCTGATGTCAGACAAGACGGACGAGGAGGCTAAGCGCATGTACTACAGCGCTCTGGAGGTACTGGAGCGTTTCCATGGAATCAAACACCAACACCAAACACACACACACACACACACACACACACACACACACACACACACACACACACACACACACACACACACACACACACACACAGAGGAGGAGGTAGAGATGGACAGCTCCCGTGCTGAATACACAGTGATAAAATCAGTGCTGTAATATGAAATGAATTAAATACAGAGAACCTGTGGAAGGTATGGACTCAAATTTCTCAAACTCCAGACCACAATACTGTCTGCCGTGAGGAGGTGTTGCCTCATATCTATACCTTCTTCTTTCGGCTGCTCCCTTTAGGGGTCGCCACAGCGATCATCTGCCTCCATCTTGCCCTCTCCCCTGCCTCCTCTACTGTTACACCAACCATCTCCATCTCCATCAACCACCAACCATCTCCAAGTCCACCTTCACTAAATCCATAAACCTTCTCTGAGGTCTTCCTCTTCTCCTTCTGCCCGGCAGCTCCATCTCCAACGTTCTTTGTCCGATATTTGCCTCATATCTATATATCTAAGCATTTAATTAATTACATTAGTAAGTAATTAAATATGTAATGTAAGATACTCACCTAAGCAACAGAAACAGGTTTCCTACCTTCTGAGTAATAAGACTCACAGAGTTAATGGCCTAAATTATTGAAGCCCCTACACCATCGTTCAGAAAATGGACCAGTTCTCCCAGAACATTGTTGTTGCAGTTTAGAGCAGCAACACATGGCTTTTCAATACTTTCTATCATTTATTGATTATTGAAATGAATAATTGATTGTTGCAACTATGGATCATCCAGTTACCATGTAATTACTAAATAATTAATATGCTTTTAAATTTAGCTTGAGGATGTTTTATGAATTTGCTAACTAACAATGAAGACAATAAAGATGAACTTCCATTCATATTTCAACCAGTATGTAACTGTCTGTGGGTTCATCCACAGATCCACACACCCAGACGACTCCCACACCTCTCTCACACTAATAGCACTCTCACTCCAGACTCTTCAGTCAGACTCGCGAGGGCTGTGTGACCATGTTACCGTACAGTATAAGTATGTAATATGTAACTGCAATGACGTTATGAAGGTAACAGTGCAGTGCAGTTATGGTTCCGTAATGGTTTGTACACTCTGTCGACGTGACAGCGTCAGTAAAATGTTCCATTCTCATTTTTTTCTTTACGTCCACGTCCAGGGGGGTTAGCTCCAGTGGCTTGGGCTGTAAAATTCTTAATGGCATTGTCCACAGTGGGCACAGCTACATTAAGCTCTCTGGAGACGGACTTTCATCCGCGAGATTGTCCATATCGTTTTGGTTCTCCCGTTCTTGGACAGTTCTTTGCTCTTTTTTCATTTTACAATTACTGCATCAACGTTCCTGCAGTTAAACTGGCTGAACATGTGATTTCTACCACCAGCAGCTTCTCCTCACCATTAACACAATTTAAAGAAGCATATATGCCAGTGTTGTTGGCCATGACTGTACCAGGTGTTAGTGTGGCAAAGAAATAGCTGTGGAGGTCTCTGGTGGTCTGGGGAATTCCTGCTCTACCTGCTGTTGTTGTGTCTGTAACTGTTTAAAGGTCTTAACAAGACCCAATATGAGAACTGTCGCATTTTCTGCTATTTCACGCTGTAATTAGCATGAAATGTTCTTTAATTAGACTGTCATTTCTTCCCTCATGTTTGCCCCAGAGGCGCAGGGGTCTGTTGAGATTTTAATTAAAGTCATGCAGGACTCCATTTAAAGCATCAGCGGGAAACTCTTTGATTGTGTTGACCGGTGTTCCACTTCCGCCCAGTTCAGTCATTCAAACCTCGGTCAGCAGAAGAGAAGGCTTCTGTTATTGCTGTTTGTTATTCACTGTGATCATGAGATTGGTCTTTGCAATACAGAGTTAAAAGCTGTATAATATTTATTATTATTATTATTATTATTATTATTATTATTATTATTATTTAAAATTATATATATATATAAATTAGATATATATGAATTATATATATTACATGTAAAATAACCAACAAAATAACTACATTAAAAACTAGAAAACTGATGGTTGTTGTGGTGTTGTTAGGTGGTTGCTATGGTATCCCAGGTAGTTGTTGTTGTGTTTGCTATGGCGCTGTGAAGTGGTTGCCAGGTGGCTGATATGGTGTTGCTGGGGTTGTGGTGGTGTTGCTGTGTTGCTATGGTATCCCAAGTGGATGTTCAATTAATCGTGATATTGATTTGAGGTCATATCGCCCCGGCGCTACTCACAGCTCTTTTGGTGGCATGAGACACTATTGGGTGGGTGGTTATAATATTGTGGCTGATCTGATCAACAATGACATTAGTTGAACTTTCTCCACATCATGTAGGCTTAGTTTGGATCTCCTTAACATTCCCTTTGTTTTCAAAGGCGTTACGCTGCGAACCACTCTTTGATTGCGCCGTATTTACTGAAGTGATGCAGCGACTGTTCACGGAGTGAGTCTCTGCATGTGGCTGCTTTTGGAGTGAAAGGAAAGGCAAGCACAAAGACAGAGAGAAGGAACGGACAAAAGAAAACGATGAGTCATTTGCTATTGATCCCCTGCGATGCTCTGCTGTGTTTTTTCGCCTCCCAGAAGAAAGGCTGAATACATCAGCCCCATCAGAGGGAGGGAGGGAGATTTTTGGGGGGGATGCAGCAAATTATATGCGAGAAAAGAACTCTACAATGTATAGTCTTTCCCCCCAGTGCCTTCTTTCCTCTCTCTTTGCTATTGTTTTTCAGCGGCTTCATAAGTCTCCCACTACGGAAGCCCAATGGAATCTCAATGAGGCTTGACTTGACTCCTCCAGGCAGCAGCTCCTCACGTTATTCTGCACATAAATCATTTCATACATCGCCGTTTGCACCCGGAGCGATGTGCGCATGTTGTTCCCATTTAGTATGTGCATAGATAGTGGATAGAAGACTTTACGCTAGAAAAGCCAAATGGAGATTTGCAGGACTGGTGACAAACTCTTGTGAGCTCGGTGTGTTTGCAGTTTGAGAGCGAACCTTGCATTTAGGAGTGTTGAGCTTTCGCAATTTGGAGCTTAATTCAGCTTACCTAGCTTTTCTCCTGCGGACGTTTCTCCAACTCAGGCCTTTTCTGTTTGCGTAATCAGGCGACGCGAGCATACTCTGTAAACACCTTCTGCATTTTGCAGGTTCTCAGACTTCTGTTCTCCGATTCCACTGCTATGAAGAGTGGAATGAACCCTATACACAAAGCAACCATAATTAAAATAAGCACCTCTTTCATCCAGGGTTCGCTACAAAGGAGCACCGTGTGGTTCTATAATTCCAGACTGTAGTTCATCTGTTTCTCTGCAGACTTTATTCTCCTCCTTTCACCCTGAGCTTCAACGATCAGGACCCCACAGGACCACCACAGAGCAGATATTATGTGGGTGGTGGGTGATTTTCAGCACTGCAGTCACACTGACATGGTGGTGGTGTGTTAGTGTGTGTTGCTGGTATGAGTGGATCAGACACAGCAGTGCTGCTGGAGTGTTTAAACCCTCCAGTGTCACTGCTGAACTGAGAACAGTCCTCCAACCAGAAATATCCAGCCAATAGCGTCCTGTGGGCAGCGTCCTGTGAGGACTGATGAAGGTCTAGAGGGTGACCAACACAAACTCCAGAAGAGCTTCTGTCTAACAGACTCATACCAGCTCAACACACCACCACATCACTTGCCACCATGTCTCCATCCATGGAGCTCCATCCAATCATTTTGAGTTGGAGAGTTGGGGGTGAGATGGAGGGATGATCCTCCAACATCCACAGCAATGCTCCAAAAAGTAGTAGAACGCCTTCCTTGAACAGTAGAGACAGTTACCAGAACAAAAACAGCATAAACTCTTTTCATTTTGATCCCAGAGCTTATGTGTTTGTACCTCCTCCACACCTGTGATATATAACACATCTGTTTTCTGTCGTCCAGGCCATCGAGACTAACTTGGTACAGAAGTCTCCAGGAGGGCTGACCTATGTGGCCGAATGGAGAGGGGGCGTCCTGGACCACAAGATGGGTCACCTGGCCTGCTTCTCGGGCGGAATGGTGGGCATTGGGGCAGATGACAGTGCTCCAGAGAAGAGGCAGCACTACCTGGACCTGGCAGCTGAAATCACTCACACCTGCCACGAGTCTTACAGCCGCTCAGGTCAGTGATGGTCAGAGGAGCTTTTATCTGCGTGTTCATTACAGGAATCATACATTCATAGATTTTACATTTTCACCCACACTTTAGTCCATATTTATGGATCAGTGAGTCATAATTTGTCTGAAACCACATGATTAAGCAGGTAAAAGTGGCCCAAACCCGAGTGGGATTACATAAAGCATATCATCATAACGCAACGGGATATCTGTGTGGGAGTGTAAACGATTAAAAACACAGTATCTGACATTTTCAAAGACAACTTGGACCACATTCATCCAGGTACTAGATTCCAATCCATATTGGATTCACAGCAGTGCGACTTTGTCTGAACAGCCAGATCGGGAGGAACCTTCAAGTTCTTCCGACTCGGTATTCCTCATAAATTAAGTGGCAGAATAACTAGAAGAAGTTCGAATATGGGTTACAAGACTTGAAAAATCTACTTTACTTGCTGTGTGAACTCAGCCTTGGAGATCGCTCAACACCTCCATGCGGTTTGAGAACAGGGAGACATGGTGTTTACACAGATTTTCTTAGGTTTAAAAATAATGTTAGGATGCTTTGGGCCGCAGCCCTGCACACATCTTAGTTTATCCATGTTTAGTGACATCCCCGGCTGTCGAGCAGCTGATGAGGCAATTGGCTTGATGGAAGGTCTTCTGGATCCCACAAGGTCCCACAAGACCTACCTGATGTTATGAAGATGTTTTGACTCAGTCATCTAGACAAGTGTTTCTCAACCCTGGTCTTGAGGGCACTCCTGTCTTGCACATTTTAAAGCAACCCCTGCTTTAACACCTGTAACACTTCAAGGGCTTGTAAATGAGCAGATGGATTGAATGAGGTGCGTTGGGAACAGGGAAAGCACTAAAATATGCAAGAAATGATGGTTCATTTGCTGACTGGTGCCACTATAAGCAGATAATCAATTTTATAAAGCTGTCAGTGGTGACAATGAAATGTTATGGCTAGTCAGTGTATGTGCCATTCATATACACTCCCCTCCAAAAGTATTGAAACAGTGATGCCAAATCTGTTTATTTTTGCTGTAGACTGAAAACATTTGGGTTTGACATTTAAAAGATGACTATAAAGAACAACGGTTAACAGAATCCTTGTGAGTGCTGTGAAGTAAGACCCTAAAACCACTGTTAGTGACATCAGCAACAACCTCCAGATGAAGTGAAGTGAAGTGAAGATATCAGAATCTACTGTCCATCCATCCATCCATCCATCCATCTACCTCCACTTATCCGGGGCCAGGATGCCCAGACTTCCCTCTTCCCTGACACTTCAGACAGCTCCCTGGGAGGAATCCTGAGGTGTTCCCAGGCCAGCCGAGACACATAGTCCCTCCAGCGTGTCCTGGGTCTTCCCCGCTGTCTCCTCACGGTGGGGCATGTCTGGAACACCTCCCCGGGAAGGCATCCAGGGGGCATCCGAAAAAGTTGCCCAGAAGAATTCATGGACAAAAGTACACAGGCTTCTCCAGAAGACACAAACCACTAATTAGTAAGAAGAATAGGAAGACCAGGCTTGGCAAGAAGTACAGATACAAATACAGACGGACTGGTGAGACAAAGATGAACCTTTATCAATGGGATGGAAAAACTAAAGTTTGGAAAACGAAAGGATCTGTTCATGATCCCAAACATATAAACTCATCTGTCAAACACAATGGAGGTAATGTCATGTTTGGGGTTTGGGTGGCTTCTCTTGGAATAAGCTGATTAATCGTCCTTAATGATGTGATGCACGACGACAGCTGTACAATGATCTCAGACATGTACAGAAACTTTTTCTCTGTCAGCGTAAAGACAGATGCAACTGATTGGGAGATTCTTCATCATGCAACAAGATAATGACCCAAAGCACACTGTCGAAGCTCCAAAGGAGTTGGTCAGGTGCGAGAAGTGGAAGGTCTTAGACTTTTAACTCCAGCCTGTTAATTGCCAGCATTGAAAGTAAATATTAAGTATTTTAATATTCTGTTCCAATACTTTTGTTCACAAGAAGAATGTGTGGGTTCAGAAGGTGCTATTTTCTGAACTGTGTATCAGATCCAGATGTGAATACCTGGGAAAAAAAGCTGAAATGTTGATCTTTGGTCTCACATTCATATTGTGATATTAAAAACCCAAATGTTTTCAGTCTACAGCAAAAAAAAATAATGGCCTGGCCTCCCTGTTTCAATACCGTTGGAGGGGAACGTACAGTACATACTTGTGAAGAGTGAAGAGAACTGTGAAGAACAATCATTGTGCTAAAACTGGGTTGTAATTTCTTTCTTTGGTAGTTTTTGAGGGATGGGTGTAAAAATGTGTTTACAGCTCCTACAGTACCTGCTACGCCCGACCCAAACTACTTCTGTATTATGTTGTGGTTTGTTTGTTTGGTCCTCATTATATGGTGCTCCGGATCGTAGCACTGCTGCTGGGTTGGAGGCGTTTGGTGGAAAAGAAGGAGAAAAGAATGGCTGATATTCTGTGCTTTTTAATGCCGACAATGAAAGTCGTCCTCTGGGAGCGCTTCTGGAGCTGCTGTTCACTTAACAACTTAACAGCCTGGCTGAAGACACAGTAGCACGTCTTTAAAACCCAACGTGACCAAAAATGTTCTGATATGGCTTTTATTGCTGTAGTGTCGGGGGATAAAAATGCACTAAAATAGACAAATTCACATGTTTTTCCACTACATTCAGTAGAATGTGAGTTTCAGAGCTGCATTTCCCACCACAACTGTGCTATATTGGGCCATTGTTTGGAATGCAATTTTTAAAAGTAATAAATTATTTACAAAGTATAACCAATATCTCTAAACATGCAGTGGGGTTCTGAGTGGCTTGGTGGTCTAATGTGCTACCCCACAGGTTCGGTTCGGTCACAGGTTTGAATCCTGGGTCATGCTGCTTGCCATTGGCAGCCAGAGTCTGGGAGAGAGAGGGGGAAATTGACTGGGCCATGCTCTCTCAGGGTGGATAGATGGCGCTGTCTCCCCACATCAGACTCAGAGTGAAGCTGGCCGATACAAGCAATTGAATCTGACCTGGCAATTTCCAGCAATGATGCTCAACTTCGATAGTTTGAAAAGAGGTGGTGGTTGACTATGTATCGGAGGAGGCGTGTGATAAGGGGAGAATGCAGATCGTCTAGAATTGGGGAATTGATGTAAATTATGAATTTAATTAAATTGTAAACTTTATACATAAAAGTGGTCCTTTATAGTACTTAAGTGGGGTTGTTACACTCATAACAATGGTGGAACCCTTTTTGATGTCTTGTGGAACAACTGCAAAAGTTTTCCTTTTGAAACAAACTGCAGAACATTTTCAACCAGGCAAAGCACTTTAAAGAACCCTCAAAGAAGCCATTTTTCAGCGAGTATAGTGGGAAAAGGGAGATTGTGTTCAAATGAATCATAACTGGCACATAAACCCTTAAAAAATATTCAAACACCTTAATTACGTAACATCTCCGAGTACAACTCCCTCACACAGCAGTCAGAGATATAAACCTGTACTCCTACAACGTTTGACTCACAACCACCACATTTGGTAGGATCGCCACATTTTTATTCCCCATGAGTCAGTAATTCTGCTCCGTCATTAGAAGGCAGCACTACCATCATGTTTTGAGGATTGCAAGTTCAAAGCCAGAGTCAGCCTCTCTGGGTGGGTAGATGGCACTCTGTCCCCACATCACACTCAATGTGATGCTGGTCGGCACAGTCACCTGTCTGCCATTGCATCAGAGCTGAGGACCTGTCTCTTTGCTCCGAGCGCATTGGCTGTTTGGCGAAAATGCAAATGACGGCAGTTTCGAAACAAGGCAATAGTTAATTCTGTGGTGCAGAAATTCTATATACTGATAGTTTTGAGCTAACTATGTTCTGTGTATGGTTTAGGATAGATTTAACACCCTAATGTACGATGTAACTTATGGTCAGCTGGTACAGCTGGCTGCTGGTCTCTACTGGGTAAACTCATTTAAACAAATCTCAAACAAATTTGACAACATGAAGAACCATTTTGGCTGCATTTTTATGGAACAGACGGGACTGTCATTGGTAATTACACAGTAATCATTAGAAACGATAGCTATCACACAGTAAATTTAAAGTAGCAACACATCAATCATCATTGGCTCGATTCTCCATAGCATTGCATAGCACTGCATAGCACTGCATAGCACTCCATAGCACTGCATTCAAAGAACCCTTGAAGAACCTTTTTTTTAAATTAGTATAGAGCCAAAGAGGTTTCAAAAAATGGATCTACGCAAAAATAGAATGTAGGAAATGGGCCTTTTAATTACATTACGTTCCTTTTTTTTTTATTTTTTATAAAAAATATATTTTTTAAGGGAGCTCTTATTCGAAAGCTCTTCAGTGAGTCAAGTTAATGTTATGGACTTGTGAGAGCTTGATAGTGAAAAGCGTATCACCGACTGATAACATTCAAACCATCCACAGTGCTGTACTCCACCTGCACCCCACCAACACCCCACCAAAACCCCTTTATCTCACCAGTGACATAAATCATTCACCTCAAACCCATAGAAAGCCTTTCCCAGCCTGGCAGGTCAGTGTGAGCTGCTTACTCATGTCGTTTCCTTTGTTTCGACAGCCACTAAACTGGGACCCGAGGCTTTCCGCTTCGATGGAGGGGCTGAGGCGACAGCCACCAGACTGAGTGACCGCTACTACATCCTGAGGCCAGAGGTCATTGAGAGCTACATGTACATGTGGCGTCTGACCCACGACCCCAAATACAGGCAGTGGGGATGGGAGGCGGTGGAGGTGGGTGATATTTGAGGTTTTCCGATGTTGGTGTTTAAACCGAGGTGATATTTGAGGTTTTCTGATGTTGGTGTTTAAACTGAGGTGATATTTGAGGTTTTCTGATGTTGGTGTTTAAACTGAGGTGATATTTGGGGGGGATTTGGTTTTGTTTTTTAAATTGAGGTGATATTTGCTTTATTTTTCGGTGTTGGTTTTTAATTTTTTATCAAAATTGTTTGAGTTAAATGTTAATTTTCAGCATTGTTTAACGATTCTATGCTGAGAAACGCAGGTATAAGACACAGAGGCGGAGCACGTAACTGCCATTTATGCCCATTAGCCTTTGCAATTGAACACTTGGCTAAAGGCGGTGTATTAATACAGCTTGCCTGTCTCTCTCAGACAGGACGACATGATAATTACAAGGTGGAAGAGAGCTGAAATAGATTTGTCACGTTCATTTCCCCGAGTAACACAGGGGCCACTCGTAATCACAGTGTAGTTGTCTGCCTTTGTTAAGCGCTTAAAGGCCCTTAAAGCGCCACGTCAGCCCCTTTTCTCTTCAACCGTCAAATCTGTTGTGCTTCTGCTGCCAAATTTGTAGGACAGCATTCTCATATCATCCGTTATTGTTATGTGTTCATGCAGTAAATTGATTGAGTCACTAAAAGCCAGAAGGGAAATGCAAATAAGCAAATGCTTAGTGCTCATTCATCGTTAGCCATATTAACATTTCTGTGGGTGCTGTTTTATTCCTGAATGATGGTGGGATTGTTTTGCAGGCGTTGGAGAAGCACTGTCGCGTGGAGGATGGTTACTCTGGGATCAGAGACGTGTATGCCTCCACCGTCAGCCACGACAACATGCAGCAGAGCTTCTTCCTCTCCGAAACCCTGAAGTGAGTATATTAACACTAACATGTTAATGCTTGGCTTGTGTTTGTTGCATCTATGTTTATGGACAGTCATTACATCTTAACACTAGTGTCATCACTTAGCATTTTTACAAAAAGAGGGGAAAAATAAAACGGCATCTGGAAAAAATACCTGCCGTAATTAGTAGAATATTCTTTTATTGTTTTGTATGGATTTTAATTTTAAAATAAGGAGGAAATATGTTTTGACACTCAAAGCCACTCCATCCATCCATCCATTTTCTGAACCGCTTATTCCTGAATTGGGTCACGGGTGAGCCGGTGCCCAGCCGACTCAAAGCCACTCCTCAAACCTCATTCCAACACTTAGCCATGGGCTCCTCTAAGCAGCTGCCAAGCACCCTGAAAAACAACCGAGTGGTTTTAGTGTGTTTTCTGCTTAAGCTACCCATCTTAGGGGCTTGTGCATGTTCCGTTAAGCATACTTTCTCAAAAGAAAAAGGGTTAAATGAAAAGGAAAAAGAAACAAAGCAAAATAACACTTCAAACTGTGAAGCAAAATGGGAAAAAAGAGATGAAAGTGAGAAAAAATAAAACAGCGTCAGGAAAATTTTAAACAGGGTCCATAGGGTCCTATCTTATTAACACAAGTGTCATTCAACAGTTATTATACTCTTTAGCCAGAGCTTCTAAACTTCAAACGTTCGGGCATCCCAGTTAAAAAGTACAGAGTAGTAAAAGAGCTGATCTCCGAAACGGATAAAGCTAAAGAGGTATTAATATTGTATCGTTTTGTTCAGTCTTAAATTGTCGATGCTCATGAACAGAGTGCTAAATGGGAAAACATCTGCACTACTCTGTGTATATATGTGTACACTCGTGCAATAGAATATTGTAAATAAATAAATAATAATGATGCAATTATTAGAATTATTAGAATGAAATATTACCAGCCTTCTTTTTTGTCCTGTCTTCGATCAGTATGTCTTATAGCTCGTCCACTGTCTCAAAAATTTGAATATTTAATAAGGTCTATAAGACGTTTTAGTACTGTGGGCAGGAGCTCAGTCCTCCTGGAAAAGAAAATCGGGATCTACATAAAGCTTGTCAAACCCTAAACCATCGCTGACTGTGGAAACTTCACACTGGACTTCAGATACCTTGGATTCTATCTCTCCACTCTTCCTCCAGACTCCTGATCTCCAAATGAAAAGTTTTCAGGGGTAGTAAAGCTGTACCCCACACAGTCTTTATGGAAACAAGGACTCCCTTTTTGTTATAAACAAATCTAAAATGGGTAACGTCAGACTGGCAATATAGAGATTTACCACCAGGTGGCAGAAAACACAGTAGAGGCTAACAGCACGCAAGCAATACAAAATACCCAACAATAACAAGTAGAATATTTGTATTCAAGGAAAAATTACACCACTGCCCTCCAGATGGCAGAGTGGAGTTTGATTCACTGTGACATTCCACCACGATATGCCAACCTTGGGCAAGACTCATAACTGTATGTTCATCTACCTGTGTAACGTGGTTCATATCGCTGTTACGACACAAAAACCTTGTATTGAAATTTGGCAACTTTACAGGACAAGGAATAATTTCGGAGCATTTCTATTGGTCCATTCGTCTTGAATTAGTGCCAGATTCACATGATGTAAGAAAAGTTGCTGTAGAAGAGCGTCAGCCTGCATGTTTTCTCCCTGGCTGATGTGTCGAACTGCGTCGAATACCCAAACAGTTATTTCAGTATTGGAATACAATCAGCATGAAGGGTTCACTGAGTACTTCCCTACGTCCCTGTACCACACAGTCTGCCAAGTAGTCCCATTAGTGGTTTCTGCCAAAGCTGTTCTGTGATGATGCATTTTTCATTATGCATATTTCCTCAAAGGAAACGAAAAAGAAAGAACACACCAAAAAACTCTGAATGACAAAAAAAAATTAAATATCACATAAAAAACTGAACAGGTGTCATTCAGAGGTGGATATTTCAGGTAGAGCAGGATGTCGACTCTTTGGATCTGGATTACACACCTCTGGGTGATGCAGGTCCACCACCTCCATAGAAGGCTTTGTCATTTGTAGAATAATAACGACAGCGGGACGAACCGGCAGGTAGAGAGAATAGCAACCCCTGGAACACACTCAAGACAGGGCAGGGTCACCAAACCAGACACAGCTTGGAATGGGCGGAGACAGGACATGGGGGAGGAACAACACAATGACAAGACAGGAGATGACCAAGACAGGTACGTGACATAACAGAACTTACCCCCTCCATACACGATGGCAATGGTCAAAACTCGAGCTGTACCAAGAGCACCTTCGAGCTTCAAGTACAGCTCGGCTTGACCCACCGTCCCTCAAAACACAAGGAGAACATGCATCCAGACTCTTTTCTGTTCTGGCACCAAAACGGTGGAACGAACTTCCCCTGGGAGTCCCTCACTGTCTTCAAACGCAGACTGAAGACTCGTCTGTTTCAGGAGTACTTAACTCCATAAAGACATTTGTTTCAACAGGATCTAAGCGTGAGGAACCTCTAGATTCCAGCCTCGTCTACTAGCTAAAGATATTCCGAGTGAACAGCAAAGCTCTGAGCTGCAGCGGAGCCACCCTGGGGCTGATTTTGAGTCTTTGGATCTGGATTACCCACCTCTGTTTTGAAGCATCGCATTAAAAGTGTCTGTGTTTGTGTTTCTTACCCGTAGATATCTCTACCTGCTGTTCTCCGACGACGACCTGCTGCCTCTGGACGACTGGGTGTTCAACACCGAGGCTCATCCTATGCCCGTCATACGCAAGAGCTGTTTACAGGAACACAGTGGCACACAGGACACTGAGCATACCCACCCAGAGTAGCCTGCAGTTTACACACTCGCACTCATACAGACACACACACACACACACACACACACACAGGGCCAAAGCCTTAACGGCTCTGTCGCAGACTCTCGGCTCCTTTCCTGTAAAGGGTGTTGCGGTATACGCTGTGATTGTACATCTTTAAGCCGGGACATTCTGCCTTGCGGGGGGAGCTGGCGCTGTTTCCTTTTTTTTCTCTTTGTTTTTGTTTTTCTGCGGACAATCAAAAAATGAACAAACATAAAAATATGAATGACTTTTTGTGAGAAGAGCACCTTTTTTCTTTCCATTCTTTCCTCTGTGAGGAAAACTAGAATTTCCTTCAGGCCCAAATCTGTGGGATGAGTGCCGCATCACAGGCCACTCGGAGAGAAAGAGAAAAACACTTTTTCTTCACATTTCCTCGTCGGCCGTTTATCGTGTCTGTCCATCCTCCGTTGTACTTACTTACTCTATGGCCAAAGCTTTTCTTACATCCCTCTTTTTCTTTCTTACTTTTCTTTTTTAATCTCTTCACGCATCATCATCATCATCATCATCATCATCATCATCATCATCTCCTGTTTGTTTTTTCCTAAATGGAAAAGTTGGAATTCCACCAACCTTTCTACATTTTTGTGATGTAAGCAGAGTCATGTTTGAGATTTAAATGTGTGAACTGTCCTTCAGAGTCGGGGGGGGTTGGTGCGAAATTTGGTTTATTAGAGAACTTGAATTTCTTTAAAGTAGTGGTCAATGGGAGCAGATTTTATATGCCATCCACACCCAGTGAAGACTTCCCAGATAACACACCCATGTGTGGCCTGTACGGGAATTCCAACTGGGAACCAGAAACTCATATCCATGTGTTCCATGTTGGCCCCACATATGGTTACCCACCAGTGTCTGTGATGGGACCAGGAGGGTTTAAACATGGGCCCACTGGGATTTTACACATACTTGAAATCGATGGACTGAGAGGTCAACAGGCAGATCGGTGCAGCGTCTCTGAGAGCCGGTCTGTTGTGGTGATCAGCGAGCTGAGCCAAAAGGCAAGGCTCTCAATTTCCCGATCAATCTACATTCCGACCCTCACCAATGAGTTTTGGATAGTGACCAAAAGAATGAGATCCCGAGTACAAGCAGCTGAAACCAGTATCCTCCGCAGAGTTGCTGGACTCTCCCTTAAGACGCTGCTCCTCCATGTGGAGAGGAGCCAGCTGAGGGGCTTGGATATCTGGTTCAGATGCCTCCTGGATGCCTTCCTCATGAGGTTTTCAGGAATACCTGAGTGGGAGAAGGACCCGGGCATGACCCATGACACGCTGGAGAGAGTATATATCTCAGTTACTCTGGGACTGCCTTGGGGTCCTCTTGGAAGAGCTACAAGAGGTGGCTGGGGAGAAGGAGGTCTGTACCTCTTTGCTTAGGCTTCTGCTCCCATGACCCGGACCCCGGAAAAGTGGCAGATGATGGATGGAGGGACATACTCAAAATCAGTTCTAGAATTTGAGTCCTCTCACAAGTTTCATGCCACAATTTCGACTGTGACCAACAGGCGAACAGTCGTACCTCGACTGCAGTCTAGACTTTGGAGCAGCTAATATTAGGCACTGATTTACTGGGCAGAAGCTCTCTCCCTGTTCTACCAGTGGGCTTGTCTATGGTCAGACTGGGAACAGTTCTGACTCCAAACCCTCTCTTGATGACTCTGTTTTCATCTTATCCATTTAATTGTGCAGAGATCTTGAAAAATAAATAGAATTTTCTTTTAATATCAGATTTTCACATATTATTTTTGTCAGAATTTGCTTTTCAACAACACACAAGGACCAAAACGTTGGAAATTTTGAACAAAAAATATAAAAAAACTAAAAAAAAAAAAAATAAATAAAAAAAAAAAGATTGTTTTGAATATTGTTTGTGCAAGATTTGTGTTGGAGGAGGTGAAGGAGAGTTGAATGATGTCAGAATTCGAGTTTTAGAGGTGAGAACCGGTGGGCTGCAAAACTATCTATAATAATTCAAATAAGCCTGATTTTCTTGTGCTGTTATTGTAAAGCCCTGCAGCTCCATATTAATCACTTTACTGTGGTTCAAATCCAGCATCACCGAACGAGGCTGTGGAGGGTCTCACACACACACACACACACACACACACCACACACATACACACACAGTTCATACACAGAGCAAAAAGTGACAGCACACAGGAAGTGGCCCCACCTATCTCCTCTAAACACGTTCGCCTTGAACATGACGTCCTTTTTGTTTTGTTGCGTTTTCCACCACCATCCGGCGCACTAGTGGAGGAATGTGCTGTACATAACCGAAAGAGTGTGACTGTGTTTGACCCCTGTCGGTAATCTTTGCTTTGTTTTTCTCTCGCTGTCCTTTCTTTCGTATCTTCTCTTCATTCTTATTCGCTCATTTTTTTTTTTTTTTTTTTTACATAATCGTTCCGTAAAATTCTCCTCTTTATTTTCCTTTGCTTCCCTCAGGTGTTTCTTGGAAAAGATGAATTTTGATTCTAATTATTGTTACTTATGGAATTATGGTATGAATTATCCTTGTTGATTTTACTTCTCTTTCAATGTTGTATATTTTCAGATACTGGTCAAAATTATCTGTGCAACTTTATACATTTAAAACAACTGCACAAATCACACCGGCCTCACTGTCTTTATTTCTCTCTCAATCTGTGGGTCTTTAGCTCTGATTGGACAGGGTTAGTTTGACAAGGCGAGGTTCCTCCGTGATGTTGTGTCCCGTCTGAAGGCACCGTGTCATTTTTACCTATGACACCCTCCCACGTCAACAAAGACTGTGCTGTCTTTTATCTGCAAAACAAGCCTAAAATGTTCATCTGCAGTGGTTTTTACTTTACATTGACAATCCAGTCAAGCAGAGACTTACAGTGTTGAACCTTCTTCTTTAAGACTTCTGAAATTCGCCTCAGCTGGAGATCAGCTTCTGGGCAAAATCTTGAGTGATGTCGACCAGTTCTTGCACATAATCAGTGCTTGGCGTTGATCTGAGTTTCCTATTTTGGAGGATTGGCCACAGGTTCTCAATGGGATTTCGATCTGGGGAGTTTGCTGGCCATGGACCCAAAATGTCAATGTTCTGTTCATTTGTTTATCACTTTTGCCTTTTGAAATGGTGCTCCGTCACGTTCACCATTTTTCTACATTGCTCCTGGATTGTCCGGAGACGTCGCTCTCGGAGGATGTTTTGATACCCTTCCTTATTCACGGCTGTGCTCTTAGACAACATTTTGAGAAGCTCTTATTCTCTGTTTAATGAATAAATGAAAATATCCTGTCCTCGGGGCCGTGAGGTTAACCAACTCCCAAATGGGACTCCTGACAACTTTATTTGGGCTGAGGGGAGAAATTGTGCACAGCTGAACTGTTATTTAATGACATTTATTCGCGATGTTGGCTCGGCCAATCAGAGTGCAGATTCGGTCCTGTGCGCTGTATGAAGCGGTTGCTCAGTGAGAGCGGAGTGAATAACCTGCTGAGAAATTAATGAAATCTACTCGGCTGTTTGCACGCAGCAACTTCATTACAGGTTTAATTGATGAGGGAGTTTCTAGAAATAGGTGAGCTTCCAGTAATTAGTCAGGAGAAATTAATGGCCGGATGCAGTCATGTGACCTTTCATGAGGTGCTCTAAATCCATCACGGGGCAAAGCGGCGGTTGAGTCGGAGCCCACGGCTTTAAATCAATTACATTAATTGCGCGTTTATGAACGGTTGAGCGTGCGTTCCATTCGGAGCTAATTGATTATGACCCTCGGTGTTCGCCCTCACGCTCGTCTGCGGCTCCAACGCCCGATTCCACGGTTCCACCGAACTGTTCACTGGCCTCCTTCCTGTTCACTTCCTCCTGCAGAAGAGGCGTGTACTGAGGCAAGGGCGGGGTACGAAGCAGCCAGTCAGGTGGTTTTCTGTTTCCACGGCGATCAGTTAAGAGTTAATCATTATTAATAACATTGCAAAATGTTATTGTAACCTGACTGTGACAAACATCAACCCAGCGGGCTGGAGGGCGCCGCGGCAGCAGACAGGGCAACAGCGTTCGACGTGTATACACATGGTTCACATGTTGTTCACAGCACCACCATCACTAGTCTGGGCTTAAAGCATCCCTGCTCTGAAGCTTCAGTTCTCTGAGGGAAAACGATCAGAGAGCTTAACACACTAATAACATTCCCCAAATGTCTTATCCAACTGGTACCATTATCAGGCCTCAGACTGGCCAGGATTCAACCCCACTCAGTTATAGAGTTGTGGGAGTGTCCACTGAAGAAACAGCACTTCATAAACAATTGATGTCATGCATGAATGTTAATCAATATTAATGTATAAAAAATATACAGCATGAAATTTATACCCTTTAAACATATTTTACTTACATGCCAAGAATAATAATAATAATAATAATAATAATAATAATAACATCTATTTTTCAAGTAAAGTGACATTTCAAGCCTTTTTTGTTGGTTTATTTTACTGCTGATCAGTTTGGCTTATAGCTCATAAGGGACAGAAATCCAGAACGATCTCAAAATATTGAGATATCAGAGTAACGTTGAAATAATAATGTATCACTTTAAATATAATGATTTTATGATATAATATAAAATTGTTTAATTCAACTATCAGCAAACTTTTTCCACTATATCCTATAAGTATCTGTCTGGACACTGTTTGGTCCTCCAGATGTGTCCAAAATGCCATATATATATATGATAGATATGTGTGTGTGTGTGTGTGTGTGTGTGTGTGTGTGTGTGTGTGTGTGTGGCCAACGGTTGCAGGTATATATAAGTAAAGTCAAGTCACTGTAGAGCCACAGAGTTCTCTGAGGCCTTCAGAAACAAGGCTGTAGAAGTAGTTTCACTGTCCACTAAATCATTTACAAGTGGAACAACTGCCAACACGGAGAGGTCAGACTGTCCTAGCAAGTACCGCCCAAGAGCAGACCACAGGACGTGTCAAGAAATACCAGGGTGTCCCTCGTCGTCAGCCTTTCTGGTCATTGTCTTTTATAAATGATGGTTGTTTGTTGTATCATCTCCATCTCAGTTTAGTTCAAATGGAGATCAAGGACACTGAGTGTCCTAATATTTATTCACATGAGTCCATGTAAAGCATTGTCATTTGAAAGGGACAGTCTGGTTGTTTACGCTGCATTTACGTGTTGGATTGAAAGAATGTAGTTTATGTGAAGTCTGTTAACGACACTGTCTGAAGCCTAGTTAAGCGTTTACACTACGGCCTACTTCGGGAAATATTTTAGAGCTCTCGTGGGCGTGGAATGAGGTCGAACCCAGATACTGGCCAAAGCCCAGGGTCTTTACAGTGTTAGTCATAAGTGTCAGCACTGTGTCAGCACGGGGTCAGCACGGGGTCAGCACTGTGCTTCCACGGCCAACAGGGCTGTCCTCTTTGCCAAGTTGAGCAATGTGGACATTTTCACATGTGACCCTTATGAAGGTAAAAAGGGATGAAAACAGGGGCCTGGAAAACAAAACCTGCTTCATTGAGTGCAATCAAATATCCCAGATGGACACTCGGAACCGCTCGGTTCTTGAAAGGGGTTACGATGGACACTGTTCTCCCACAATACCACATGGAGTGGAAAGGGAGGACCTATTCACATCTGGAGAAATGAGAAACATTGGTGGACAGTGATGCGAGTGTAGCAACATATGTTGGCATGGCAACACGTGCTCACAGCCTGTTACTACAAAACTGATTAGCACTTTCCTCCAAGTCCAACATGTTGGCCGATTTTGCTCTCTGGAACTCTGGCTGCTCATGACCTGACTCACCTGATCAGTGGCTAGACAAGCTGTGTGTGCATTTGCACATCTGTGTCAGCAACAGGTGCGACAGGTGATCAGTCGGCCACGGTCATTGGTCAACTTTACTTAAGGCAGATACTCCTTCCTCCTGACTCTCCCCGGTTTTCCATTTGGAGGAACAACAGAAAGTTCCTGTGCTGAAATCTGCACCGTCGTTCACAGACAGATGCCCGGCTCAGCCACCTGATCTGGGCTTCATGCCTACAAACAGCTCGACTCTAATGAGAGGAAAGACCAATCTGGAGCGATCTGGCAGCGGCGGGCAAGCAGAAGGAGGGAGAATCCGTCTCTGGTGAATAAAAACCCTGCGTTCTTCTACTTCTCCTCTCCGCCTGGCACCATTCCGCTCTCCTCATGGAGCGGTGAAGTGCCCCCTCTGCTTTCCCAGAACAGAAACGTTCAGCCCTTGCTTCACTTCGGCCTGGCGGACACTCAAACTGGACGGCTCTGAGGACACCTACAGCCAGCCACACCGAGCGCCAAGCTGTCTCCTACCCTACACCACTGTGACAGTATGATTAAAAAGATAGCTTATAGGAGAGGACAGCGTTTCTCTCTTGCCGCTCAGTTTTCATTGTTTTATTTCAGTCATGCCAGTATGATGGACAATCCAACCCTCCAGTTGGTCTTGTGATGTAGTTTATGTTTTAAAACCCCCTCAACCACCAACGCTTCAACTGTGAGAGACGAAATCTGAAAACAAAACCCAGGAAATGACATCGTATCATTTTTAAATAATTAATTAACAGTTTATTGTAATTTTGTTAATAATTTTATTGAATTTTATTTTATGGGGGTGACTTTCTGCAAAGGGGACGGGACAACCGCCTTCCCTCAGTAAGAACATTGAAGATGGGTCATAGCTGGGTCTTCCAGCATGACAATGACCCAAAACACAGCCTAAGGAGTGGGTCCATAAGAAGCATTTCAAGGTCCTGGGGTGGCCTAGCCAGATTCCAGACCTGAACCCGAGAGAAAATCTGTGGAGGAAGCGGAAAGTCAATGTAGCAAAGTCCCCGCCCTGAAACCTGAAAGATCTGGAGAAGATCTGTATGGAGGGCCAAAACCTGCGCCTGCCCTGCTGCAGTTTGTGCAAACCTGGTCAAGAACTACAGCAAACATCTGAACTCTGACATGGCAAACAAAGGTTTCTGCACCAAATATCCGTTTGTTTTTGTATTGTATAGAATACTTACTTCGAGCAATTAAATGCAAACTCCTTATTTATAAATGACATATATATACTCTATTTATTTGAAATATATTTCTATATTCATTTTTTAAAGCATTTGAATTGGAGCTCTGAAGTGGGCTCTCACCTGATCGTCACACCTGAATGATGTTCTTCACCAGATGAAGCTGAACAGCTGTAAGCCTTTATTATGAAAGATCTGACTTCATGCTTTGACACTTTATGGTTTTTCCTGTTTCATCTTTCCGGTGTCATCCATGAGGCTTCTCTCCATTTAGACGAATCACTAATTTAGCCTGTAATGATATCACTGACTGATTGGTTCTCTTGGAGCTTGACGATGTGGCCGACTCAGGAGCCGCAGAGGGATCGTCAGTTTTATTTGCGATGTGATGAGCACATTATGTTGATTCATGTTATTGCTTTTAAACGTGACTATAATCACTGCTGCATAACGGCAACCGAGCAAATGATCATCTTAAAAGCAGAGGTTTTATTGTTAATCGCGTCTCTTTGTTTGGGACCAATTTAAGGCAGGTTTATCCTATTTCTATGTTAATCTTTAAAATTGCAAAATTCCTGCTGTTTGAAGTGATTTTATGAAGCTGTTCTCACTAAATAAATGCTTATTAACAGCTACAATTGCTGGTTTTGCTTTAATCCTGCTATTGTAGAATAATAATAGGACTGTATAATAACAGTCTCCCTTAAACAGCAGCTTAAACGTTATCTGAACGTATTAATGACTTCAATAAAAATTACATGTGCACGACTTATCTATCCATCTCTCCCTCCATTCATCCTTCCTTTATCTTCACTTATCCCGGGTCCGGTTGGGGAGGCAGCGGCCTAAGCAAAGAGGCCAGACCTCCTTCTCAGCCACCTCACCCAGCTCTTCCGGTGGGTCTCCAAGGCGTTCCCATGGGATATAATCTTTCCAGTGTGGCCTGGGTCTTCCCTGGAGCCTCCTCCCAGTCAGACATGGCTGGAACATTTCACAAGAGAGGCCACCAGGAGGCATCAGAACCAGATGCCCAAACCACCTCAGTAGGCTCCTCTCAACCTCCAGACTGAATTCCTCACCCTATCTCTAAGGGAGCGTCCAGCAATCCTTGCTGAGAAAGCCCATTTCAGCCACTTGTACTCGGGATCTCATTCTTTCAGTCACTACACAAAGCTTGTGGTCAGAGAGTCGGAACGTAGGTTGACCGGTAAATTGAGAAGCTTGCTTTTTAGTACTGTGTTCTCTGGAATGATGGGGAGGTGATCATGCCACATCCTGACCAAGAGACAGTTGTTCCAACACGTTTATATAGTAATGATCATAATAGCAATTATACTTTTGTAACCCAATGTGTTGTGCATTTAACCCATCCACACACAGTGATACACACATACACACTAGTGAATTCACACACCGGGGGCAGTGCGCACACATGCCCGCAGTGTGCAGTCCTATCCTCGGCACCTGGGGAGCAGCTGGCGAGTTCAGTGCCTTGCTCAAAGGCACTTCAGTCATGTCCTGCCAGTTCAGGGATTCAAACCAGTGACCTTCCAGTCAACCACCAGCGACGGCTGCTCCCATTTTGGCATTGATCTGACACTGTTATCCAGAGCAACATACCAAGGTCTTGTATTGGTACAGCCCAGCGTTGTTGCCCAGACTGGGAACCGAACCCCAGACTCCCACATGGTGTGATGGTTTTATCTGTTGCACCACACCAACCACAAAAGGTCAACTTTTTTAATACCCTTGATTTGGGAAGAAACGATAGTTGAGCAGGTGTCCCAATACTTTTGTCCATATGTTGTGTATAAAATACAATAACCTTGGCTTTAAAAGGTTGGAAAACTGTTGCATTAACATTTAAACTGGTCGAGTCTTTGGTTCTGGTCGGAAAAGGTCAGGTAGAGCCTTAGGTGTCCTCCAGGCAAAGAGCTTCTAAATGCCAGTTACATTCATCAAGAGAGCATTGTGTATTAGCACTGCCAAGCTCAGCGCGCCGCTGGTGTCGGAGCAGCGTTGTAGAGCAGGCCATAGGTAATGACACTAATGACATCCGTATGACTAATTTGCATTTAAATAGCTGCCTTTATGGCGTGTGCACTGGGGCACACTGGAACAATGTGATAACATGTTAGCGTACCGCACGAGCCTCTCCATCTCCGCCTAATGAACAGTGTTCAGAACGCTTACATGGTGCGCATTTCCAAAACCAATGGTGTCGGACACCTGTGCGGAGAGGGAATTCAGGCTCGGAGGGACGACGGGTTGATTCTACACAGGGTAGGAGAAGAAAAACACTTTCACGGTGAAGGAGACGCATGAAATGTTGGTCATACAACTGCGCAGCAGGAACAACGGGGGAATAAACACACAGGTTAGAGAACATTGTGGAAGACGTTGTTCATGGGTGGGACAGACTGACACAGACTGACATCTACACAGACTGACGTCTTCATCACCACCATGAGTGGTGATTATCAGCCCCCGCAAATGACTGTCATTAACATGAAGAAATATTAACATGTAACCTGTAAACATTAATGGTTACCGTTTGGAACCCTGTTTGTAGCAGTAACGGTTACAGGACTCAGGACAGTGTACTATATGTAACACTGACAAATACAGTTTCATACATGCAAACTGTAACCACTACCTTTACGATATGATTACAATCCGTATTCATTACTATTACATATAGTTATGATTCATAAACATTCCATTATTAAACCCCTCACGGTTGCTGCTAGACTGAGAACAGGTGTCTGATAGAGTGGACAGTGAGTGGACACAGTGTTTGAACACTCCAGCAGCACTGCTGTGTCTGATCCACTCGTACCAGCAACACACACTAACACACCACCACCATGTCAGTGTGACTGCAGTGCTGAGAATGACCCACCACCCACATAATAGCTGTTCAGTGGTGGTCCTGTGGGGTCCTGATCATTGAAGATCAGGGTGAAAGGAGGAGAATAAAGTCTGCAGAGAAACAGATGAACTACAGTCTGTGATTATAGATCTACAAAGAGCTCCTGTGTGGTCAGAGGAGCTGATAGGATGGACAGTCAGTGCAGAAACAAGGAGGTGGTCATAATGTTATAGTTGATTTAAAGATTTAACAAGCAGATAGATCAACTGCGGAGCACGAGGAATGAATCGATGGTTCTGAAATAAAACCATGGTCATCACAGTTCATATGAGGTTTTTTATTGGTTGGTGGCAGATCTGTCTAAATACTGTGTTGCCTCAGGCTGCGTCCAAAATCACACACTTCTGAATTTTACATACTACGCTAATAAAAGCACTTATAACTGAGATGCACATTTATATGCTATTTAGTGCACTAATATTTGATATTGAACACAGCCTCAAGGTTCACATTGCATTCAGTGTCCCCTGTAAACAACGTTTCCGTTATGTTGTCTGTGGATTTGCAATGTTTCTGAAGTTGCATTCATTATAACCATGTCAATAAAAAAGTGGATACAGATTGTATTTGTGAATTGGAATGGTAATGGTTAATGATTGTATTTGTGTTTGTAACAGTAATGGTTAATGATTGTATTTGTGTTTGTAACAGTAATGGTTAATGATTGTATTTGTGTTTGTAACAGTAATGGTTAATGATTGTATTTGTGTTTGTTACAGTAATGGTTAAGGATTGTATTTGTATTTGTAACAGTAATGGTTAAGGATTGTATTTGTATTTGTAACAGTAATGGTTAAGGATTGTATTTGTATTTGTAACAGTAATGGTTAAGGATTGTATTTGTGTTTGTAACAGTAATTGTTAATGATTGTATTTGTGTTTGTAACAGTAATGGTTAATGATTGTATTTGTGTTTGTAACAGTAATGGCTACAGTTGGCTTCTTTGTTTGTAATGGGTACAGATTGTAACCATATTTGGAATGGTAATGGTTACAGGTTGTAGCTGTATTTGTAACAGTAATGGTTCAGAATTGTATTTGTATTTGTAACAGAGTGTTTTTATTTGTGATGGGTACAGACTGTAACCATACTTGTAATTGTAAGAGTTACAGATTGTATTGCATTGTATTCATATTTGTAACATTGATGGTTGCAGTTTACAGCTGCTTTTGTAACAGCAATAGTAACAGTCTGTATCTCTATTAATATTGGTTAGAAGTTGTAACAGATTTTTTAATCTGTTGCTTGTTGTTCGTAAACATTTGTGATGATTGAGGGTCGTAGCTGTAAATGTAATGTAATGCTTATGGATTGTTACTATTTGTCACATAACGGTTACAGTATTTAAAACTGTAATAAGGTTATTAACCCACCTCTTAAATGTACAGACATTGTCAAGAGCTTTATGTTCATATATTACAGTGATGAGGGGAAAAGGCTGCATTCCAGCCCAACAGCAGGTACAGACACTAATAATAATAGTCTCTGTATTTGTAGCTGCTACAGTTTGTAAATTCATTTGGAACAATGTTTGTGACATTATTAAAAAAAGAAAATGAATTTCTATAAAGATAAAATTACAGCTTGAATAGAATTTGCTAATAATTATTCAAGGATTTTAACACCACGTCTCACAGGAGCTTGAAAGTATTCTTTGAAATGGTCACTTACACACACTCACACATTATCACACCATGAGCTGTAATTACCTGCATTTTCTCTTTCTTCTGCACAAAAGAGCCAAAAATACCGAATGTGTCTGGATGAAAATCAAGCTCACGTCACCCAAAGTGTTCACAGCATGAACTCCTCTAATGTTCCACATTTCAGACCCCCTTATTAAGCATTTTCTGCTGAAGATTATTAAGTAATTATTAGTGTGAGATGCTACAGTCAAATTCCAATACAGGTGTGTAACTGAAGCAAACACACACCAACAACATCCTGCATTCTATCCACCCCACCTGATCCATCTCATTACGTTTCTGATTGGCTGAATGGGGAAGGTAGCTCTCCAGGTGCAGGGTTGGTGACCTCTGACTGTCTATATGATGAGTTACGACATGTACCAGTAATGTAACAGTGTGTTACTGTATTTGTAACAGTAAGGATTACTGTTTTTAATTTTGTTTGTGACCGTAATGGTTACAATTTGTAATTCTATTTGTATCAGTAATGTTACTGATTGAGAGTGAATGGTTATGCTTTATATTTGTAACTGTATTTGTAACAGCAGTGGTAACTATTTGAAACTCTGTAACAGTACAGATTAAGATGTGTAACTGTTTTAATACGACTAGTTACTGTAACAGCAATATTATTTGTAACCCTATCTAATTGTAACACTATAACAATAACTGCTCCTAATTGTTACTATTTGTAACAGTGATTGTTAATATTTGTAACTCTATTTGTAAAAGTAATGGTTACAGTCTATATGTAAGACCTGTGATCACATGTCCAGTACACTGTTTTCAGATCAGTGCCATGCATACTGAACAGTCTCCCATGGTACTGTAATCTGAGACATTGTCTAATTCTGTACATGGCACCTCTGCAGACCACCAGTCTGCAGTGTTTCTGTTTATCCGAAAGGAAATGACAGATCATCCATAAAATCCTTTGCACGCTGACCTTTCGGCCAAGCACCGACATAACGAGAGACATTTCATCAGCGGTCATAACCGTTATGCTCAGCATTTGGGCCGTGAGAAGCAGGAGGACATCAGTTAGGCCCAAATGGGTCATTATTCTGCACTAGCTGTGAGTCATGATACCACGGCACGGCCACTCCTCCTCTATTTACACAACAGCCACCAACACTCGCAGCTTCCTTCTGTTTCTTCCTTCCTGAAAACTGTTACTTCATCTGTTTATTAGCTTTCGCTTAAGGGCTGAGAAAGTAGGCTTAGTTCTCGCATCAGTGAAGCAACATTTCGGGATTTATCAGCATGCTTGCTATTCTCTTTGATGGCCAGTAACACAGACAACATTTGTATAATTCTGTTTTTCTTGCTGATGGAGATTTCGCTATTTGTCAATGTTTGTATTACAGAGAGGAAACCACTTCTGACAGACAGAGGGCTGGATTACGGAATTTATACTTAAAGAAGTAGATTTTACTCCGTCTGAGGCTGCCTGTGCCAAAACCTTCACAAACAGCAACGATATGCTAGTTTATCAGAGAACAAACTGAGTTGGCTGGGACCAAATGTTTGCGGACACCCAGAACTGACCCTGATCAATATGGTCCCTTTGCATCTTTGATTGATCAATCATTGTGTTCCATCAACAGTCTGATTTCATTTTTGATTCAGAATGTTTCTGATATGTGCTCTCCGAGAATAAATACAGCCCAAAATCTTCTGACCTGAGGTGTCATATGCCTGGAAAAACACAGAGATGTGAATTCAGATGGAACTAAAATGCTGGGTTCAGTGATAAACAGGTATTTCAGTAATTTTGCTATGTTGTTTACTGTTAATGACATCATCAATCACCTGCGGTGCCCCTCCCTCCCCAGCGAGTATCGGATGTCATTCAGCACACACATTGCAGAAAATATTCGGGCTTATATTATTAAAGGCAGCACATACAGGACTGGACTCCAGAGAGTAACATTCCATCATCTTGGGGCTGATAAAAATAGGATGACAGTGTTGCTAATCCTTCAACATCAGTACCTGCCCGGAATGCCATCAGATCCTCACAGCAAAGTTCTAACACCTACTAATACCATTAAAAATACCATTAATACCCATATCAGCATAAGTGGAACTGCATTATTTGGAGTGAAGAAATTATCCAATAACTGCAGGAATTTGAACTGACATTACTGATGCTCTTTTGTGACTGAATGCAATCAAATCATCAAAGCAATGTTTCAGAGACCCTTCCTGAAGAGCTGAACCTGCTGCTGAAGTTGATGGGAGGGCGATTTTGATCTATAACCTATAACAGAAGAGACTTTGCACATTGAATGTGCAAGTGTCCACAAACATCTGTCCACTGTAGAAAAATAAAAGGTTAAAATGCAGCCAGATGGTAAGTCTTCAGGTCTCTACCTTAAAGCCAATTACATCTGCTTAGCAGGCCTGCTTGACACATCTCCAATTGGCTTCTGCAATGGTCCTTCAGAAGCATGACATTACTGATAATGAACTACTCTGCCTGGAGAAGCTTTCTTCCATAACACCCGTAGGTGTCACAAACATAATTAACATGTTCAAAGGAATTCATATTTCAAGGAAATTATTAAAGCTGAGATGGATTCAGAGTAGGGAGTAACATCCAAAGAGGCAGCATGATGAGGAGGAGCCATGTGATCAGAGAGGCTCTCACTTTACGCGGAGAACATTCATGGAAAGCCTTCTTTGAAATGGAAGCTGGAGGTATCAAGGTCAGTTTGCTGGACGGTTTTTGCTGAAGCTGTCTTGTCTTGAAGATCAGAAGACATTTCATCTTCTCAACCAATAAGGTATTCCAAGGAGTTGCTGCCAGATCATCACATCATATCACCATCCTGTTCATTAGAAGCTCCTACCTTCTCATAGGAATCAGAATTCTGTTTTAATTGGCCAGGCGACCAACAGCCAATCCACCTCGAGCAGAGGTCATTAATAGGTGGGTTGTAGTCCAGGTCCAAATCAAGACAATGCTGTCTCCAGAACTGGACCTGTAATGCATAAGATATTATGAAATATAAAATTTTCACGCATTTATTTGAACCTGCTTACCTTCTGTCCATCTGCTCCTTAATGTGTCCACGACCAAGAAGATGGAGGTGGACTTCAGGACCACAATCAGGTCTGGTACCATCATGGGTCAGAATGTTGAGCTGGTTGACACAAAGAAACACCTGCATTTCCTGCTTGACAGGAAATTGGACTGGAGGGCCAACACCAATGCTGTGTTCAAGGAGCCGACTCTACTTTCTGAGGAAGCTCAGGTGCTTCAATGTGTGCAGCAAAATGTTGGCCATCTTCTAACAGTCTATTGTTGTGGGTGCTGTGGGTCTGCTGGGGAGGCTGAATCAAAGGTGGAGACATCAAGAAACTGATCAAGAAGACTGGCTGTGGTCTTGGATGCTCACTGGAGAGCTTTGAGGTGGTGGTGGAAAGGAGAGCTCTCAACAAACTGACCGCTGTCTTGGACAACACATCTCACCCCTCCATGACTTAGTGGTCAGGCAGTGGAGCACTTTCAGAAAAAGACTCATTCAGCATCGCTGTAGCAACGATCTGTACTGGAGGCTGTTTATACCAATTTACCAGCATAATGTTTATGAAATTACATATTATGTACTTAATACTCATAACAGGTCATTATTCCTCCGTAGTTTTTAGTTTTTAATTTCTAACACATCTCTTATTTACTCTGTTCCTATCTTTTTTATTATTTATGTATCAATATTATCCCTTCTCTGGACTTTTTTTCTGAAATTTGAACACTTACTGAGGAAAGAAAGAGAGCAAACAGCCTCTTCCTTCACATTTTCCTCTATTACCCAATATTTGGGACTTCATCAGCCCCGCCCCCTCTCTCTGATCAGTCAGAGTCTGTATGCAGGTTGATCATCAGCCCCGCCCCCTCTCTCTGATCAGTCAGAGTCTGTATGCAGGTTGAGCATCAGCCCCGCCCCCTCTCTCTGATCAGTCAGAGTCTGTGTGCAGGTTGAGTATCAGCCCCGCCCCCTTTGTCTCTCTGATCAGTCAGAGTCTGTATGCAGGTTGATCATGTTCACATGGACAGAGCAGTAAACATGCACTCGAGGCTCCTTTGGATTTTAAACTGGGATTAAATTCAATAGAAACGTGTATTCTGTTTAAAAACTGAAATGATGAACATTCATTTAGATGATTTGTTTTATATAACTGGTCCAGTTCAGATGTGTGTCTTTAGGTTAGAGTCAATATAACATACATATAAAAGGTTAAAGGTATGATGATTGATCAACACCCAGCTCATCTCAACAGTTCCACTGCTCCACAGCTCAGTGCTGGGGGGCTTTATACCCCTCTAGCCCACACTTGGTGGCAATAGGTTAATTACTCTCTGCTCCAGACAGTCCTATTCTATTGTCAGTACTTTTCTACAGGTAAACAAACTGACATTGGTGTCAGCAATGGGTGGACCAAGCTTAGGGGACATAGAGGGACCTTTTCCTATATTCTTTCCGTTTTTGGAGGTTTTGCATGACGGTGACAATATATATGATCTTGTACGTGACCATTTCATTTCATTTAAGAGGCAGAGAAACCACTGGTTTAACCAAAATCTGACCAAATCCTGGAGGCACTTTTACTCACAATCACAGTCAGTGACCCTAAAACGTCCAGGAGTCCTAGAGGGACAGTTATGAAGAGGGTCCTACACGCTGGGAAACAGTGTGAGCTTGCTCGGCATGTGGGTGAAGATATGCAATACCTTCAGATAAGAGTAGAGCAGAACGACATTCATTACCATCCTCTTTAATAAGCATCAACTAAATATAGTTCTATAGTTCCCAGAATCACTAGGGCAGCGGTGGATGGCGAGAAGACCCTGAGGGTTCCGCGCTGTTGTTGTACAAGTAAAGTGCAACATCAAACTAATACTTCATAAACCTCCAAGCTGGACCGAGTATTGCACAAGTTGTACTGGCCTATTTGCAAATTTTTAAATATTGCATCACACAGGACCAACGCTGTCACACCTTTCATCTCTCTCTCTCTCTCTCTCACTCTCTCTCTCGCTCTCTCTCTTTTTTTTTATACATATAGTTTTCTGTCCTGTTTTGCTGAGTGTTTTTCCTGCAGGCAGGAATTTTGTGTGGTGGCGTTTCACGTTCCCCTTTGAAGTTCCACTCTGGCAGCCGCTGGGAAGGCTGAACATAATGCATGAGTCACTCTCTGTCACACATCGAGGGAAACTTCAAATACACACTCAAATACACTCTCATGCACTCTGTGGCCCAGCACCAGCCTCCCGTACACACACACACACACACACACACACACACACATATATAAAGGATAGGAAAGAAAATGTGTTAAAGGAACACATATCACACACCTACCTAACAAAGAACGGAAGGGAGTAGGAATCAGATAGCATGGTGTGATTAACATAAAAGCCAGAGCACACCAACAAAGAACCTGTTTATACTTGGCATAGAACCCGGGACTGCGGGTAGTTACATGCCATTTTCTAGGCTTCATATCACAGGATCAGAGTAACCTTCAGACACGATAAACATATCACAACAAACCACAAGGACTATGGAGCCATTCAGCTCGGAAAGCAACTGAAATCCACTCCTTTCCAGCTGAATTAAATCCCACTTTAAATGCCAAAGCAGCTTCCAGTGCATGTTTACTGCTCTGTCCACCTGAGAGGGGGCGGGGCTAATGATGTCACTGAACCAGATATTAGATTATAGAGGAAAATTAGAAGATTTTTGAGGTATTTGGGGTTTAAATAGTCCGTTTCCGAGCCCTTATGGGAATGTGAGAACCAACTATTCTTCCTCTCCTCCCACCATTACTACAACCTGTACAGTCTCGCAGATCAGGATGTTTCTGAAGAGACACTGTTGTTTGTGTGAAGTAACAGAGATGATGGTTTGCTTTTTATACCGGAGAGTAAAACCGAACCTTATCCGGTCACACTGGGAACGCATTTTAGTTACAAGTGTAAACAGAATCTAATCATAGTCGATCCAAATACTGTCCGGGTATGAATCCGTTAATGCCCGTGTAACAGGTCCTAACAGTGTCTTCACACTGACCACCGTTTCTTCTTCTCCAGTGGTGTATTATGCATCTTTGTGTACATACAGGGACAATTATAAGAAAAATTATGCTGGAAGACAGTAGCGAATACACTGGGTCCCCCATCACACACACACACACACACACACACACACACACACACACACACACACACACACACACACACACACACACACACCTCAGTGCCAAAGTGAGTGGCCTCGAAACACCGACTGGGGTGATGTAAGCGACGTTTCTCCTTGTAACATGGTTAGACAAACTCATCCCTGTCCAGGTCAATGAATTTTTTCATAGAACTCGGCATCTTAGATCCGTCCGGATTCACATCAGTGTTTTTCCCAGAACATTTCGCCTCCAGGCAGATTTCACCTTTTCTCTGTGAAAAAGGTTACACCTTATATAACATGGCAAAACACCAATGATACGACTCTGACCAGACAAGCATTTGATGTAAGTTCAGTTTCTTTCAATTGAAAGAATCATTAACAATTTCAGAATTTAAGAGATTGATTTTTTACCTTCCAATTATCAATATTTCTGCTAAAATGAGCTGAACAGTGGATCACTAAACTGGGTGCTAGGGTAAACTGGAAAACATGACCGGGGTTTGTGTGGATATGCTATGGAAATGTCTAAGTCATGGTCAACTGGCCAAGCAAATACGAGCATCTCAACATGTTGACCATGTGAACAAACCCAAGCAGCTGTGGTACACCAGACGAGCATTCTGATCCTCTGCTCACTGTGAATGGAAACCTGCAGCCACACCAGCCCATTTCAGACCCGCTTGGGCATGCTTGCTTTGAAGGGTCAGAATTTGGTGCCGACAGCATGAATCAATGGCCACCGCTACTGTACAATTCTTTTTGAGTGTAATTGCTGACCATGTGCATCCCTTCCTAACCACACTTTACCATCTTCTAATGGCTGCTTCCAGCATGATAATGCATGAGTTCACAAAGCCGAGTCTCTCAGATCAGGTTTCAGGAACATGGCAAGGAGTTCAGTGTTCTTCGGTGGCCTTCCCAGTTACCGGATCTAATGTGAATCTGAAAGAGCACCTTTGGAACATGGCACAGTGAGAGATTCGGAACATGTAGGCGCTCCTGAAAAATCTGCAGGAATTGCAGTATCAACATGGTCCAGAACGTGAATGGGATGTTCATCTTGTGGAATCCATTCTTCCTAATCCAGTCTTCCTAATAAACCGCTCGGTGACTGACTGTAGGACAGTGATTAAATAATGGATATATGCTAAACTGACTCAAATACAGCATGTGAGCCTCTTAAATGCTAGTTGAAGCGTGGAGAAATTGAATTTGTTTGTAAATGTGGAGGTTTATCAGCTGCCAGACAAGGCGTGTGATTTGCTGTTTTTTCCCCTCTTTAAAAGCTGAATCCCTCCATAACCAGCTCAGACTCAGATGGGAGCAGTTGTGACACATATTGTTGAGTCAGTGAGTGTGTGATTTAATCTGTGAGATCAGTCATTTATGGTTTCGTCATTATGAACAGGACCGTCAACTCATAGGCAAATTTATACACCGTTTAAAGCTACTCGTATAATATGAAATATGGCCATATATACCCACAGACATATATCCAATATATCCAATCCAAACAACCTCACAAATGCACTCGCGGACAAACAAATAGTGCACCTAAAAGTAATTTCAGATCTGTCTCAGGTATGTAAGTGACTACAGGTCTGGTCTGATTAGACACCGGCAAAAGAGGGCATAAACAGCTTCCTCACTGCTCTACAAAATGATACTTTTGGGTAGTGTACCTCTTGGGGAGTGATCGTTGACTGCTAGACATGCCTCTATGATGCCCTTCACAGACCGAGAGGAGAACATCATTGGACTGAAGGACGCAGGATGGTCGTTTCAAGCAGAGGTGTGGTGAATGAGAAACCTGGATTCCAACAATCCCTTTCCAGGTCATGTTTGGTATCCGCTGATGATCGGATTTGAGTACAGCGGCCATATGGTGAGCACTTCAGTCCTGCCTTACAAACTGCCCCAGCCACTGGTGTGATGATCTGAGGAGCCATCACATTCGACAGTCACCCCTAGCAGTGACACGAAGGACACTAACAGCCCAGAGATGTGTGCAGGACGTCCTGAGGACACGTTACCTCTCATTGCAGGGCTAACAACTGGCTTTTTCAACAGGATAATGCTCCCCCACATAACAAGGGTTTCCCAGGAATGTCTCCACAGATTACAGTCACCAGATCAAGCCTTTATGGAAGCAGCTGGGATGGCAGATTTGGCAACCTACGAACGTGCAGGATCTACAGGTCCAGCTCCATATGGAACCTGTAGGCATCCATACCCAACTGGATCTCATCATGCATCCAGGAAGAGGGTTAACAGGGTTCTAGAGCCTCCTTTCAAGTTTCATTCGATACAATTCATTCTTGGCACATCATTTTTTTTATCTGAGACATCCATTTATCAAATAATGATGATCTTGATGCACTAGTTGTGTTTTTTTACTCTCAAATATTTTGAATTATTTAAATTAACCCCCAGCCCTGCCCTTTGCTAGAGTTTCTATCCTGTTCTGCCCATCATATTCTATTGTTTTATGGACATTTCTCAAATGGCTGCAGTTCTGATGATGCATTCTTGTTTATTTAAAACTTGTTCTATATATACAGTATATATCATAATATATATCATATATCATGTATGAATTTAGTCCAGCTGTATTAAAAAAGCTCTTGGGGGACCAAACAGAGCTTCAGCCCCTTACCGTCATTATATGGGCTTAAGGCTTGTACAGCTCAATAAAGTCTGTTCTCACAAGAAAGCAAACAAACATTAAGCAACAGGCCATCAGGTAGATTAAACTGTGAAACATGCTCTCTCCAGCAGATGTGCGGAATCCATCTGTTGTGACAAGCTGTACAGCTAATTAAGGAAGCTGTGATGTTGAGTGAATTTCAATGACCATTCCAGTGGTAGCCGGTCCTCCTCGCTGCTACCAGATACAAAACACACAGCATCATTTTTAAATCTCTCTTCATACCGGAATGTCAAACTGTGCTTATGTTGGTATAGTTGAAAAAATGAAGGTTCAGGGTTCAAACACTGCTGCTTGTCCTTCAAAAGAACATCCAGTACAACCAAAACGGAGCTGTAAAATGGGCCTATTCCAAAACCCCAAAACTGTTACATCACAGTCTTGATTCTTTATATTTACAAAATGTGTATAAACCCCACCCACTAGAAAAAGCTCTAGTCAAAAATATCACCTCCAGACTCTGCTAGCTATGGGAACACTGGTTGGTCCATGCAGGGGTCCAGATAAAATAAAAAACAACCTGAATGTCCTATATTATTTTTATTATTTATCCCGTATTAGCTCAGGACTTTTATTCTGAAATTTTAAATTTTCCTCTATAAACCAAATGGCTTCAGTAGCCACACCCCTCTCACTGATCAGTCAGAGTCTGTATGCAGGTTGAGCATGTTCAGGTGGACAGAGCAGTAAACATGCACTGGAAGCTCCTTTAGCATTTAAACTGGGATTGAATTCAGTTGGAAACGAGTGAATTTGAGATGTTTTCTGAGCTGAATTTGACTGAAAATTCATCAGACAATGATGAGTCGTGATTAGATAGGGCAAGCCTTATATTTTGTTATGATGTATGTATCATCTCTGTAGGTTCCTGTAATCCTGGATTACGAAGCCTACAAAATAGCACATCTCAGGGTCTAAGATCTAATAAATATTACCATGCTTTTAGGCTCGGCCTTGATCCTTAACGTGACACTAGCATTCATGCACAGTAGGTTATGGAATAAGCCCACCAGGGAAACTGTTGAAGAACACTTTCTAGAAAGGTCAGTTCAGTTCTCCCTGATGATCTGCTTTGACGTGAACTGAAACTCCCTCGTGATTTTGAGCTGTGAAACTCAAACTGTGCTGGAGGACCATAGACCTGTGCTGCTCTATGTTCTAACACAGTAAATTCAGCTCCCAGAAGGCTTTGAGAAGGATCTTCTAAACCAAATCAAGCTTTAATATCCCAAGAGGTGGGCAGTAAATAGCACCATTTACTCTGTTCCATGGACTCAAGTAACACTTGAGCGTTTTAAAGGCTGACACTTCTACTGCAGGCTGTCAGTGAGGAATCTGCTGTATCTTCTGTTCCATTTTAACACACCTTCTTCACCTCCTTTCACGCTGATCTTCAGTGGTCAGGACCGTAGAGGTCCACTCCAGAGCAGCTATTATTTGGTGGATCATTTTTAAACCCCTCGCCATCACTGCTGGACTGAGAATAGTCTTCCAATCTGAAAGGTGACCACTTACCTCGGACTAGAGGACGACCAACGCAAACTGTGCAGAAACAGACGAGCTTCTGTCTCTGACTTTACATCTACAAGGTGGAGACACTCGGTAGGCGTGTCTAATAGAGTGGACAGTGAGTGGACACCGTGTTTAAACACTCCAGCAGCACTGCTGTGTCAGATCCACTCGTACCAGCGCAACACACACCAACACACCACCACCATGTCAGTGTGACGGCAGTGCTGAGAATGACCCACCACCCACATCATAGCTGCTCTGTGGTGGTCCTGCAGGGTCCTGACCTTTGAAGAACAGGGTGAAAGGAGACTGATTATAGAATGGCAAAGTGTTCCTGTATGGTATGTGGAGCTGATAAAACAGTGAATGTAGGAGCAAGTAGATTGTGTTAATGTTATGCCTGATTGGTGTGTATTGACAATCACGCCTTTGAAGATCTGCAGCTTGTGATGTTTAGACCAGTATCTCCCAAAATTTCCTGCCATGGAAGAACCTTTCGGCACAGCACTAAACTCTAAACACCAAAAAGCTCATCAACAAGGGATGAATTATTATCACACCACCGTAATATTTCATAACGCAAACTCATTTACATTCAATCAAAAAATATTTTTATTGACTTGAAAAATTAGGCATTTTTGCACGTACAGATGTTCACGGCACACCTTTGCTAATCTACTGACCGACCAGTTGCTGGTTTCGAACATTTTATTACAATTAAAATCCATTAATATTTAATGATATATTTAACATAACATTGTTCATGCTTTGTCTGACGCATATCTTTCGTATAAGAATATGTTTCAGAGATTTAAAACTAGTAGGACGGGACTTTAAAATCAGGTTATAATAAAACATCTCATCTATTTACAGACACTAACAAGGGACACCTTTCACACTTTTTCTCCTTTATGTGAAACAATTCATGTAAAATTGCAGCCTGCTTTGTTTGCCAGCAATAACTGCATCTTATAAGGTCTGAAAAGTTGTCTTTATGATCCCAGACCCTAATCTTCATCCCTGCATTTTTGCTGCCTGCCATCCCTCCGGCACACAGAACCGTTCGTCCTCCATATCTGAACAGCGACGGCTGTCCATCTGGAGAGCGGACGATTCTCCTTCAAACGGGGGAAATAAATTTAGGTGAGTGACAGGGGCCCAATCAGTCTCGCTAAGCCTGACGAACACGCTCTAATCTGGCTCCCGACGGCCGCCAGGATCCGCCACTGTTCCCCCGTTTTTCTATTACCCATAAAACCGCTCAATTTGTTCTCCTGAAGGAGAGTGCAGAGGATAAAGAGGAAGCCAAATATCACCACTTCTCGAGGTTTATGAGCTCTATACCTGCGCTGAGTACGCAAGCTGACACAAGCGAGCTGCGCTTTCCTCCCCTCCACTCGTCGCCCAGCTCTCGGAGAGGCTTTTGATTATCCCAGCAGTGAGGACGTCTGCAAATGCGGGGAAATAAAGCACATCTATTGACTCTCAAGGGTAGAGAGAGAGGCATTCTAAGGTAATGAATGGAGCCCGGTACTGCATCTTCCAAAATACACCCCCCACCACCACCTCCCCCCCAGACCACCTCCACATATTTCACGGCGTCAGTGTCGTCTTCTTCCGCGTCTAGGCTGAAATCGAATGTGAATGGGGAAGTCTCATCTTGAGAGAGCACTTTATCTTCATTATTTGGCCACTCTGAGCCTGGAGTCGTTTTTGAGTCCCTGCTCCTCCCATCAGCACTAAACCAAGACAAGGAATGAAGACCAAAACCAAGCAAGTAAAAGTTTGTTTGAGCCTCGGGTTTTACATAAACATTCACAGCGTTCAGATCCAGAGTTCTAAGGGAATTAAAAGTAGAGATCTAGTAAACTGAACATCAAGGAGCTAAAATGAACTAGAACTGAATTTAACTGAATGAGAAGATGAAACTTGCAACCCTGTTCAGGCTTCAACCCTGTTGAACGTCAGCGTCATATTTAAACAACATGAATCTATGGAAAGTCCCTAAAAGTCATAAGAGCATCAGAAGTTCTATTGGACAAGATGCAAGAACACTACCTTTAGGGCATCTCACCAAGAGTAATGGCCTTGTATCAGTTGGCCACACCATTCTTTAAACACACACACACACACACACATCTGTCTGGAACATAATGATGTTGAAACATGAACATATATGATGGACATAGATGATTGGGACCATTTGGATCTTTTGAAAGAATAATTTCATAACACTTTTCTTAATTTCCCTGATGGAACCCTCCCAAAGGGATGTATAGCTGCATGTACAGGGGTTGGACAATGAAACTGAAACACCTGTCATTATATTGTGGGAGGTTTCATGGCTGAATTGGAGCAGCCTGGTGTCCAATCTTCATTAATTGCACCAGTAAGAGCAGAGAGTGAAGGTTCAATTAGCAGGTAAGAGCACAGTTCTGCTCAAATATTGCAATGAACACAACATTATGGGGGACATACCAGAGTTCAAAAGAGGACACATTGTTGGTGCACGTCTTGCTGGTGCATCTGTAACCAACACAGCAAGTCTTTGTGATGTATCAAGAGCCACGGTATCCAGGGTAACGTCAGCACCACCAAGAAGGACCAACCACATCCAACAGGATTAACTGTGGACGCAAGAGGAAGCTGTCTGAAAGGGATGTTCAGGTGATATCTTCTGCCATGAAGAAAGCAGTAATGTTACCTATAGTAGACCAACCTCCAGGTTTTAACCCCTGAAACTGCAAAGTGGTGCAAAGGTCTGGCTCTCACGTTCTTCTTTGAATCTGATTGAAGATTGTTCATATTATTTATGGACTTTTCTTTTTTTCATAGCCTGTTTTCAGCTACCAAATATCACCCAAACCACAGGCTTATGGGGGGGGTGTTTGACAGGTGGGTGCCATATGCCACCTGCTAGATTGCTCCCACAGACCTGCTGTTCCTTGGAGGAGGGTCTGGATTACATGGTGCTTACTGATGAGACACTTTCCTTTTTTAAACTTCACAAACACAGTCAGCCCTGTGCTTGGTCCAGGCTGCTGCTTGAGATTAACAAGAGCTAGAACCCCCAGAGGAATCGTGTTCAGGCCCAGCAATTAATGATGAAACTTTGCAATAGGCTCATCTCCTGCAGTGCAGAATCCCAGAACTGAATCAGGAGCACTTTGACTCCAAATCTTTGCACGGGGTATAATACTGTCAGAGCTTTTATTATGGAGGGTGGTCAATACAGGGAATGTGGTTTACTTTCTTTCATGTAAATAGTGCTCTATAATGCTCTATAATGCCCATATGAGCCACATGCTCATTCTGACAGACTGTAGTACACTAGAGGAAGCATAGGGGGTGCTCTATAATGTCTATATGAGCCACACCGTCATTCTGACACACTGTAGTACACTACAGGAAGCATATGGGGTGCTCTGTAATGCTCTATAATGCCCATATGAGCCACATGCTCATTCTGACAGACTGTAGTACACTAGAGGAAGCATAGGGGGTGCTCTATAATGCTCTATAATATTCATATGGTCCACACAGTCATTCTGACAGACTGAAGTACACTAGAGGAAGCATAGGGGGAGCTCTGTAATGCTCTATAATGTCCATATGAGCCACACCGTCATTCTGACAGACTGTAGTACACTAGAGGAAGCATAGACATCTTCTGTTGTTTATTTTGCAAATTCACAAAAACCAAAAAAATGTGTCCATAATGAATTAATAAAGCGAGTGAAGTGAAAGTGAAGATACTGGTTTTGTATTCATTGTAATATGGCATTGTATCCATTGCATGCTTTAATCCAGTATGAATTTGCTACTGTTTGTTATTGTAAACAGTGTTTATTGTTATCACACAGAAACTTTATTAAAGGCTATAAAAGGACATAACCCCACCTTTTCTGATGAAACAGTTCCAACCTGGTTCTGCTAAATAGCTTTCAGAAAACGCTGGAGAAACCTCGGTGGTTTCAGATCCAAAGCCCACAAGCAGAATCCCATCATTCCAATTGCTGCACTGCCATGTGGTGTAAACCCCTCTGCTCTGTTTGAGATTTGCTCCCTGACTCTACTGCCGTCTGGGCTTCTAATGAGGCTGGACTTCTGGTGCCAAATCACCATGGCTTTCCATCGGAATTGGGATCCAATTGTGGCATGGCCTTTCTGGCATTTCAGGATTCAGAGTAGGCCTCTTAGCAGAAATTGAAGCAGTTTAGCTTTGTATGATGATATAACAGAAAGCAAATGGCATACAAAAATAAACTGCCTTGATTTCTGCTCCAGTAATGACATAAAGTCACCCGACAGCAGTTTGATAGACTGGTAAAGAGCATTCCCAGACATTAGAGCTGGGATTGACAAGCCTGTCTTTCGCTAAAATCTACATTTTCATTTTATTCTGTATAATATAATATAATATAATATAATATAATATAATATAATATAATATAATATAATATAATATCATATAATTGTATTTTCAAATAGAAATATTGCACATACGATGTGAACCACCTCCTCTTTTAGAACTGCCGCCATTTGCATCCTCGTTAGAGAGTCCACATCGCCAGGTCCCCGGCTCTGATACAATGACTAACAGACACCTGTGCCAACCGGTATCACATGTGATGTGGGGAGAGAGCGCCATCTACCCACCCAGAGTGGGAGAGCAGGCCAATTTCACTCTCCCTCCGACTCCGGCTGCCAATGGCAAACAGCATGATCCGGGATTCAAGCCTGCGATCCTCAGATCTTAGACTGCTGAGCCACTCAGAGATGTCCAAGAAATTGAAGTATATAATCTCTAACCCTTTCTGATTAAATCATTTATTTAAAAAAAATATAAATTTGATTTGTGACAAAAAAACATCCCAGTGATAAAATTGCATCCTTCTTGCTTTCATATCTTCCAAAGAACGTTTTTAAGTTAGTTCTTGAGCTTGAGTTCAAGCATAAAATCTATGTGTGAATCATGATGTGATTTTTAAAGCTCTGCTTTTATAATGATATAATGAACCACACTGTCCTTGTAAACTGAACTGAACCAATGTCAGAACGTCAGAATTTCAGAAACTTCTTATTAAAACTGAATTAGTGGGTTTTCAGAAGAGGTTTCATCTTAAGAAAGGTTGGTGAATGAGGCCCATTCATTTGGAACACATTTTCCTAAACCCTGTTTCACATTTGCATGAATTAAATTAAGGTTTAATAGAACTTTTGGAATTGAATTACATGATGGTGTAGCACAGTATAGTTGCCCAGACTGCCAATTTAACCCCAGTTGCCAACATTTCGCGATGGGTCACTGGTTGATGTTATCTGTTGCACCAAACCAACCATTATATCAATTTATATATATATATTTATATATATATATATATATATATATATATATATATATATATATATATATATATATATATATATATGTATATAATATCATCTATATATGTGACACATACAGTATATTTGTGTTTTGTCAAGTAACACAAGCAGAACATGTTCAGTTCATGCCTGAAACTGTCACATAAAGCTCTGTTGATCTGGTCCTCATTGTCCGCATCATGACCTAATTATTCCCACCCATTGACTGGTCTGATAGTGTTGTCATGGTACTGGTTTTGGCAGTGGATTAGCCCTGTTTGAAGGACAGCAGTATTTTGATGAGCTTTTTGAATGGTGAGGATCGTGAGGGATTTAAGGGCTGGAAGGGCATTGGTGACACCAGTCTGCTCCATGTCATGAACTCCAATGAACCTCTCTGGAGTGACACACACCCACAAAGTGGGTTTAAAGGCCTGAATGTGCTTATGATTGTAAAGAAATATGACTGAATATGGTCATACTGGTTTGTACAGATATACTGTGGCTAGGGAGGCGTGTCTGCAACCTGCGATCTGTCAGTTAATATAAATAAGAGCGTTGGGGTGTTGATGCAGGAGGTGTGATGGGGTTATGAGGGTCAATGAAAGTGTTAATTAACTACAGTCCCTGAAGGACTTTAATCTTATGGACTGAGGGGGTGGTTGAATGCTCACGCTGCAGTCAGGGAAAATTTGTCCTGAGCTGTCCTTTCTGTCTTCTGCCCACTAATGAGTTCTTTTAGAAACTGTTGCTACTCAACACGCATACAAAAATATATGACCATGCAGTGTTTTGTGAATTTTTTTTTATGCATGTGATGCATCTGCACAAAAATGATCTCAGTTGGTGAAAATTAAATTTGCATGTGTATATGTATTCATCCCCTTTGCTATGAAGCCCCTAAATAGTTCTGGTGAAACCAATTGCATGCTTAATGAAATCAAGTCCACCTGTGCAATCTATGTGTCACGTGATATGCACATTTTCTGAAAGGCCCCAGAGGCTGCAACACCATTCAGCAAGAGGCACCTCTAAGCAAACAACACCATGAAGATTATGGAGATCTCCAAGCAAGTCAGGGACAAAGCTGTATGGAAGAAAAAACATTTACTTACAGAGAAAATAGGACGAAAGTCATGTGGGAGACTCTTCAAATGTGTGGAGGAAGGTGCTCTGGTCAGATGAGACCAGACTTGATGGCAGCATCATTGTGTTGAGGATGATTTTAGCAGCAGGGACTGGGAAACTGGTTTAAGGGGAAATGTGTAAATGTATTGGAATTCCCAAGTCAAAGCCCAGACCTTACTCCAATTGTCCTTACTCTGTGATCAGACTTGAAGATGGCTTTTCACCAGTAGAAAGCATCTAACTTGAAGGAGCTGGAGCAGTGTTGCCTTGAGGAATGGGCCAAAATCCCAGTGGCAATATATGGCAGCTCATAGAGACTCAAGCTTGTCTGTTTCTGTAGTTTGTGTTGGTCATCTTCCAGTCCTTCATCAGGGCTCACAGGACACTGTTGGCTAATTATTTCTGGTTGATGAACTTCTCTCAGTCCAGCAGTGACACTGAGGGGTTCTGGTGGTCCTGTGGGGTCCTGACCATTGAAGATCAGGTGAAAGGAGGCTATATGTTTATGGTCGATTGGTAAATGTAAGCTCCGGGATTCAAACGCAAATGCATACACACACCTTGTCTAGTCCCCGTAGAGAAGACTGCCAATAAAATAGGACTCTCTGGAGATTATCATGAACCTTTTTGGCCATGTCTAATGCCAGGGACATACTCAATGCAAGGACATGAACGCAAATGCCAGGGCTTCTCCTATGTGCTGAGGAATCGGTGTGAATATTAAAGTTTTCTCAGCATGCCAGGCTGTGACCTCACTCTGCTGATTGGCATTCAGGAAACACTGCAATGGCTCAAACTGAGGCTGTGATCAGAACCTTAAAGCAGCTCAAATCCACCTTGCCATCTCTGACTGTGGAAAACCTGTCATACTGATGACTCTGTGTACAGAAATACGCTGAGCCGCAGCTGCTCAATCACATCACAAGCGAACGCTGTGGAAGGAGAGCTTTTATCTGCACTAGGCCGCTTGTTCCTGCTGCTGGTTAAGCGGTTGCTAAGTGAGGATGAATATTATGGTGTGGTTCATATAGAACTATGCACTGACATCCTAAAAGTTGGATAAAGTGGTGTTATCTCAGGGGATGGCTTGGGAACGCCCACACCTGTATAAGTAGTCAGGATAATGTGGTGCATTATCCTGCTGGAATATCCCTTGAAGGACGGAAAATGGTCAATGGTCGGTGACACATTGTAGCATAAAATAGAACCATAAAAGTGCATATAGATAGACCCACTGTGCTGCCCACAGGGGTATTTGTCCTCCCCATTTTACCCCTCCATACAGTGAAACACACACATAAGCACTAGTAAATCCACACACTAGGAGGCAGTGACCACACAGTGGAGTGCTGGGCAGCCCTATCCATGGTGCCCAAGGAGCAGTTGGGGAATGAAGTACCTTGCTCAGTTCAGTCACATCCTGCCAGTTCAAAGATTTGAACTGGTAACCTTCCAGTCACAAGGCTGGTTCCCGAACCACCAGGCCACAGCTGCCATACAGCTGCCCCTTTTAGGTGGATCAGTGGACCCAACCCCACATGAGGGCCACGCACAAAGCCTATCATCAGTCTAAAAGCTTACACTGTAACTCACGGGACCACGGCAATGAACACGTCCATGGAAATCCACGACCTTCTGTAGGAATATTATCTGAATGTATTCTAATATTATTGATTAACTGAGAAAATAAACACACCCTGCTCAGCTTTTTAACTCGACTTAATTTTGACGCTTGGAAGACCTGCAACACAAAGCAGAGTAACTTTTTCGAAACGCATACACTCCTAACTCAAATGCCATTGGCTTCCATGCCTCTTTTGGAAATCTCAATCAAATGTCACACAGAAGGAGGCCTTCACAAGCCCTTAATCAGATTACAGCCATCTGCTGCTCGCTGATTAATTTTAATGTTATTGACACCACAGATCTCCGTCCTACAATATTTGAATTTTATCATAGTATTTTGGAAGTTGGATTAGAAGGGTAGAGAAGGTCTTGGAAGGAGGTTTCATGCATCCATGGCTTGGAAAGGATAGGGAAAGGCGATAAGGAAGGGAAGTCGAGCGAAAGGAACCATGTGTAATGTCACCGAGTCCTTTTAGGAGGAAAGCAATTAACATTTAAAATGGCAAATAGCATTAAAATTAACAAGCAATTAATTTTGCAAATCTCCATGGCCGAGGGGAGCCTGACGTGGCACCTGCCTGTTCTTATTTTTAGAGTCGGCCTCACGCAGCCGACTGTGTTATTGTTTAATTCAAAGTGGCTTCTTATTGCATTAACGGTGTTCTCCCACATGGCTATTGCCAGGAACGTGGAGGCGGATGTGAACCAAAGTGGTTTTAGATGTTCAGCAGTGCTGCTGCTGCTGAGGGCAGGTTAATTAATGGCTCCATTTTTGCTCTCAAACCACCATTTCCTTCGCTGTATTTTCTCAAAACTCTAAATGGGGTCCCACAAGGGTGTACACTAGGGACTGTTCAGTTTCAGTTTATATATTAATGCATCTGCTGACTAATTGAAAATCACTGAGTGCATTTCTATGCTGATGCCTCAGTGATTTATCTTTGTGCTGGAAAATATTATAAAAGAACTTCAATTCAGTTCAGAGATCCTCGTGGGACGACACCATAGATTGAACTAGCAGTTAAATCTATGCTGGCAGAGAAACGAATTAATTACCATATTAGCACCTTAAACAGAGCCCTGTTTGAATTTCTGTCCTCATGTAAATATACCATTTGGACAAAAGTATTGGAACAAGAGATTATCTTGCTGTTGTTGGAGTTACTGAGGTCAGAACGTTGGATTGTCATGAACCTTCCTCATAACCAACTCATCCCAGAAGTAGTGGATCAGCACAATCATTCCAGAGAACACAGTTCCACTGCTCCACCGCTCACTGCTGGGGGGCTTTATACCCCTCTAAACCATACCTGGCATTAGCCAAAGAGCCATGCTCCAGAGAGTGCTATTCTGTTGGCAGTACTTCTATATAGGGACTAGGCAAGCAGCAATGTGTCTGTGCATTTGCACATCTGTGTCAGCAACAGTTGCTACATAAAGTAGCTCAATGCATTCATTAGAAGGGGTGTCCATAAAAGATTGGACATATAGAGTGTTCAGTCACAGCAATTTGGATTTAAGTGTCATAAAGGATTTTTTTTCAATTAAACTCATGGAAGATATTGTGTCTCAGGGCTCTTTGGACCATTGAAATCAATCTCAGATACCTGAGATAATTTGTTTGCCAGGTGAGTCCAATTAGAGGAAAAAGATGTTCCATGTTATTAAGCAGGCCACAGGTTTCAAGCAATATGGGAAAGAAAAATGAACTGCTACTGAAATAGTTAAATTTTGTGGACAAGGTGTGAAAACATGAGATGTTTCATGAATATTTAAGCGTGATCATCGTACTGTGAAGAGATTTGTGGCTGATTCAGAACAGACACGTTCCTTCAGATAAAGGCATAATGAGGAACGTTTCTGAGAGACAATTTCATCACATTAAGAGAGCAGCCGTTAAAATGCCATTAGAAAACTGCTGCTGGTGCCTCTGGAGTCCCACAAACAGCAAGGTGTAGGATCCTCCAGAGGCTTGCTGTTGTTCATAAATCAACTATTCGGCCATCGATAACCTATGCTCACAAGAAGAAACAGTTGCAGTCAGCCCAGACATACATGAAGGCTAATTTTCAAACAGTCTTGTTTAATGATGAGAGCTGTGCATCCCTGGATGGTCCGGATGGAGTTGTGGATGGCTGGTGGATGGCCACCACGTCGCAACAAGACTTCAATATCAGCAAGGAGGTGGCGGAGTCTCGGGCTGGAATCGTGGTGAGAGCTGGTAAGCTTGGGTTCCTGAAGATGTGAAAATGACCTTGACAAAAATCAGCTTCATGCATGACAGTGCACCATCTCAGGCTGCAGAGATTACCTCTGTGTCATTGGCTTCTATGTGCATAAAAGGAGAGAAACTCATGGTGTGGCCACCATCGTCCCATGACCTCAACCCTATTGGAGCTTCCTCATGCAAAAGATCTATGAGGGCAAGAAGCAGTTCACATAAAAACATCCTGCAAAGAAATTCAAGCAGAGTCTGTCTGAGATCTCACAAGTTTAACGGATGCAAGGGTTGTGAAGGTGATTTCAAAGAAGGGTTCCTATGTAAACATGTTACTTGGCCTGTTAAGATGTTTTGATCGAAATAGCTTTTGACAACCACTAACACACACAAACACACACACACACACACACACACACACACACACACACACACACACACACACTGCCACCACCTACCCAGCCACAACATCCCATCCTAACCATGATGGTGGCCCTGCCTTAACCGACCACTTAAAGAACCATCTGAATGCTCAAATGGTTCTCTTCCTGGTTAAGGTAATTGGATTGGTGGATAAACTTTTGTAGATGGTTCTAATGCATTTACTTTCACCAACAAGAGTTCCACCGTCATGAATAGAACCATTTTCAGTACTATATAGCTGTAATAACTATTTTGAGTGTTGCTGGTTAATCTATGAAACCCTTAACGGAGCCCTAATTGAATTTGTGTCCTTTTACAGATATTCTGTCAAAGGTAGACAGCAGCTTTTCATTTGAATCTTAAATTAAATTGAGTTTTTCTGTAGATGAAAATGCTGGGTGAGGAGAAACGAAATCCTCCAAACGACCTTCATAATAATTTAAGTGAATGCTGTTACCTTCACTTTTAAAACTCTCGAATCTTTTGGACCTCAGTTCTTTCAGATGCCGCTGACCCTAATTGCTCCTTCACCGCCTGGTCATTGCTGGCTCTTGGAAGAAATAAGCTTACTTTGTCAATCATATACAAACACAGTTCTGCAGAACCTTCTCAGAGTTCTCATATCTGGAAGGATGTCGATGGCGATCTCAGATCATCAGTGTACACTTGTATTTTAGAAATAACTGTGCTCTCGATGTACTTTTAGGATGAGATTAGATAATCCTTTAAGAGTCCAGCAGTGGGGAAATTCACATAGTACAGAATATAGTATGTACATTATTATAAATAATAAACGAATTAAAACATAAAAATGTTTGACCAGTTTAAATGTATTTAATACTTCCTTAGACTACAGTTAGTACTGTTTTTGTGAGCTCACAGGCTTCCTTTGAGTGCCAGCATGTCACAATAATGTCTCTCCAAACGAATCCCTATAAATATCAGTCAGCCATGCTCACGTGTAACTTTGCAAAGAGCAGAAACTGTTAGAAAGCAAGTGTAACACCTAACAATTCTGTGGGGAAAAAAAACAAGCTTATACAGAAGTAACACTGTGTCCTAACAACAAGCAAAGCGTGCTAATATGGCATTCGTTTATTTTTAGATGGTTGCTATGGTATTTCATTTAGCTGCCATGATGTTTACCTTTGCATGGTGTAATTGCCATCATATACCAGGTGATTGCTGTGTAAGTTGTATGTTCGGTTCTGTATGTTCGGAAGTCTTTAAGTGTTTGATCAGTAGCTGATTCATGTGTATTTTAGGTCTCGATGGTTGCTAAGGTATCCCAGGTAGTTGCCATATGGGTGCTAAGGACACAGTGATATTTGTGTTCAACATTTCACACTAAACTGAGTAAAACAGTGCCTCTTGATTCTGGCTCGTGTATATGTAGCTGTTTTGCACTTAACTCACTTGCATGGTTTATTTCTTTTTATGGTGTTGCTAAGCAGTTTCCATGGCATCCCAGGTGGTTGCTATGGTACATTAAGTCCCTAAGGTTGCAAAGGTGTCCCAGGTTGTTGCTAATGGGCTGTGCGGTGATCCTAATGTGTTCCTAAGCTGCTGTCTTGGTGGTTCCTGAGGTATCACAGAATATTTGTACAATGATGTTTTTACTTCAACATCTGCCCTCTTGTTGTGAAACCTGACGTCAACATGTTCATGTGGGGCTCTCAGGGGGCTTTCAGGCGGGCATGGGCAGGTGAGTGGGTTTCTACACGTGCTGTTAGTGGCACTCAGTTGGGCTTCCCAAATGCATGCCATTGTTACAGCCCACCTTAATCTCCTATGGGTCCCATCTAGGCTCCACGGGTACGGTAGCTTGTTTAAAACCTTCTGGTCCCATCAGGGACCCTGATGAGCATCCATATGGGACCAACATTGAGCCAGTGGACAAAACTTTCTGGTTTCCAATTGAGCTACCCATGCAAACCCTACATTGGCATGTTATGCGGGCAGTTCTGTAGGCATCAAGTATCCACAGGATGATAAGGGAAAGTGCTCTGAACACATCTTTGTAAGTGTCCACTTTATCTGTAACCTAGAAACAACCAGACACCACATGATTTTTACTCTGATTTTAGGCCTGATTGTCATTCTGTCCGAGTCTGTGCTGGTTGGCTTTAGCCTGGAGATGTTTTCGTCAGTCGGAGTTGACAGTTGGAGAGAGAATCGAGTAGTGTTGGAGGGGCGCAGACTCTTGATCGCCCTTCAGACCAATCAGAGCACATCAAATGTTAGATTATTTTACCCAAATCTAGTAAACTAGTTGTGTGTTCTGGTCAGTTGATCAATCTGAATGTAAACACTGGACATAGATGAAGAAAAACAGCCATATGCTCACATTTAATTAACATTCCATCATAAAGTCTACAGCAGCTTTGTGCAGGAGCTTCATCCTGGCACTAACACGTCAATTCATCAACAGTTTTTAAGGTGGAACACAAAGCATGTGTCTCGTACGAAGCATATCCTCCAATATATACTGCTTACTTCCCACCCACAACCTCAAAGGTGTTTTTCGCTTTTGAGTGTAAATGACCACGCAAACAGTGACCGCAGCGACGGCTGTACCTCCACATTTAATAAGAGTCCTCTAAGTAATGCGAGGCACATATATCTTGGGATTGTAGCAGCCTTATGCAATCAAGAAACAAACAAACAAACAAACAAACAAACAAACAAACAAACAAACAGTAGCTGTAATCTGTTACAGATGCAGTGGAAATGCATGTAATTAGATTACTGCTACATTTTAGCCTTTAGAACCCTGTTCTGGGCTCATTCTGTGATATTTTGTGGTTTTATGCATGTCATGTCATGTCCTGTTTACATCTGTCTTCCTGTCTTGTCTTTCTTTTGTCTTTCCCCATGTGCTTCTGAACACATGTGTTTTGTTTTGTTTTGTTTTGGTCTCCACCCTTGCTCCGCCCATTCCAAGCTGTGTCTCATTTGTAACCCCCGCCCCTCCATTATCCGGTTCCAGGTGTGTGTGCTTCTGTCCATGTATTTAAGACCCTATGTTTCAGTCTGTCAGTCCTTTATAGGGGTAGTTGCTGATGGTCCTTTGCTTTTAGTGTCTAAGTTCTGTGTGAGTTTATCTAATGTTAGTTTTAAGGCCATTGTCTGTTTATCCTGGTGTTTTCTTAATTCCTCAACCCCTGCAAGTACTTCTGCTTCCCTTGAGTGGGGCTCAAATGTTACAATGCACTTTTATTCAGTTTAGATGTGTGTGGGCAGGGCCACAGCTTGAGCCCACCCTCAGCCAGCGTGCAAGCTGCTCTTCTTCTGTGTTATGTAGATAGAGAACATACAGCACTGCACTGATTCCACAGATTCCACGTTACTCCCTTTTTAAAATGCATTCTGACAATGGTAATCTAGAAACTCGCCTGGCACCTGGTGGCAGGTTTAATTGTTTATTAACTGGCTCTGGGTCTGTTAAACAGAGAAGCTTGAATAACACGGATATAGTAATATGATGTGATCAGCAACATCACATTCCAGGTCATTGTGGGTTTTTTTTTATGCATGACATAAAAAATAATACAATAAATAATGAAACAAGAAATATCACCCATTTAATACCAAACAAAGAATCAGTTTACTTTTCTTTGGAGCTCATTTTCATGGCGTCAGTGCTGGGAGGCAATTTGCCACCACAGTGACCCAGAAGCAGCCACCCCTACAGAGCTGAAGATTAGTTTGTGAATCATATTAAATGATTAACTATACTTTATTACAGTCTCCTACTACCACTGTAATATGTAAGAGAAAACAATCCCCCACATCATTAATGTTGTTTTATTTACACTTTTCCCGGGTTAATGAGCTTTGAGTCCCAGTTGCATGCGTAAGTATTCGTCTTTTTCCTTTTGATCAACAGCGTTCATCAACACATTGAGTTCCTGTCTAATTATCTGTCAATGATTTGGTTAGACAGCTTGATTGAGGCAGATGCTGCTTAATCCTGTTTAATGAAAGATTTCATTTGCATGGACCCTCCCCCTGGAGCGTCCACATGGGGACTACAGACTAAAGCAGTCTTGCTGGAAGCCTCCAGCTCTTCACAATGGAAAGCTCTTGGAAACCTATTTCTATCTATAAAGACTGTGTGTTATGTACCCAGTAGGATCCGACCAATAGGAATGAAACTTGGTGGGAGGGTTTGACATTGTGAAACGTGCAAATGATTCATGGTTGAACATGATGCTCAGCTGCTCATGTGACGCAAGCAAGGACGGGTCTTGTCGCTCTACCTGACTAACTATATAAGGTCATTGTGCATGATTTCCATTGTGACTCATGCTGTTGTGTTGGAAGCATGCTTTGGAAGTGAAGTATGCCTCGGAGAAGAGTTCAAAAGCAATTCGAGCATTTGGAAGTGTTTGAGAGGGGTCACTTTGTGGGCTCATGGAAGCAGGACGGTCTTGTTAATGTGCACCATACATACAAGTCATACTTGCTGTATTTAAACTCCACAGAGAGGGACCGTCAACAAATTACGCCACGTCATAACACTTTAACACCACGTCAACATCGCCAAAGCCTTTTATGGTGTTGTGCCAGACTGTTGTGAAGTCCCCCAGAATGGGACCCACGGTCATCTTCTGTGACCCAGTTTTTTTGTTGGTGGAGACGATCAAGGAATCCCTCCTGCATCGCCTGACTTATCCCTGATTGAAAATATTCTGCTGGAATATTTAAGATACATGGGATGGAGCATCACAGGACACCATTAGACAAGTCCAGGGTCGTTGCTGTGCCTTCAGTACTGTGCAAAAGTTTTAGGTACCTCTTCACATTACTTCTCCTCCTGACTCTGATCAGTGATCAGTGTAGAAACTCCAGACCCAGTTAGAACAGATGCAGATAAACAGAAATCCAGTAAAAGGGAAGAAGAATTTCTCATTCTGAACAAAGTCACTGAGATCTTGTGAACTGGTCTGAAGACCCAAGCTTGGTTCCAGATTTCTCCTAGATGCCCCCAGTCAGTGCCTGGATGTGTTCAATTCCATGAGCAGCACACCTAATTTAACATCATTAAGCACTGATTTACCAAAGCAGGTGTTGATGAGACGATAAATAATACTAGACTCCCATGAGGAGAACCTTGGAGATGCTTTAATGAACACAGTGATGGAGAATCACTAGTAAGTATTCCCGAAAGGTCCAACTGTGGAGCAGTGGAATTGTGATGTCTGGAATAATGTTGCTTTATCCAGTACTTTTGGGATGAGTGATCATCCAACATCCTGGCCTCACTAACAATCAAATCCTCACAGCAGTGCTCAGAGGTAGAGTACTGGTTTGTTAAATGAAGACCCTTGACAAATTAGAGAACTGGAATTAATGCTGTGCAGACTGGAACTGAATTAACATTGCTAGACGACCTCTGAGGACATCTGGACTGTAATTTAAAGAAGACTATATTCAGGACTGATTCATGCTGAAGTAAAATCCCATAGAACCGAGAAAATGAACTGGAAGACTGTGTCGTTTCTGCTCTGTATGAATAACGGCTAAAAACTTCATGATGCTACCATTGATTAGGACGATTACACTCCTGACGATACACTCGTGTTGAGGATGCACGAACCCCAACCTGCTGCGTCCTCAGCTTAGATGTTTCGTGTTGGGGTTCTGCTCCCTACGGTCTTTTAATCTGTGGTTAAAACCTCCCCCAGGGTTTTATTAGGTGGGTTATCTCTTCGCTATGTGGAGGGATCTTCTTTTATCATGATATTCCTGTCTGGGTGTGGTGGAGAGGGAGACTAGTGTGCAGAGGGTCTTTCTGTTACTGCTATCCCCCTCCACATTTCTCTCTCTTTGCTCTCTACAGGCTTACAGTAATCTTCAAAGGCCTCCTGCTCACCTCCCCCAGCACGCCAGCGTTTAACTCGTGCTGAGGGGAGTTGTTGGGGGTCGAGAGGGAAAGTGTTTCCACCCTAATTGTGGAAAAGAAGTGCAAGCCCCTTTTCCAAGGGCCTGAGGGGTGAACATGGCACCTGTTGGGCTACTGCAACACTCACTGCAGAGGCTAAGGGCCAGAGGGGGCAACTGCGGAGGGCACGGAGGTACCACACCCCCACACATGAGGCTCGGAAATCTGTAAAGTGAATAAAGTGAGAGGTTGATCACATGTTCTCTTTCTCCTGGACATGTCCTCTAGACATTTACAGCTTTGAACTCATCTGATTAACCCCCCAACCTTCTGACCACCACTATTGGTATACATGTACCTGCATCTGCATGAACCATTGGTCAAACTGATTTCTACAGAAACTGATTGACCACAGCCTACATTGGTACGACAATAAACATGTTCTGTAAAAGATAAAAACTATTGTTTTGCTTTTCTTATTTAAAGACGCAAAATTTGAAGTGAAACTTGATTTATCAGTACAGGCTATTTGCCAGTACTGACCCCACCTGGAAGGCTGAACGTGGACGCCAATGGGATGGAGTTTCATGGTAGGTGTGTGAAGCTGAGCCCCACTATAGTTTAATTGTCTGATGCACAGTAAATAGACAGTTACACTGTACAACACCGTACAAATAGAAGGGCTGTTGATATTGTATAATTTTATTGTGCAGTCATGTAATGTGCAGTGTTGTGCAAAGAGCATCGTCAATATTACAATACAAACAGTGGAGCAGCAATATACAGAGTGTGTCGCTATAGTGATTATGGTTCCATTATTGTCTGTATGTGTTTAACTCCATCAGAATGAAGGTAAGGGGCAGTGTGCCGCATCCTGATGGCTTGTGGGAAGAAACTGTTTGAGAGTCCTGGACTTCGCTCTCCTGTAGTGCTCTGGTGTGGTAGATATCACCCGCTGGACGGCCATGCAGTTACCACACCACATAATGATGGAACTCGTGAGGACACTCTCGACTCTGAAGGAGGAGGAGTTTGGGGCGTGGGGTTTGTGAACAATGGTGCTAAAACCTACTAAACGACACCTGATTTATAAAGTGAGTTAATGGAATAATTCAAGGCTGAACGTAAGAAGCAGTGATAAGTGAACAATGAAATGCTTTATGATAAAGGTATAAAAATCAGCTCTGATCAAGCTCAGTCCTGACATGTACACTGTTTATTTACACGTACAACCCAAGAGCTACATTTTGAGGGTAGTTACAGCCCATTTTCTAGGCTTCATATCTCAGGATTAGAGGAAACCTACTGACATGATACACATAAAACAAACTACAAAGACTTAATTTTCATTCAATATTCATCGTTGTGTGAAATGCTCTCGTTTCCAACTGAATTAAGTCCCAGTTTAAAAGCCAAAGGAGCTTCCAGTGCATGTTTAATGCTCTGTCCACGTGAACATGATCAACCTACATACAGAACAGTGAGGGGGGGCTAATGACGTCACTGACCCAGATATTGGGTTATAGAGGATAATGAGAAGGGGCTGTTTGCTCTCTTTATTCACACAATGTTCAAATTTCAGAATAAAAGTCCTCTGATGAGATAACGCCAATGTATATATAAACAACAACAATAATGAAGGAAATTCAAGTTGTTAAACTTTATTAACCATTACAAATAACTCTGAATGATCAACTTCCAACATGATTTCTGGCCTAAAGTGCTTTTTAAGATCAAACATGGTCAAATTCATACAAATATTTACATTTTCTCAAATGAAAATATCTCAAATAAAGACAAATTTTAGTATCATAATATTTGGAACGTGTGTCTTCTATAAATACTTTAATTTATTTACAATTTCTTGGCAAATAAAGGTACGTCAAACTATGAGAACCTCCCACAAAATTTGCCGAGGGTTCTGAAGGTTCAATATTTCTCTGAAAACCACATTAAGGGTTACGTCAGCACCCAGCTCTTAGTCCCTCTCTGCTGTTGAACCTGATACTGTACAGCTAAATGCTGGGTGAAGATATTCTCTATTAAACGCAGCTGTAGCGGAGTCTGCAGTCAGAGCCGTGTTGTGCCTGGTTTCAGCAGGAGCAGTGTTAAGATTCAGGGCATGTATGAGGTAACAGCTCAGCTGTGAGCGAAAGGAGAGAAAGGAGACAGCAACGGAATGTGTGCAGGTTTCCGTCGCATGGTCCGAAAAACAGAAAGGGGGGCAGCGGCAGGCCATACAGAGCGCTTTAGGCCGGAGTGACATCCCGAGACCCTGCTGGAGGACGGAACAGAGAGGAAGAGGAGGGCAACATGGAGGTCTCCGCCAGGTTCACGGCTCTGTCCTTGAGGGTTTGAGCTCTAATTGCCTTTGTTATAGATGTACCGGCAGGTGTCAGCAAAGCAAATGCTAAGTAGGGCAGGAGGTGCACCTCCCCACCGTTTGAATAATTCATATCAGCGTATCATTATTAGTCAACAGAGGTGGAACTGCAGAGCACACAGAGAGAGGCAGTGTTTGATTGCTCTAAAGCGCACTCCTGCGCACCGAGGCTGACGATTACACACTCGCTCCCGATAATGAGCGAATAATTCAGAGCGAGCAGGCCTGGGTATGTACGCAGCTCTAGGTGTTGCTTCAGTGCTGTGTTGCTTTTCTTAGAGCAGTTCAGTGACATGGGAAAGTAGTTCATTTATTTCCATATATTCTGTTGTGCGACACGTTTGAAACACATGATCAAATATCTGATTTCCCCAATATTATTATATACTTACAGTACAGGACAAAAGTTTGGACACACCTTCTCATTCAAGTTGTTTTCGGTATTTTCACGAATGTTTACATTGTAGATTCTCACTGAAGGCATCAAAACTAGGAATGAACACGTGGAGTTTTGAAATGACTGTAACATGTTTTATATTCTAGTTTCTTCAGCCACCCTTTGCTCTGATTACTGCTTTGCAGACTCTTGGAAATCTCTCATTGAGCCACCTCTGGGAACTCCTTCAAGACTGTTGGAAAACCATTTCGGGTGACGGCCCCTTGAAGCTCGCTGAGAGAATTCCAAGCCTGTGAAAAGCAGTAATCAGTGCAAACTAGAATATAAAACATGCTTTCAGTTCGTTGTTTTGTTAAGTAAAAAACTCCACGTGTTCATTCATAGGTTTGATGCCTTCGGTGAGAATCTACAATGTAAATAGTCATGAAAACACAGAAAACTGAGAATGAGAAGGTGTGTCCAAACGTTTGGCCTGTGCTGTATATACTTCATCTTTAAAAGTAGATCGTCAAGTATATGAATATGCATTTAAAGTGATCAAGTTAAGTGCTTATGCATTTAACCCATCTGTGCAGCAAACACACGCAAACACACATCACAGTGATATAGTGAGCACACATGCCCGGAGCAGTGGGCAGCCTCCACTGTGGCACCTGTGCCCTCAAAGGCACTTCAGTCGCAGTCTGTTGGTTCAGAGATCAAACCAGCGACCTTGAGGTTGCAAGGCTGCTTCTCTTTCCTCCGGGATTTGGCTCTTTCGTGTTCATGGCCTCATTCATATATAAGCCTATAGCTTATGAAAATCAGAAATCCAGAATATCAAATTATTATAATTAGAATTACTAGAAATTTAATTTGGAGTTTGAATAAATTACGAAACAAAAACAGCTTAAAATATGTCTCTTAAGTAATGAATATAAAATATGACCATTTATATTTTTTAATTAAATTATGAATAAAAAAATCATGATATTCATATTTTCTGAGATGCACTTACAGTGTATGTCAACTTATTTGAAATTGTTTGTTTTCAAATATGAAGAAAACGGCTCAGAAAAAATTAAGAAACCAATGTTTTTATTTTAAATCAGCTTCTCTACACGTATTCTGAGTAAGAAATGACGCAATGTCACCCAACAGCAGTTTGAAAGATGGTGTGGAGAGACATGACTGAGACTGAGACATGACAGCTGTGACTGACAATCAAGGTGATTTTTGCAATTTTTTCCAAAATGCATTGCAACTGCATTCACAATATTCTTCTTCTGAAGTTTTATTATTTCTATTTTTATTATTATTAAACCTGTTTGTTTGTTTGTGTGTTTGTCTTTTAGAGCCACTGCAGGTCCACTGATCCAACTCCAACACCTCCATCCTGATCTGGAACAGTGTGCTTATACGAGAGCATCTCAGAAAATAGAATACAGTGAAAAGGGTTTTTAAAAATGGATTCAAGCATTAAAAACATTAACATTAGTTATATTGTATGTTCATTACATTTAAAGGGATATATTTTTCAAGTTTTCTTTGTTTAAATGATGATCAAAGATGATACTGTGATTCGTAATCTATTCAAACAAGTCAATGCCTTACAACCATCTAGGAGCACCTTAGCAACTGGCTAGATCTATGCAACAGCAACAGCTTAACCTTTGGAACCGTAGGCCAAATTTGTGGGAGGTTTTTGTAGTTTGATTTATTTTATTCACCTAAAATTAGGAAGGTATTTATAGTAGACACTCGCACAGACTAGCTTTTGTTATTCTAACAAGATCCCATCTACTCAGACATATCTTCATTCATTCTGATCGGTCAGAGTCTGTGTGCAGGTTGAGCAGCTCTGTATTCCGTTGTAAACAAGTGAATTTTAGCTGTTTTCTGAGCTGGATTACTCACTAATCATCTGTCACACAATCATGAAATGGCTACAGTGTAGAAGTGGGTTATGATATGTGTATTGTGTCTGTAGGTTACTTTGATCCTGAGATATGAAACCTAGAAAACAGCACGTAACTGCCCACAAAGTGAGGATCTCTGGTTCTAAGAGTTACCAACCAACAGCTGTAACATGGCAACGCCTCATCAACCATCCACAGTATCACAGCAATACTACTGTCTGTAAAGCTTGTTGAACCTTGTAGCGCTTGTGTGTGGAGCATGGATGAAACATTCCGATTTAATCCCAAGCACCACGGCAGGCCCAGTATGTCCACCTTCCTCTGATGCCCTCGTGCAGGCAACCCATGATGTATGCTGTTTGATTCAACCACTCGGTCAGTGGAATTCCTTCGCCAGTAATTAGCCTTCATTTCGATTCTGTGCACAGCTCACTGTCTCCTCTCAGCTCCTGGGCCCTTGCCCTGTCCGAGTCATAAAAGGCGTCCGAGACCTTCTTTTTTTTGCTGGACAGCCCACTTAAAGAGCGTCCGTTTAATGGAATGGAGAGAAAGTCTGGAGGAGTTTGCCCTCAGCCTGGCCTGGCGGGCATTAACAGCAAATGGGTAATCTGTAAAGGCTTCAGTGGCCACAGGGACATTTACGATGGGAAAATAGAGACTCCCTACAGGTTAGAGGCCGGAATACGAAGATGACTCTCCACTGCACAAAAGCTTAAAGTGAAAGTTTGGACAAATCAGCCGAGACACGTTTGCTTATTTAGTTTGACTGTAGAAAGAAAAGGCAGTGCAACATCTCAACGGTGAGACATAAACCTCTGATGACTGGTATGTAGCTCCGTGCAAAGCAACCCTTTGTCTCCTCTAAAGTCATTCCATCTCTCGTGTCTAATTCCAACAGTTAGTTTTCTCTGTGCTAATATTAACGGATTTTTTGTTTCCCCCCCAAAAAGGGTCTTTCTGTTATTTCTCGATCGTATAAAAGCGAAGTTACACTTGGGAATTACAACATTGCACTTACCAGACAAACTGGATACCCAGGCAGCCTGGTCTCTAGAGGGATTCATCTATATGTGACCAATAGGGCATTTCAGAAATCATAGAATTTGTGTTACAGTGGGGAAGATAATACTTGATACACTGAGATTCCCCACCTTCAAAGAACAGAGAGGTCCCTCATTTTTATTGTAGGTACACTTCACCTGTGAGACGCAATCTAAAAAAATCTAGGAAATCACATAGTATGAATTTTATATAATTCATTTGCATTTTTTACATGAAATAAGTATTTGATCGCCTACAAACCAGCACAGCAGGAATTCTGGCATTAATAGACCTGTTCATTATTCTTTAAGAAGTTACTCTGCACTCGCTACCTGTATTAATTGCGCTTGTTTGAACCAAGGTCCCCATGCTCATGTCAGCACATGTCCAGGCCCAGAGGAGGCATGGGAGAAGGTCATGTGGTCAGATGAGACCAAAATGAAACTTGTTGGTATCAATTCCACTAACCATGTTTTAGAGGAAGAGGAAGGATGAGTACAACCCCAAGAACACCATCCCAACCATGAAGCATATATGTGGAGACGTCACACTTTTAGGGGACAGGATGACTGCAGCGTATCGAAGGGAGGATGGATGGGGCCATGTATCACAAGATTTTGGCCAATAACCTCCTTCCCTCAGTAAAGAGCATTGAAGATGGGTCATGGCTGGGTCTTCTAGCATGAAACACGAAACACACAGTCAGGGCATCTAAGGATCTAATGTATAATTATAACCTAAACCAAACCCTCATCATAATCATTATCTACATTTAATTTAAACGAACCCAACCATTATCTAAACGTGATCTAAACGGGCCTAACTGATCCTATCCCTTACCATTACCATAACCTAAACTTAACCTTATCCTAATTCTATCCCTAACCATTACCATAACCTAAACTTAACCTTATCCTAATTCTATCCCTAACATTACCATAACCTAAACTTAACCTTATCCTAATTCTATCCCTAACATTACCATAACCTAAACTTAACCTTATCCTAATTCTATCCCTAACCATTACCATAACCTAAACTTAACCTTATCCTAATTCTAACCCTAACATTACCATAACCTAAACTTAACCTTATCCTAATTCTATCCCTAACCATTACCATAACCAAAACTTAACCTTATCCTAATTCTATCCCTAACCTTAACCATAGCCATCGTCTAAAATTAACCTAACCTGACCCATTGTCTTGACCATAATGCAAACCGAACATAAAGTCAACCTAAACCTTACCCTGAGCTTAAATCTAACGTGACCTCAAAGGTGCAAATACTGCAGTATAAAAATATGGTAATAAAAGTTAAGTATGGTTTACATATTTACTCAAGAAAAGTATAAAACACACAGAGTAAAAATATTTATTTACAGATTTTACCATTAATTTTTCAATGAAAGATATTGATACATAACCACTGAGTGTAAATAATAATGGTTTATGCTAGAATTGTAAAACCATTTGAATCATAATCTGTTGTTTTTATTTTATCTAATGTAAACAGTTAAATACTACATTTGGCCATTTCATATTCATCTCACGTTTGGTAAATCTCCTGTCTTTGGCTCTCCTGTCTGTCTTGTCTTGTCTTGTTTTGGTCTTGTCTCGTTCCCACCCGTGTCTCGTTTGTAGCCCTGCCCCTTTCTTAACCAGGTGTTTCTAGTTTTGTCCGTGTGTCATTTGTCTCTGTTTGTTTTGTTGGTTTTTATTTCATGTCAGCGTCCTGTGCGGTTATCTTGTATCCTGGTGTTTTGTTTGTTTTTGTTCATAAATATTCAGCCCCGCGAGTCCATCCGCCTTCTCAACTTCTCTACAGCCGCGTGACACATGCTCCGCACAATGTTCCTCATTTTTCACTTAATTTTTACATCTCATTCTCTTTTAGTATATCTTTGTTCTTTTTGGTCTCTGTATTAAATCATTTAAGTCAACAAAACATAAAGTCATGCCATCCATCTGAGGTCAGCACCCCCCCCTGCAATCGATTTGGTTATCAGTTTGGTTATGATTAACACAGTTGCCTGCCCGTGACGAGGTCTTGGGTTGAAGGCTCTATCTAGGAAGAGTTTCCGTGTTCTGTCAGTGGGTTTCTTCCAGCGACTCTGGATTCCTCCCACATTCCAAAAACATGGAGTTCCGGTGAATTTGCTTTTCTAAATTGCGTGAATAAATGTGAGTGAACCCACCAAGTGCTCGATGCAGTCCTCCAGGTGGGTGGTGCTTTCCGGTAGAGCGTACACTGTGCTTCTTGCCGGTGTGTTTGGTTGAGTGCCGAGTGTGATTGTGGAGAGTGCTGATTGTAGATTGTCCTTGCATGTTCATTCATTCATCATTCTTCATTTTGTTACTGGACCCCCTGATCTGGGTACGAAGGTCCACCTTCCCTGCCTCTATTGGTCTTCCATACTGAATGCATTTTCTTCCCCTTAAGAAGCCACTAGGAAAGTTTTTCCTGCGAGTTTGGCAGTCGTCACCCCACCCTACCACGGTTTCCAGTGGTACTGTTCCATACCACCTATATCCGTAAGCTTTTACAGAAAATGACAGAACCTGCATAACTATGAATGGAATAAAGTGGAGTATGGACAGAAGACTCCATCCATATCCGTATTTAACCTTGAGCATAAATGAGCCTTTCAAAGTTCTGGTTTCCTTTTCATTTGCCTAATAAAATCGGCCACGGGCAGTTGGGCAGTGCAGGACAATTCAGCAGACACCCACCCACACCTACGACCCTGAGCACTGATTTAATCACCAGGATCAGAAAAAGTCAAAGCCAGAGGCTTGTCGGGGCAAAGTGAAGAATTAGGATGCAGAGCGCTGTTAGTGTGTAGGCGCTGGCAAAAATAAATAAAAAAAAAAAGGTGCGAGCAAGTGATGCAATGCGTCAGCATCACAATAATTACACTTCCATTTTGAGGGATGGAGGGAAAAGTGAGAGAAAAGGGAAAGTGTCCAAAAATCCATTTGCTAAAGGTCATGTCAGGTACCTCCCTGCCAGGGCCGGGAGTTTCATTTTCTCCCACTTTCTACTGTCTGGCTGCCTCTGTTTGTCCTCCCTGGAGGATTTCTCATCCTGCTAGGACTTTCCAGCACCTCTCTCTCTCTCTCTCTCTCTCTCCCCTTCTCAGTCTATCACATCTCGCAGCTCCCAAATAGAAAGTGCACAGTGCAAATGGAACCTCTATGTAAATTCCACACGGGGAAGAAATAGGATACGTAAAGCTATGATTGCACTTGGCTTCTGTGGGCCACTTCCCAGTGAAATGACATTTACTTTACTGGTATTCGCAGAGTTCAGCTGTGGACAACTTTGACATATGTCCACGAACGCGTCTGCTCTGTATTATCGTCTCTCTTTGGTACTGGTTAGGTAGCGTACTGATTACTGAAATACAAATCACCCACCACAGCTGGTTCTACACTTAACCAACGTGCCGCCACACTGTACTCAAAACAGTTCTGAAGGCAGTGCTGCCTCTGAGGCAGAGCAAACGCAATCGATTCAGACAAATTGCAAATTGACATTTATGGATGGTGGGGGGGTTTAAACACTCCATCACTGCTGTCTGTTCCTCTAGTGCCATCACAACACACACTAACACACCACCACCATTCCAGTATCGATGCAGTGCTGAGAATGACCCACCACCCACATAACACCTCCTCTGTGGTGGTCCTGTGGGACTATAAAGCTCCTGTGTGGTCAGTGGAGCTGATCAAATTGAGTGTGGAAACAAGGAGGCGGTTTTAATGAAGTGGCTGCTTGATTGAGGGTAGCTGTGCACAGCTTCACGCAGTGTTCGAAACTCTGCAGTCCCGCGTTTACCTGGACCAGTGCCTGAGTAATAACCAGTTAGAACAGGTGTGTTATCAATGGGGTGACGAAAGGCCAGTGGCTCGTCGCCCTGCATGCATCCGTGTGGAATTAATGACCTTTCTTCTTATGTAGACACATCAATGAAGCTTTCATGCAAATGCTGATTTCAGGTTGAGTCAATAACCCTCAGCTGTGTGGCCTTTGTCATCTGCTTAGTCAAATTTTAAAGGGCCTGGACACTGTGTTTTTTTTTTCCTTTTGAACCAGAATCAGAAGGACTTTATGAAATATGAAATGTATGCAAATTCCTACAGCTGCACCCATTTGTATAAAATATAAAAATAAAAATAATAATAATAATAAAAATAAAAGTAATAAAAAGAAACATGCAGAATAAACACTTTGAAAAAGTTTTTATTTCAAAGTTCAGCGGTTATGATCATAAATCCAGAGTTATATCCAGAGAGAATTCCACTTTAAAACCCAGCCGTGTGGCTTTATGTACATTTGTGTTCAACTTTTAAACGTATTCGGTCTTAATTTATTAATAACAATTTCCCACCTTAAACCAGGCTGACGTGCTGATTTACACCTGCCCTTGAAAGGCCCACTAAAAGCTTTTATCTCAAGGTCATGGGTCTGTGCAGTACATCCGTGCGCTTGGCATCACCGTGCCATCTGCTGTGCCTGGGCCTTTAAAGTAGGCTCCAGATACGACGTCCTGCAAAATCAATAAATGTAAATGGCAGTGATTCTCAATGATGTTGCTGCTTGAATACTAGTGGAGAGAGGACAGGAGAAGGGCCAGGCTCCTCCATGTAATAACAAACAGTCTTTGGTGCATAATGTTGGTCCACAGAGTCACGGTAATGCACAGTTCAGTATGATTGATGTCCCAATGGAGCAAACAACCTCAGAATACCTAGATTTCAACTGCACTATTGATTTCAAACGATATTTATTATGTATGTGCAGATAAAATCACACCGTTCCAATCCTGAATTGCCTTTAATCCAGCCATTAAAGACATTTACAAGGATTTTGCAGGTTCTGAACAAACGAGGAACATCATTGCTGAGGTAGGTCATGTTGATGAGCACCTCCATTTTCCAACTTTAAGATAATTTAAAGGAGAAAGATGATTACAGGGAGAGATGATTGCAGCAATGTACTGAGACATCCTTGATGATAACCTGTCCTCAGACAGGGACCAAGGTTTATCTTTGAATAGGACAATGACCCTGAGTACACAGCCAGGATAACAAAGGAGTGACTTTGGAACAACTCTGTGAATGTCCTTGAATCAGAATCAGTATTAATTTCTTAATCCCAGAGGGAAATGACCTTTTCTTACAGCTGCACACATCTATATAAAATATAAAAAATAGAATATTAGGATAAAAATAACAGAAATAAAAAGAATATGCAGAATAAACACTTTGAATCAACAAGAATAAACTCTGTGGAAATATATATGTGTTAAAATACTTATGAAAAAGGTCAAATTCAAGATAATAAATACATATGAACATCCAGAGTAACTGCACAGACCAGTAACATGAACAGATTACTGTGGTTTGTAGTGTCACCCATTGAGGGAGGAGTTATAGAGTTTGATGGCCATCCTGTGGTGCATTTTGGTGGGATTTGTCTTGCACCGAACATGCTCCTGTGTCTCATCACTGTTTGGTTGAGAGTCATTGTCCATAATGTCCTTCAGTTTAGACAGCATCTTCCTCTCTGACACTGCCCTCCGAGACTCCAGCTCAACTCCCAGTTCAGCGGCCCAGCCAGAGCCCAGACTTGAACCCGATTGAACATCTCTGGAGATATCTATAAATGTGCACTGATGCTCCTCATCCAGTCTGATGGAGCTTGAGAGGTTCTGCAAAGAAGAATGGGAGAAACGTCCCAAAACAAGCTGGTTAAATTAAAAGTTTTTGTGTTTTATGAATAAGTTTGCAAAGATTTCAAACTATTTCTTTTCACTTTGTCACCGTGGAGTGTAGTGTGTCGAATTTAGAAAAATTAATAAGCCTGAAAAAATGTGCAAGACGTGAAGCACCGTGAATTCTTTCCAGATGCACTGTACGTCGAAAAGCATCAGTGAGCAGCAGTTAACTAACATCTCTCTGGTATCTCCACTCTGGGGGCCTAACGGTACATTTTACCCATCCAGTACATTCTATCCTTATATAACACGTGCTGGCAAACCCCCTATACATACAGTGTAGCATGAACAGGACCATCTGGCTCTCCTCTGGAGAGTTGAGTGTGTATGTGTTATAAGTCCCTGATCACACACTATTTCTGCACAAAGGGCTGCCAAAGATACACAGCCCGGGGGCCGACGCACAGCACAAAGCAGGGTACTCACGGAGGCGTTTATGTCTTTACTGATCCACTTAAACACCTTAGCAGAGATCCGAGGCTCACACTTTTGGGTGTTTGTTATTCTGGTGCCACGTCGTGACCTTTCCTCGGGAGTCTTAATCAATAGATCAAATCAACATTTATTTTAAAGTCAAGGGCTGTAAAATGGAACACTTGACACGCTGATGCTGTTGTGATCTTAGCCAAGAGCTATTTACTCGCATAAGCTGGTGGTAGTTTGGCATTTTGCTTGGTTCGTGCTACTTCGAGAGGATTTACAACACAAAACGCTGAACGGGTCTCTTCTAAACCGTGGTGAGGCTGGATCAACGAGTGAATCATCCACATGCCGAGAAGAGACCTGATCCCACTGATCAAATCCAAAGTCGAATTCTTCAAAGCACAACATTCCAGCCTCCACATCAGAAAGCCTGCTCTATTCACCCTGTTCGCTCCCTCGCCGTCGTTTGATCTCAGACTCTTCTAAACCGTAACATAAACACCCTTTTCTTCCACGTTGGTTTGACAAAAGGATGCCGTTTCAATGCGGCTTCAACGTCGCGTTTGGAAAATGTGCATGTGTTATGATGAGTCTTCTGGGATTGCGTCATTTCCAACAGCTATCTTCTCGCCCTCCCCCTTTTGTTAGAAAGGTCCAGGGAATTGTTCCACTTTTAAGCGCGTTTCAGATACAGTTCCTCCGAGGCGCCTCCAAGGCTGGTGTTCATTCATTATTATTCTGCTCCTCCGATCCAGTGATGGATGAGTTTGTATTTTGAGCTTCGTGATGGAGGAGTCGCAAAAGGACATGCTCGATGCACGCAGAGCGCAACTCAGGAACCTTCGTTTAAACACAGTGTTTGTCCAAATTAGTCTGATCACAGGTCAATAACAAGATGAGGAACGAAGTTGGATTTTACTCTGACTCTGTCCTTACCTTATACTTGATTCTAAGACTAGGACACATCAAGTCAGGGTCAAGGCTGACATCAGGACACAGCAAGTCAGAATATGAGTCAGTAGACATTGAGCCAGAGAATGAGATCAGGACATAGGTTAGAGTCTAGTTTGAGAACAAAACACACAGTCAGAGTCAGAGTAAGGTCTAAGACATGGACCCACTGAGTTAGAGTCATGTATACGCATATAATGAGTCATAAATCGAGTCAAAGTGAAGTCTAAGAGCAGAAAACATGAAGACAAAGTGAAGACTAAGACTAAGAAACAGAGTCAGGTTTCTGTAGAAACCAGGACACTTTGAATGGGAATCAAGTCTGAGACCAGGACAAAGAAAGTCAGAGTCAAGTGTAAAACTAGGACACAGAGTCAGATATGAGACCAAAACTTTGTGGTGGGTAGTCGAGTCCAGTCCAGTCCTTTTGAATGAAAGCCATTATAGTAAATTAACTGGAAATAGTACCAAAACTTATCAATCGGTTCTTGATGTTAAACCACATCAGACAAGTTCACTGAATGAATGCTGACTAAAGAGAGCAGTGGGTTGTTTTTCTCCGAGTAGCCAATCAGGGAGCAGATCTAATTGCCTCCTTATCTCTGGACCCCGCAGAGATGTTTTTCGGAAGCGACGGTAGAAGTGATCCCCTATAAGCCTGTATCAGGGGGCATATTGAAGCACTCGAGGGGTGTCTGGATACTTCCGCACATGTACGGCGTTTAGGTCTTTGCGTAAGAACTTTTCATATCAAGGATGGTTTCCATTTTGTATTCAAGTCCATAATTCCCACTGTTTGTCTTTGTTGATTTATTCTTTCACTTATTTTCTTCAAAGCTCAACACGCCGAGGTTTTCCATCATAGCTGTCTTTTGTACACAGCTCAGTCTGACACCGGAATACTGAACACAGGGATGTGGATCAGATAAACTAAGGCTGGGTTGGGAATTGTGATTTCCGTGCTGATTCTTTTCTGCATGAAGAATGAGTGACCCAACAGAACAAGCATCATAACAACCTCGGAGGAAAGCCTACAAAGCCAGTAGCCTTTAGAACCTAATGAGCCAATTATTTTGAGACCACAAATGCTGACGGACATCAGACAGACTTCAGCTCTATTCATATGGTTGTAGTTTAACGTGGGGAGGTCATTTTTCCCAACTGCACATTCCAGTAAAAATCCTGGACTAATATAATCTCAGGTTATATTAGTGTCATGTGATCCCAGATGTGGGTAAATATTCCCCTCCGTGCACTTTTGCGAGCTTTGCGCTAAAGGGTCTACGGGCTGGTTCCGTCAGCAACAAATGAGTCCCTTTTTTAGAGGAGACAGCAGTGGAATTTGAACAAGCACACCATACAATTTCAATGACTTTCAATGGACGTCAATGTGAAAGGTTTCCATCCAAAAATGGAGATACCTGGTCTTTGTACGACGGTGAAGATATACATTATATTAACATTAATGCCGAAGTAAAATACGCTGTGTCCCAAAGTTCATGGACACCCCTTTAAACGAATGCATTCAGCTACATTAAGTTGCACCCATTGCTATCAAAGATGTGCAAATGCACACACAGCTTGTACAGTCAATAGAACAGGACTGTCTGGCGCAGGTAAACGTGAACCTCTTCAGGCATGGCCTGATGAGGGGCAGTGGAACTGTGTTCTCTGGAATGGTGGCACTCCGTCCAGCGTCTTGATCATCCAACATCCTGATCTCACTGCTAACTGCTGAATGCAATCAATTACTCACACCACAATCTAGTAGAAAGCCTTTCCTGGACAGCAGAGGCAGGATAAGTGTTTTATTAGGCTTGGTTTCTGCAGAAACGATGGACACTTTTGAAACTTTTGTCCATGTAGTGCAACTTTTATAGCAAAATAAATCCTCCAGCCTTCTTTTCCGGAGGAGCTTTGAACAGAAGGACGTTGGCCTTCGAGGGTTATGCAGCGACCAACTTCGAGTCGTCCGTATTGATTAAATAAAAAAAAATAATTGTGATTTTATCTCAGAATTAAATCGAGAATGAATGATCATTTTGCATCTGTGCCTCAGACTCAGGGTTGTGTGGCTCGGAATAGAGGAAAAAGCCATCAGTGCTGCGGGATTGGCTTTACTGGAGTGTTCAGGCTGGTTATTGTATAGAGATGTTGATTTCTGCTGGATGTGAACGTGTCAAGGTTGTTTACTTTCTCCCTCTGTCACCCATTGTGTTCTCTATTACAGCCAGGCAGCATGTTTTATTGCAGGCCTCAGCTGAAGTAAGGAGATGTGACGCAGATGAATGGGCACAACAGTGATCACTCAAAGCCCTTTTGATTTTTCATCTTAGACTGTGTGTGTGTGTGTGTGTGTGTGTGAGTGTGTGTGTGTGTGTGTGTGTGTGTGTGCAATCAGATCAACAGTTGGGCCCCATGACTTGCCTATATTGGCTATTTATTCTTATTTCCTCACTTCTTTCCGAATTTAGCCAAAGATATACATACCTCGATGCACCCCTGTGTACTGCTCTCGATACCTCTGAGCATCTACCTTGTTGAAGATGTCAGCACAGCAGTGCTGCTGGAGTGTTTAAACCCTGTAGTGTCACTGCTCGACTGAGAACAGTCCACCAACCAGAAACATCCAGCTGACGGCGTCCTGTGAGCACCGATGGAGATGATGACCAACACCAACTGTGTCTGGCTTTACATCTACAAAATGGAGCAGCTTATGTAGGAGTGGACGGTGAGTGGACACTGTTTAAACACTCCAGCAGCACTGCTGTCTCTGATTGCCAGCTTCAAATGCGCACTCGACTACAAACCAATTCATGTCAAGTATTGGGAGGTACAGTCCACACAGCTGATGGCGACGGGACTTTGTTACACTCTTAAAATGTCTAACCTGACCGGAGGTATACAATGTGACAGACGTGAAGTTTGGTTTGGACCTTCATTTTGACTTCCAGGTGTGAAAGTGCCCTAACACACCAACTGGGAACTCACCTGGGTAACACACTGCTCACATGACTCACATGATGCTCGCTGTCATGGTAACTGAATCTGAGAGAGAGCAAAAAACTCTCTCTGGGTGGGTAAACAGCACTTTCTCCCCCCCATCAAGGTTATGCTGGTCGGCACAGGCGTCTGTCAGCCGTTGTATCGGAGCTGGGAGCAAAGATTGGATTTGGGCCACTTTTACCTGCTGTGAGAACGCAACCTTAGCTGTACTCTACACATCCTGTACTCTACACATCCTGTACTCTACACATCCTGTACTCTACACATCCTGTACTCTACACATCCTGTACTCTACACATGCACATTTTGGATTAGATTACTAGTAGCATGCACATAAGCACCTCGGTCTTTTATCTGTTCCAGGAATAAACTTTGCATTCAAGCACGCCTCAACCAGTCAGCCGGAAACTTCTTTGCAAAGTCACTCTTAACATTTCGCTTCCCTCACACATCTGAGGTTGTCTCAGATGCGTGTATTCGTCACTGTAGGGTTCAGTTATGAGGTATTTTGTCTCCATCTGAGGTAAAAGAGCTGCATTAGAAAACGGAGGTATATTGAAGTTGTAATCTCTGACAGGCATTATTCTAAATCATCTGCAGCGCTCCAGCACTGAGTCATTTGTTTAGCCACTCGGCTGAAAGCTTGTCAAAATAATGCAGATTTATCGAGGCAACATTTGTATTGTATACTGCCAAATCGCTGCTCGCTGAGTTGGACACAATGCATAATTCATGAATCTGCCAGAAAATGTGCTGCTCTCTTCCGGCTGGTGTGAATGCTGACTTTAAATGTTTGAGAAGATAAAAAAAGGGGGGGGGGGGTCAGAGGTGAGACTCCGGCTTCGTCCTGGGACGCTGTGCTCCTCACGGCCCTTCTCACCTCCACCGGTTTGGAAATGAAAGCGATAGCGACGTGAAGGCTGTCTGCCTCCGGAGCTTAGGCAGCGCTTCCACTGTTCACTGAACACAGCCTTCAGTTTCTGATTGAAAAGCAAAACAACAGGATAAGGTTAATGAAAAGGCAGCTCATTCTTATTCGTCCTGACTGCTGCTATTCTTTAGCCTGATGTTTTACAAGAAAACAACATTATGAAAGCAGAAAAGGATAAGATCAGATAAGGCGGTTCTTTATTAGTGTATATAAATATATATATATACAATTAACATAAAACCCTAACAAAATGAATCCCCCCACTTTTGGCCTTATTGGTCACTGTGGACCCCCAGGACCAATGATTTAGGTACCCCTTCTTGTGTTGGAGAGCCTCTCATTCTACTGGATTGGATCTGACTGCATTTAGCAACACTGTGGGGCTGCGTGCATGGGGGGTGGCATTAGGCACGGTGCCAATCGGTCAGTGATGTAACAGTACTGAATGCTATAACTGTACAGTGTGTCATGGGTCAAGTATATGAGAGTGTGGGGTGTGTTACGGGTCAGTACTAACGCAGTGTGGAGTGTGTTATGAGTCTGTGATGTAATAATGTGGAGTGTGTTGTGGGTGTGCAAGTTCAGGAACAAGAGTGTGATGGCTCAGTGACTTTAACCGTGCAGTGGCAGAGCGACGTTTGGGCTCTGCCAAGTACAAGTGTGGAACGTGTTACAGATCAGTGCTGTAACAGCAGGAAGGCGATGTGGGTCGGTCCTGTAACAGTGTAGGCCGTGTTATGGGTCAGTGCTCTAACAGTGTGGAATGTGTTGCAGGTCAGTGTGCGTGTGTATGACGGCTCAGTGGTGTCAATGTGGAACGTGTCCCAGGCCAGTGCTGTAACAGTGTGAAGTGTGTTACAAGTCAATCATGTAACAGCGTGGAGTATGTTGTATGCCAGTGCTGTAGCAGAGTGTAGCGTGTTCCTGGTCAATGGTGGAACATTGTAGGCTGCGTTGTGGATCAATGGTATAACAATGTAGGATGTGTTACGAGTCAGCGCTGTAACTGTGAAGGGTGTGTAACAGTTTGCCGTGTTTCCCACAGTCCCTCAGATGCTGGATTGATGGTACGAAGTGAGGATATCACGAGTATTTTCATATCTCTCTCTCTCTCTCTCTCTCTCTCTCTCTCTCTCCCCAATCACCACTCAAGTAGTGCTTTGTCCAAAGCCTCAGGAGTGGGTGTGCTCAGATCTGTGCATGTGTGTAATTGTTAACAGAAGTATAAATTGGATTGCGTCCAACTTGCCAGGGTGCACCAGAGGAGTGGAATTATTTTGGGAAATTGATTTATGCATGGATCTGCAGGGACGGAAAAAGCTGCGGGGGAATAAAAAGCCAAACAAAAGGCCTCTGGAAGTGATTCGGCTTGTAACTGTATCACCTCCCACTCAGTCACTCGGAACAGAGCAGGGGAGCGCATTATCAGGTGTTATATAAAGCGACTCGTTAAAGATGACTACCCTACAAGGGCTTGTTTCAAATAAAGTTCACACAGTGTCTCTGGATCTTTCCCGCAGAAATTACAGATGTTTTTCACACACGCCGGAGAGCTTGTAGCGATACCGTAAGTACAAATAGATCCCGTGCGCTCAGTTCTTCCGACATTTGCGCTCAGGACGAGGCAGCTGTAGATTACATAGGAGGGAATAATTCCGTACTGTGTGACTCACTTCTCAGCCCCACTTACTCAAAGCTACACAAACATTCGTTTAAGAGGGAGCGTGATAAGAGGTATTAAACAAACAAACAAACAAACAAACAAACAAACATCAATGAAATGATCTTAATCCTGCTTTAAATCGGGGCGTCAGTGAGAGAAGATTTCAGTGTGGTGGAAGCTGAAGTGTTGTTTTATTTCCTGGGAAGATTACAGAGTGTGTTTCTTTTTCTTTCTTTTTCTTTTTTATGAGCAGCATCCAGCTGCTGGAGTCGGTGAAAAAAAACAACATTTTCTTGTGTGTGAACAATTTCTGCCTTCGTTCACTGCATAAAAAACGACTGCTACACAAAAGAGGAGGCAAATGAAACAGAAAAACGCGTTGGTTTTGGAGAACAACAAAACAAAGCAGGCCAACACTGCAACCAGGCCCAGGTCTAAGGTGACGACTGACTCCAACTTGAACACTATTTGGACAAAAGTATTTGGACACCTACACATTCAAGAGTGCTCATTTTCAGCTCTTTGTGGTTCTATAATCACAGACTGTAGTTCATCTGTTTCTCTGCAGACTTTATTCTCCTCCTTCTGCCCTGATCTTCAATGATCAGGACCCCACAGGACCACCACAGAGCAGCTATGATGTGGGTGGTGGGTCATTCTCAGCACTGCAGTCACACTGACATGGTGGTGGTGTGTTAGTGTGTGTTGTGCTGGTACGAGTGGATCAGACAGTGTAGTGTAGCAACACAGACGAATGTGGACACTTACTCATCAGCAACGCGCGTCAGCATCACACACGTCACATCACAGTCACGTGAGCGGTGTTTATGCTCCACCCACACGAACTGAATTCTGAATTAGAGTTCATGAAGCTCTGTGCTGTTTAGGGAATAATCCTTGATTATGTTGCTTACAATGAACATTACATGGGGAACCATCTGACCTTCACAGTGTCCGGTGGCTCGTAACGATCACTGGTTTAGTGGCTATATGAGCAAACGTTACTCGTTAGTGCCCTATAACGTAAATGGAGATCCATTCTGGTTGGTGGACTGTTCTCAGTGCAGCAGTGACATTGAGGGGTTTAAAAACTCCAGCAGCCATGCCGTGTCTGATCCACTCCAGTGCAGCACTAACACACACCACACACATAATATCTGCTCTGTGGTGGTCCTGTGGGGTCCTGATCATTGAAGATCAGGGTGAAAGGAGGAGAATAAGTCTGCAGAGAAACAGATGGACTACAGTCTGGACTTATAGAACCATAAAGTGCTCCTGTATGATCAGAGGAGCTGATTAAATATACAGGTTATGTTATGGCTGATCGGTGTAGTTTAGCACTTTCTCTACTCCAGGGAAGGCTTTCTACTGGATTTTGGAGCATTCATTCATTTCATTCAGTTACAAGAGCATTAGAGAAGCTAGGACGCTGGATGATCACCGCCCCACCTCATCCCCACCTTTCCAGCTCATCCCAGAAGTCATGGACGGAGCACCAGCATTGGTGAGGTCAAGCTGTTGCATGGTCACCATGCCACCTCATCCCCTGCTCATCCCAAAAGTACTGGATGAAGTGTCATCATTGCAGAGAAGATAGTTCCACTGCTCCACAGCTCAGTGCTGGGGGAGCTTTAAGCAATGCACAGACCTAGCAGGAACCTCTGAAACCCACCTCCGTAATGAAATTCTGAGCAGCAGGTGAACTTTTTCATCGTTAATGTCACTGAGGCAGCTGCCGTGCCATTTTATTTCTGTATCTTTACTGTCTGCCCAACACGCAGTAACCGGATCCAGTAAGCCCAGCACAGTAATACGAGCCTTCGTCTCAGGAAAATATTGTCAGAGAACAGTTGAGGTAGTAAAACATGTAATTGACGCTCATCCATCCGTAAAGGAGCACTACAAGAGGTTCTAGCTTGAATTCAGGTTAATGTGAGGTTTGCAGGGCATAACTTTTATTACTGGTGAGTAGTGGCCTGTTAACGTTAGGTAGAAGGATGTGCTACAAGGATGTGCTGGGGTTCAGTGTTCAGTGTTAAATGAGGAGGTCATTTCAATCCATGAGGTTCGTGGGGTCATTTATAAATCTACTGAATGAGCTTTATTTATGTACTTAACCCTCAAAATACAGGGTCTATCCATACAAATCCAGGCAGCTTTAAAAAATCTGTCTTTAAAGGACTTTAATCCCTATATAGTGGACTTTATTATAAAACTGCAATGTTCATACAGAGATAAGACTAGATTTCAGATTATGTCATATGAATTCATGTAAACGCTGTGCTATTATAAATAAATAACACTTTAACATCATGGAATTCTAAAGGAAAATGTCAGGACAATGTCTGTGAGCTAAATCTAGGGAGAATGTGGGTCATGCAGCAAGACAATGACCCTAAGCATATAAATCTGTCTATCCAGCATGTTTACAGAAGAATAAAGTTAATGTTTTGGAAAGGCCCAGGACGTTCTCCTGACATTAACTACAACCTGAGATCTGCACTTCATAAACAGCAACATGTTGTTTTCTAGGCTTCATATCTCAGGATCAGACATGAGACACATATCATAAAAAACTTCAACCATCTGTTTGAAGGATCATTGTGTGAGGAATTTTCAGTGAGTAAGGGGGCGGGGCTGATGCTCAACTTGCATACAGACTCTGACTGATCAGAGAGAGGGGGCGGGGCTGATGCTCAACCTGCACACAGACTCTGACTGATCAGAGAGAGGGGGCGGGGCTGATGCTCAACCTGCACACAGACTCTGACTGATCAGAGAGAGGGGGCGGGGCTGATGCTCAACCTGCATACAGACTCTGACTGATCAGAGAGAGGGGGCGGGGCTGAGGGCACTGACCCAGATATTGGGTTACAGGGAAAAATGAGAATGGAGGAGCTGTTTGTTCTCTTTATTTTCTCACACGGTTTTTATGTATATGTTATTATATAATAATAATAATAATAATAATAATAATAATAATAATAATAATAATAATAATAAAGGACATTCAGGTTTTTTGGACGACTGTCAAGTATTTTAAAGAACTTATTATTATAAATCAATCTAATCGTTACAAATGATTCATCAGAACTTTTGCATTTTCAGCTCAAAAACACTAATTATCAGTTGAAGAGTGTGTATATATATATATATATATATATATGTATTCTGTAAATTTGTACATCTCAAATAAAGTCTAATTTGAGTAGCCTAGGATCTTCTGCAAACAAGATCTGGTCTTTGTCTTCAATAAATACTTCAGAAGTACATCGAACTATGACAATATCCCACAAAATTAGCCTAGGGGTCAAAAGGTTAAGGCCAATATCCAATACACTATTTTCTCGTATCAGGTGCAATCCCTAGTTTATATATTCAGCCCTAATGTAATGTTTCTTGCTGTATGATTTTCTATCCACAGTTTAAAATGATGTTTCTATATATTTCACAGTAATTAAACACCTCAGATTCAGAGACTGACCAGCATGGTCGTGGCATCTATAATTCATTGCCCTCTTTTGGTGAGCAGCTCCTGCAGCAGGTGTAATAAATGCTGCAGTACTGTATTATCAAGCTCAGTATTGTGAATAACGTTATCTATGTGATATATCAAGCAGCTCTACAGTATGTTCGAGTTTGGAGGCAGGTGCTAAATGCCAGATGTGTAATTGTATGAGACAGATGGCTGAATGATACGTCTCTTTTATCCCTGCTCCGAACATTACAGTCACCTTTATCACGAATTTATATTAAACAGGACTTATCAGCCACGCCGTGGACAACAGTGAAAGCCGGATGGAGAGGAAACACTGCACTGGTGCTGCTAAATATGTTCTTCTGTGCAACCTGCAATTTTCAAATTCCCCCCAGAGCTGGTTCACCACACTGTGTCACACGATGAGGACACCAGAGCCCTGCTGGCCTCTTATGAGGACTCCATTAAGGAGGTGGGGGGATAAGATGTTCATGATGATGGGATTAAAAGATCAAACCAAATGGACTGCACTTATCAGAACATGCACTTGTTTGTGTAATTTGTATCATTGGCTTATGACTGTTATGCAAAAGGCCACCCCTTTGGTCATCACAGTCTAATGGTCACTTTACGGGAGAAGGCAAAAAGTCTTCAATTTGGACCGAATTTAATGTGAAATAAGAATGTCAGGCAATGTCGGTTGCCATTTTTAGGATCAGTGTTTTTATGTAGCATATAGGCGTACAGTTTGGTCACTATAACGGTCAATATACAGGGGTTGGACAATGAAACTGAAACATCTGGTTTTAGACCACAATAATTGATTAGTATGGTGTACTAGGGCCTCCTTTTGTGGCCAATACAGCGTCAATTCGTCTTGAGAAGGACATTTTTGGACACAATCCGGGTTAGCACCCCAACGTCCCTTTCAGACAGCTTCCTCTTGCATCCACAGTTAATCCTGTTGGATGTGGTTGGTCCTTCTTGGTGGTGCTGACGTTACCCTGGATACCGTGGCTCTTGATACATCACAAAGACTTGCTGTCTTGGTCACAGCTGCGCCAGCAAGACGTGCACCAACAATTTGTCCTCTTTTGAACTCTGGTTTGTCCCCCATAATGTTGTGTTCATTGCAATATTTTGAGATAAACTGTGCTCTTACCTGCTAATTGAACCTTCACACTCTGCTCTTACTGGTGCAATTAATGAAGATTGGACACCAGGCTGCTCCAATTTAGCCATGAAACCTCCCACAATAAAATTTCTGTTTCAGTTTCATTGTCCAACCCCTGTATATGTTTACAGTTAGGCTACTATATAGGCATACAGTTTGGTCACTATAAAGGTCACTATATAGGCAGACAGCAGACACTATGAAGGCTATAATATAGGCAAACGGTCTGGTCACTATAATGGTCTACAGGTAGGTTATTATTTATGTGCACTGTTAAGTTATTATACGGATCAATTTGTCACTATATAGTTATCTTGTAGGTGTTTCCAGGTTTGAGAGACAGTTTTATTCTATATTTGGCTTTAAATGATAAATATCACATTGGAGGTGATTTGTGTTTAGTTTCAGTTCTAAAAAAGATTCCTCGGTTTCCATTTTCCACACTAAACTGTGAAGTGCAGGTGGACAAACGGACGGACAGGGACAGTCGCTGGCTGATCCACTTAATGCGCTGCTTGCCAGGCTGACCCTCACTTTGGGTTAATTGTGTTTGCTTATCCGTCTGTGCTTCATTCAAAGGAACTGCAGGGAGTCTGCAAACAGCCAACTGCAACTTCACCCAAAGTTGGAGCTTAATAGGAAAAGTGTTTCTTATTCTTTAAACTTTGTTTTTCTCAAACCCAAACTGTTATTTTAGACTGCCTGGTGTTTCGACTGCGGTTATTTTGATGCTGTGTTTACAGTATTCCCTCCGTTTCCTCTCTTTCTGGGTCAGGACTTTTTTTTAGGGGGGGATTTCAGTTTGATAATCCCCCAAATAACTCGAGCTGAGTTGCTGAAGAAGTGGAAGCAAACTCTCCCTCTTTTGTTACACCGTAATTATAGAATATAAATAACAGGTTGTTGCTCATGAAAGGAAAATTAAAGGGAAATGAACAAGCTTAGGAGGGAAATAAGGGTAATATGTCCTTTTATGGTAAAATATTACTTTTAGGATTAAATACGACACAGATTTGGTTCCTTTGATGTTGAAGAGAAGTTGCACCTTTATTAAAATATCACAATTGAATGGTTCAAGATTGGCTGAGTAGGAAACCTCATTCTAGAGGGTCAGAATTGTTCACAGTGGTGGTGAATTGATCCAGATATCTAACTGTGTTCGATTCCTATGGAACAATCGACAAATCATGTTGTGATGCAGTGAAGCAACATTCTAACTGACTGTCTCCAACAAATTCTTTGAACCAATTGCAGACACGGGGTCCGAAGTTCATCCACCTTCTGCTTTCTGAGCATTTTGTTCTCATGCTGAACAGCAGGAGTGAGTGGAGTGTGCTGCAGTCCAGTTTGACCTCACATCTGTGCAATGAACATACGAGCACACGTTACTAAAGAGTGAGCGCACATGCCTGGAGGGTCGGGCAGGTCAAGCTAGAGTGAGATGCTCAACACCACCTCAGTTTTTTTCAGTTGATTTATGGACTCAAACCAGTGACCATCTACTCACACGGCCACTTCTCTTACCTAAAATGGTCAGATATCACTCGGCTCCAATTGGACAGAAGACATTTTGGAGAATTCCTATTGGTTTATCATTAAATATTCAATATAAACAGCCGGGTTATGCCAAATTATCATCAAAAATGGTGGTTTACGTGTGTGACAGTGATTATATAATGGGTGATGACACCTCTTGTGCTCTTAAGGCACTGGTATATAAAATGGCATAGCAGTGGAGGGCAGTGAGCACACGTGCCCGGAGCAGTGGACAGCCATATCCATCAACCTTCCAGTTACAAGGCCCAAACATGGCATCCAACAATCTCAGCCCTCACAAGCGTCACTGAAAATACACACAGGCCTTTGATCATCTGCTGTCTTCATGCTCATGAAATCACAGAATTATCAGAGCTCAAGTTTTTCTATAAAGACCTAATTTCCCTCAGGACCACATCCACCGCTCTCAGCCCCGTTATGTCCTGCTTGACCACTTCTGCAATTAGTCTGTTAATGATCCGCTGGGGTGTGGAGACAGAACTGGAAATGACCTTTTTAATATCAACACAGCTAATGGTCAGGACATTCTGGAGCATTATCGCTCTATTATCTGTCACACATCGACCAATCATGTCCTCTCACTCAGTCATGAGACCCTCTGTCTGGTCAATTATGAGGATGCCACAGGACCACCGCAGAGCAGCTATTATGTGGTGGTGGGTCATTCTCAGCACTACATTGACACCGACATGGTGGTGGTGTGGCTGGAAGGAGTAGATCAGACACGGCCGAGCTGCTGGAGTGTTTAAACCCTCTAGTGTCACTGCTACACTGAGGACCATCCACCGACCAGAAATCTCCAGCCCACAGCGTCCTGTGGGCAGCGTCCTGTGAGCACTGATGAAGGACTAGAGGACGACCAACACAAACTGTGCAGAAACAGATGAGCTTCTGTCTCTGACTTTACATCTACAAGGTGGAGACACTCGGTAGGAGTGTCTCATAGAGTGGACAGTGAGTGGACACAGTGTTTAAACACTCCAGCAGCACTGCTGTGTCTGATCCACTCGTACCAGCAACACACACTAACACACCACCACCATGTCAGTGTGACGGCAGTGCTGAGAATGACCCACCACCCACATAATGTCTGCTCTGTGGTGGTCCTGTGGGGTCCTAATCATTGAAGATCAGGGTGGACGGAGGAGAATAAAGTCTGCAGAAATACAGATGAACTACAGTCTGGAATTATAGAACCACAAAGAGCTCCTGTGTGGAAAGAGGAGATGATAAAATGTAGAAACAAGCAGGTGGTCATGAACAATGACATCAAAAACAATAGAAACGATAAAGTAAATCCAGTCGCAACACATTTCTGTGTAACTAACTTTTAAATCCTACAGTTTAAAAGCTTCTAAAATGTCCGTTGAATTGCTGATGTAGGATTTCAGGGCAGTAAACTAAAGCTTTTCTATTTCGTTGTCAGATTAATGCATCACAGGAAGCTGACTTGACAAATTATGAACAAAATTTCTATTATTGGAAACCATTCAGTGCATCCAAATGCGTTCAATCCACCCACATTTATAACACTGTGTAATCCGACGGCTCTGATTATCCATTTAAACAGTCTGATAGACTCGGAGAGCTCATCACTGCTGCTCCAAATCGGCTCTGAACTGTCAGGAGGCTGGAATGTTCCGAAGCGACAGCACCGTGATTGGAAATTTCACTTGACTGGGATATTAATTGGGTATATTTTGGGTTGTCAGTGTGACCAGTTGGGCTAATGGGGAGTCGTCACGTAAAACATGTTCATTAGAGCAGATTTCCACATTATCAGTGAATCCCACGGAACGTCACGCGTTGTTTAATTGAGCAGCAGTTCAATAATACATCACTCCGTTTCTTCACATGCGTCGATTTACACTCTGGATGCTTTTTCCCACGAGTCGCATCAAACGGACTGAATACTCGTAGGCTAAACATGTTGAGTGAAGACTGCGTGTTCCTCGCCACATGTTTTATACATGAGGCCTCTGTAATTCATGACCGCGAAAGCAACAGCCAATAAGTGATATTTAAAAGCCCCTATTTCTGCCTTTTAATCTTCCATTCTTCCATGTCTCTCTCCATTAGGAACGTGGTCTCTCAGCCTTTACTTTGAACCGTGTTTATTAAACTGATCTGAACACAACGCTGCTGTAATAAAACAAATGTTTAATAAGTATTTCTGTAGCGATGAGAGTAGCATGTTAAATGTGTGCGCATGCTCATTCTCTTCCCTCGTTGTTCTGCTATTTAGTCAGATGGTAGGTAACGTATATGTAACGTATATGTAATGTATATAATATTATATATATATATATATATATATAAATACACACACCTTCTCATAATTCCCATTCAATTGTCCAGGAGGAAAAAGAATTTGTGAGGACGCACACATGTGAAGTCATCCATCGCCTTTTCAAGCTGCCACAAATTTGCATCGTCGCTGGGCCGCCAGCACGCCCAGAGGGAAGCGCCCGGTGCCCAGCTCCAACAACACCTAACAGACATCCCATTTAGGGTGATGTGATGGAGAGAGAGCCATCTACACACCCAGATCGTGCTCTCTCAGATTTTAGCTGCCGATGGCCAATTCAACATGACCTGGGATTCGAACCTGCGATCCTCAGATCGTCACGGCAGCACATTAGAGCGCTGAGCGGCTCAGAGCCCCCAAACTGATTTTAATCTTCAATAAAGCTATAGCTTTACTCATTTTATTACATATTCCTCAATATTGGTCAATTATTTCAACTTTTTCCCAGTATTTTATCGTGAATGTGTTTTTTCAGAGCACAGGAAAATCTAAAATGATGTGGACACATAGAGAAAAAGCCTTTTACACAATATTAAAATCTGCATTCAATTTTAATGGGATTTTTTTTTACACATACATTAATCCTCAAATGTGAGCTTTTACAATATCACAATGAATATTTTCCCAGCACGTTAGCCTTGGCATAACACTGATACACATTCTTTTTTTTGTGCTTCAGGTAGATGGGACCAGTTGAGAAATGCAAATTTTATTGTGCTTTTTAATGAGAAACTCTGCAGCGGCCCTGTTTACTTGTGTTTGTTTACAGCCCAGCCTTGCCTGGACCAATATATCGGCTGCGATGGTGTTTCAGTGCAACAGGCTGAAGCAGCCTGGAGCAGCCAATGCAGCATCCACCTGGGTTTATTACCAAGATTGCCTTCAAGCTTGCTATGATAATGACATATTCTTTGGCCACGCCCTCTTTTCTTTAAACTCTGCTTTTACGCTTTTCATTTTCCCTGGATGCTGCAGCAACATCCTCCTGACTGAACTCTATGGATGTACATATAATTGATTCTTTATGATGTGAATGATACTCAGCAGTCCTGATATTATATGCAGTCTTCGGAGTTCTGTGGAACGTTTTCATTTGCCACTTCTTCAAATATTCAATAATGTAATTTGCGATGTGCAGCTAAAATCAATCAGAATGTAATCAAGTTCTTTATGCTGACGTTTACAAGTCTCGGGCGCTGCTGGCGTCTGTGTCTGGAACATGGAGCAGACTTTATTTTATCAAACTTCTCAAAGCCTTTCATCTGTTCGACAGTCAACGTTCAGGCAGCCGAAGCTCATCTCATCCTGGATCAGCATTCTCACTCAAATATGATGCATAAATAGTGTCTCGGTGGGCTGTTTGTGAAGGGATTTGGAGTGCGGACTCTGAAATGTCAGTGTGATTGCTGTGAAAGTTCTCAGATGTTCTCAGGGATATGAGAGGATCACTGAAAAGCTTGTTTAATTAAGTGGAGGTGGGTGATTTTTTTTACCATTATAAGGATCAACTTGTTATTGTGATTACAAGCTTTGTTAAGTATGTCAGGGGTCTCATTTAATGGCATAACTGGGGGTCTAGGGGTGGTGGGGAATTGCACTGGAGCTCATGGTATGAAGGGATGGAGGTGCCCTTACATCTATTTTGTTTGGCTCAATAAAGCAATACTTGCACTCAGTTAACAACACTTTATAGTTATGCTCAATATCTGATTATCGCCTTCTTATTCATGATGCAGTTCATCCATGGTGACCGTTTTCCGACAGATCCTTCACAATTTGCAATTTCACATTGTCATAATTATTAGTATTTCTGCCATGCAAATAATACATAAAAATATATATTTTATCAAAAATCTGCATCTCACGGCAGATATTCTCTGGAGCCTGTGATGAATAATTGTCTTTTGATGTACTGAGTAGGAGCAGTGAAGATGCTCCCACTCAGTAAACTCAAGCACGGCATAGATCAGAAGATAATTCCCTGTTGGAAATTGATCATTCCAAGTGCTTTTGGGCTTAAAATGAGCAAGACTTTTGATGAGTTATTTATAATAATTCATAATTATATTATCAAGCATATTTTAATAAGTTCTTCAAAATACTTGACAGTGGACCACAGTAAAATAGAAACAACCTGAATGTCCTTTATTATTTTTGTTATTTATGTATGTATATGTTATTTATGTTTCCCTGCTCAGGACTTTTATTCTGAAATTTGAACACTGTGTGAGCAAAGTAAGAGAGCAAACAGCCCCTCCCTTCTCGGTTTCATTTATTAATTGATATATGAGTAAGAAACATCAGCCCCGCCCCCTCTCTCTGATCAGTCAGAGTCTGTATGCAGGTTGATCATCAGCCCCGCCCCCTCTCTCTGATCAGTCAGAGTCTGTATGCAGGTTGAGCATCAGCCCCGCCCCCTCTCTCTGATCAGTCAGAGTCTGTGTGCAGGTTGATCATGTTCACGTGGACAGAGCAGTAAACATGCACTGGAAGCTCCTTTGGCTTTTAAACTGGAAACGAGTGAATTTCATCAGTTTTCCAAGCTGAATTACTCTCTGATAATTCATCATACAATGATTGGACTGCCAGGGTTAGATAGGGTAGAGTCTGTTTGAGTAGTTTGGATATTATGTCTGTAGGTAGATCTTGAGATATAAGGCCTAGAAAATGGTACGTAATGGCCTGCTAAGTGCGGATCTCGGGTTGTAAGAGTTAAATTTAATATGCAGATTTTATAGTTTTAAATTAATGCAATTAATTAGAAAATTAATTAATAAAATTAATAAATATTTTAAGCAAATAAAATGTTTAATAAAACATTTAATCATATTTTATTTATTTTTATTTTTTTTTCTTTGATGGATTAAATGGTTAAAGAAGGATAGAGTGATCGAGAAAAGGGAAAGAGTGTATGAAGACACACAGTAGAAGGACAGAGAGAGACAGGAGAGAGTGGTTAACTCCCCTGGGGGACTGTAGTAAGTGGCTTTCTCTCGCGTCCTGTGGGCGGTTGACCTGGCTTCAGTTTCCACGGGATACGGTCCTCCAGGGAGTGCTGCTTTATCGACTGCGGCTGTCAGCAGCTCGTAATTAGCTTCTCTTCTCCCAAAGAGACGAGGCGCACCTCGACCGCTCTGATTCAGGAGAATAAAACTCTCCGCACTGCGGCTTCCACAAGGCCACTCTCCGGCCGACTAACAGTCTGCTAATAATCTTCATATTTCTGACCAAGAATTACAGGAATTTCACAACTAGACTAAATGAATGCAAATGTGATTACAGTACACAATATGTAGAAGAATATCATCTAGGTAGCAAGCTATGAGCCAAGTCCGATATCATTACCCAGAGGAGCAACTTCCAGAGTAGGGAATGATGTGGACCTAGTCTGATACCATTACCCAGAGGAGCAACTTCCAGAGTAGGGAATGATGCGGACCTAGTCCGATATCATTGAACCTGTTAGACTGTGTGGTTTGTATTCTTTGTTTGTCTGGTAGGGAAACCCAGTGTGGTTACCTTGGCAATGCACCCGAATTGAGGGGGAAAGACGTTCTGAAGGGTGGTCTACTTTAGAGTAGCATCTCTAAACTAAAGGAGCACAAATCAGATACCAACCATGTCTGATCGATTGAATCTGGAGTCCGAGATCAATCATGTTCATTTGAGTTTTCCTCAAACCACTACTTAACAGTTCCTGTGAAACCTGTGCAGGGAAGTTCAGAGGAAAGGTTCCTGTGGTGAAATGGACTTATTTAAAACATACATTAAGGAATTTTAAAATCCTTGAAGGTGATGAAGGCATTTTAGGCCTAGGTTTGATTGCGTTTTTGAAGTGTAAGACTCAGCCTTGCTTGTGAAATCAATGAGCTTCATCATGAAGGATCTACTTCTTCATCGCTCCGTAAATGAGCTTTAATGCCTTGATATTAAGCACTAAAGACTGTAATTAGCGGCTTTTTTGGGGAATCTTGCACCTTGCTCTGTCTCTGAGGAGGTCTAGTCGCACCGACTCACACTCTTTTATGTTTTCATGGGCTACGCATCAGCATTTGCACATTAGTGTGGAGCTTAACTGACGACCTTATTAGTTGTTGCTAAATGCACCTCAGGGCTGGTGTCAGGCACTTTCCTCTGAAGGAAAAAATAACTGCAGGGAGCTTAATTAGGTGAATGAATCATAAGGAGAGTCTGCAATGAAGGGATTCTGTGCCCAAGCTGGTCTGAAAGCTTCCTTGGCGGTCATGATGAAGGTGGGATTTGTCACCCGCCGTTTAATTAACTCCTAAAATAAAGCTAAAGTAAATTCATCAGTGAGCTTCTTTTAACACCGTTAAACCGGTGACATGCTGTATCATCTGTGATCAAAGCATGGGGGTGAGAAATAAATGAAGGCAGTGTTATAGAGCGCCCCCTACACTTTCTGTAGTGTATTACAGTCTGTCAGAGTCACTGTTTGTATCATATGAACATTATAGAGCATTATAGAGCGCCCCCTTTGCTTCCTGTAGTGAATTACAGTCGGTCAGACTGACTGTTGGGATCATATGAGCATTAAAGAGAATTATAGAGCGCCCTCTATGTTTCCTGTCATGTATGAACTTGTCAGAATGAAAGTGTGGATCAAATGAACGTCATAGAGCGCCCCCTATGCTTCCTGTTGTGTGGATATATGAACATTATAGTGTATTATTGTTCACCCGGCAGGAAATGCATATGTCTTAAATCTGGTTATGTGGGATGTGCCGCACTCAAACCGACACAGGTACTATTACAGATATTATTTTGTGCCAAATGATCGGGAATAAAGGCATTTCATGCTTGGGTCGACAGAAAGAACGTTAGAAGCAGATGCCTGTATGGAAAAATCGAGCTATGGCAGCCATTTCAGCCGTTTTGTCACCCAACAGCAGTTTGGTAGACTGGTGGAGAGCATTTCTATACATGAGAAAATTGGGGTTATTCACCAAATGGAGATTTGACATAATAATATTAATATTCAGTGTTTATTTGCAGAAATATTCTGAAAAAGTACTGAAAGAATATTTATAAATTCCAAATATTGCAAAGCAATCCAGTTAACATTCATATGGTGGAGGTGAGCCATGAGCCGGCCCCTCGTTTCACACCTGGGGCTGATGAGGACAACGAGGGGTGGAACTGTTTATTTTTGTTTACTTATTGGTGCTGGTGTTTTTGTTTATGAGCTAATAAAGCCTTTTGAGTTGCTCTCACTCCAGTGTGTGTCTTTGCACTTCTCTGTATTGGGTTGTCGTGGCAATGCCACCTTTCCCCAGCACCAGTGGGTGACTTTAGGCCATTTTTGGTGCAGAAATTGAAGCAGTTCAGCTTTGTATGATGGAAGATGTTTTGTAGATGTTTTCAGAGAAAAGTTGTTAATAACTGGTTGCCCGTATGTACTGCTAAATGTATTTTGACAGAAGGTGACAAAAATACAGGACAAAAATAATGTCATGCTTGGAAAACAAAGAAAGGATGCTTGTAAAGTCGTTAAATTCCCTGCAAATTCACAGCCATCTTAAATGTGGAAAACATGTTATTATATACAGCCCTATTATGTGCATATAGATTGTAAACATACCTATTTTTACTGTCCAAAGAGAGTAAAGTACAGAACGAGACCTTTAAGGCATGTAATCTGCCAGAAAAAGCATCCCCCTCTTCAGGGTGGATGAGGTTATTACATCCATAAAACACACGCAGCTAAATACCTGGTCATATATATATATATATATATATATATATATATATATATATATATATGCATTTCATGCTTGGCTTCTGTACAAACCTTTTCAACATTATGCTTAAATTATATATATTCATATTTTTTTCCATTACTTTTTGATGTAGGACAGCATGCCGAGGCTGTATATGTGTCAAACAGATCCAGATCCTGCTCGGGTTGTTGTCTGTTGAGGTGTGTTCTCCGTGCGTACTAGGCCGCCTCTCAAAAGTGCACGTTAGGCGAATTGGACATGTCACATTGCCCACCTGTGTGTGACTGTGTGTGTCTGTGGTGCCCTATATCCATAAGGAAAGCAGACACCATCATGCTACCACCACCATGTTTATCTGTTTGTATAATGTTTAGAAAAATGCATAGGGAGGTGAATTGGACATGCTGAATTGCCCTGCTAGGTGTGACTCTGTGTGTGCAACAGATGGGCCAGAGTGTGAAACTGCATTTAATTGTGTGTGTGTGTGTGTGTGTGTGTGTGTGTGTGTGTGTGTGTGTGTGTGTGTGTGTGTGTGTGTAGAGGTGTAGAGTGTGTGTGTATATGTGTGTGTGTGTGTGTGTGTGTGTGTGTGTGTAGAGGTGTAGAGTGTGTGTGTATGTGTGTGTGTGTGTGTGTGTGTGTGTGTGTGTGTGTGTGTGTGTGTGTGTGTAGAGTTGTAGAGTGTGTGTGTATGTGTGTGTGTGTGTGTGTGTGTGTGTGTAGAGGTGTAGAGTGTGTGTGTTTGTGTGTGTAGAGTGTGTGTGTATGTGTGTGTGTGTGTGTGTGTGTGTGTGTGTGTGTGTGTGTGTGTGTGTGTGTAGAGGTGTAGAGTGTGTGTGTGTGTGTGTGTGTGTGTGTGTGTGTGTGTGTGTGTGTGTGTGTGTGTGTGTTTGTGTGTGTGTGTTTACAGCACTGGTCTGAACAGCAACAATAGTGGCATCTGTATGAGTTGAATGACATCGGTAAGAGTCCCACGCTGCCGTCTTCTGTTGTCTTTCCGCCAATCGTGATGTTTTACCTCACAATCAACGTCCCATGAACGTTTTTTTTGTTTTTCTTTTTTTCATAAAGCTGTTTGACTGCCGATAACACTGTCAGAACGTAACAGCACACCCTGGGACTGCTTGATTATTCAGTGTAATTTTCCCTAATCATCTTTGCCTACCTTTGGCTTTTCTCGTTTGCATTTCAATGAGTGGAGGGAGTGGGTGGAAAAAGAGTTAATTGTGGAGAGACTAATTAATTTGTCACATAATTAGCTGAGGACTGCTGGCAACTTGAGAGAGCTAACTGAGATGATTGGAGATGGTTGTGGTCTGACAGTTACTGAACACCAGAAGGAAACAGGAGTCTTGGTTTTCAGTGGAAGTCGATGTAAAAAATTCCAAAATACTGAATAGGGTGTAACATTCCAACCCTGCTCCTGAAAAGCCACGTTCCTGCAGGTTTCTGCTACAACCTAAATGTTACACCCTATTCAGCCTATCAGGAGGCTCTGAATCAAGATTCGGGTTGAATCTTCAGGAATATCATTAATCGTTAATCAAACAGTGTCATCAATTAAAGAAAAAGGGCTGAAATGTTTAACTTTAAATATAATGATATTAAAATTCCAGCATAACTCATTGAATTTTATTACATTAATTTTATTTGCTCAAAAAATATTTTAAAAAGGTGAACATATGTAAAAATGATTGCATCACAAATGACAGATTTAAAAAAATTGAGTTAGTAATTTACTGAAAAGCAAAATTAAATATTCTAATAATTTGAGATTCTGGATTCCTAATTTTTGAGTTTACAAGCCAAACTTTTCTCTCTGTATTCAATTTTTTGCCATGCACTGGTAGTATGACTTACAAAGTAAATTTGTATTTATTTATATTTATTTTTATCACTTCTTTATTGTGAAATCCTATTTGGATCGCAGTTGGGGTAGCAAGACTGACAGTGGTGCTTTTAAATGTTCTATATTTTTGTGTAAAAGTAGAAAATGAGACAAAAATATTACCCATATTTATTTATTTATTGAGGAAAATAATTCAGTATTACATACGTTTAGGATTAGCAGATCAGTCAGACAGTCAGAGACTATCAGGTGTGAGTGGGGGTCCTGTTTTAGTTAAAGAACAGGGGTCTGTCAAAGTCTGAGCTTCACCACACATGATTCTGGAAGTGTATCACGGCATGAACAAAGGAGAACAAAGGAGCTCAGAAGGTTACAAAACCAGGAATTTCACGACCATTATTACCCTCCCCAGGAGTGTTCGACGAGCAAAGATCACACCAAGAGCAAGGGGTCCAGAAGAATGTCACAAAAGGTCACAAAAGAACCCAAGGTAACTTCAAAGTTTCTCACATTATCTCATGTTAAAGTTGACAAGTGTACCTTCAGGAGAGCACCGAAGAACAATGGTATGCATGGCAGGGTCACAAGTAGAAAGCTGCTGCTCGCCAAGAAGAACATTGCTGCTGGTCTGCAGTTTGATTAAGGTCACATGAACAAGGCTACTGGAACAATGTTTTGTGGACAGATGGTAGCAGTAAATCATCTTGCTTTAAACGAGAAGCATTATGTGTGGAGAAAGGAGAACACCCTAAAAACTACCCCATCTGTGAAACGTGGTAGTGGTAGTATCATGGTTTGGGGCTGGTTTGATGCATCCTGGCCAGGATGGTTTGCCATCACTGATGGAACAATGAATTCTAAACGATACCAGCAGGACATCTGTCCGAGAGCTGGATCTCAAGAGAACATGGGTCATGCAGAAAGACAACAACCCTAAGTAACAAATGATTAAAGAAGAATACAGTTAATGTCTTTAATCCGATAGAAGTGTTGTGGAAGGACTTGAAGCAAGCAGTTTATGGAAACCCATCAACATAGCAACGTTTATGTATGGAGGAATGGGCGATGAGCAGGACTCGTTATTGCTGGACAGGTTAATTTCCAGTTACTGAAAGATATGTAATGGTGGATAATTCTCCAGAAGTCACTGTGTTGCTGAGTGTAATATTTCTGTCTCACTGGTTTGACCTGGTTCTCCTTGTCCACCTAAAAAATGAGGTATTTTATGACTTGTGTGAACATCTGATGAAGTTTTAGGTCACAATTATTTTCTTTCAGGCACCACTGAATGTTAATAACCCCCCAACACAGAAATTCAAACAGCAGAAATGGTTAATAGATCTGTCATCATTGTCTTTGTTGGCGCCACAGAGGGTATCAGCTATGGTGTACTTAACCTGATTAAAGGTTATTGCTCGAGGTCTCTGCTGTGCGCAGTATCATTATGTCCAAGTTAAAATTGAATCTGCTCAGATGATCTCGATTTAACAAAGGAATTCCTCTAAGGATTCTGTAAAATTACATGTTGATTATTCGTCATCTGTCAGGCTGTGATTAAATGAGCCAAAAAGCAGTACCTGCAGCCTGAGAACCACTGGATGAAGCAAACTACGGTGTATTTTATAGTTGTTATTCTTAAGGCTGTGCGAGTAGTATGTCGGTATGAACGGTGAAGATAATCCTCCTGTTTTAAAGTCTGTAAACTGAGCAGTGCCCTCTACCGAACAGAACCCACAGCACCCATCCTTTAAGAACGCGAGTCTCTGCTTAGACGTGCAGCAGTGTTCCCCTGAGCATTGCAGAAGGCTGTGAGACCGGCGCGCTGGTGGGAGGATGTTAGGGAGGAATGTTTGGCAAAGCGATTTTTATTTAATATTTTATATAAAGACATTCTGAAAACAACACACTGCAAGATTGTCAGACACCCACGCAAACAGCAACCTGCTCCTCTGAACCCGTCAGTTCACTTTTCACTAATAAAACAAACTGCTGCCCTGAATCAGTCGCAATCACAAATTCATCAATTCATCTGCTTTACATTTATCTGTCTCTCTGTCTGTCTGTCTGTCTGCCTCTCTGTCTGTCTGTATATCTGCCTGTATATCTGTATATCTGCCTGTCAGTCTGTCTGTATATCTGCCTGTCAGTCTGTATGTCTGTCTGTATATCTGTCTGTATACCTGTCTGTTCATCTGTTTATCTATCTATCTATCTATCTATCTATCTATCTATCTATCTATCTATCTATCTATCTATCTATCTATCTATCTATCTATCTATCTGTCTGTCTGTCTGTCTGTATGTCTGTATATCTGCCTGTCAGTCTGTAAATCTGTCTTTCTGTCTATCTATCTGTCTGTCAGTCTGTCTGTCTATCTGCCTGTCAGTCCATATATCTGTGTCTCTCTTTCTGTCTATCAGTCTGTATATCTGTCTGTCTGTCTTTCTGTCTATCTGTCTGTCTCTCTGTCTATCTATCTATCTATCTATCTATCTATCTATCTATCTATCTATCTATCTATCTATCTATCTATCTATCTATCTATCTATCTATCTATCAATCAGTCTGTCTGTCTGTCTGTCTGTCTGTATATGTGTCTGTCTGCCTGTCTGTTTGTCTGTTACTGAGCTGTACACTGTACACTGCACAAATGCTTTGATGGTCTTCAGATTTCATAACTCCATGCTCACAGTAAAGCAGCAAAAACAAGTCCAAATCAATTTGAACCTCCACCATGTTTAACATTGTGGCCTGTTTTCTTTTTTTTTTTCAAGGCCCCATTTTATTTTCCGTTAAAGGTACCAGGTAGAAGGGGTGTCTGGATGCTTTTATTCGTGGAATGTCTGAAATGTGCAGTTGCTGAGCCTCTGACTTACGAAGAAGGAAATGTGAGAGAAGAAGAGTCAGTAAAACAGCAGCAAAAAGAGCCCAGAACCTCACTGATGAAAACGGCTGAGAGGTAACGAGGCATGGCTGCAGAAATGCACGCAAGGCCTTCTGCATCAGAGCAGTGTCCAGCATCAGTCACGGTGTCTGCTCCCATCAGCGCTCACCTGATAAGGAGAGCACACTGATGCTGGGGTGGAAGGTATTTAACATGCTCCAGAGCAATGAGATGTCCATGTCCTGATCCAGCATCATAATCCAGATGTGTCCTGTGTAAACCTTTGAGACGATCCAGTGGGATTTTAAAAGCACGAGACATTTAAGGAATGCTTCCCATCTTAGAGTCTGTAAAGTCTCATAACTACATACATCAGTTTATAATAAACTCTTAACTGTATGGTAGTTACTGACTAACTCATAGTGGGTAATGAATAATTCATAGTGGTTTCTAACTAACTCATAGTAGGTTCTGAATAATTCATAGTGGTTTCTAACTCATAGTAGGTTCTGAATAATTCATAGTGGTTTCTAACTAACTCATAGTAGGTTCTGAATAATTCATAGTGGTTTCTAACTAACTCATAGTAGGTTCTGAATAATTCATAGTGGTTTCTAACTCATAGTAGGTTCTGAATAATTCATAGTGGTTTCTAACTAACTCATAGTAGGTTCTGAATAATTCATAGTGGTTTCTAACTAACTCATAGTAGGTTCTGAATAATTCATAGTGGTTTCTAACTCATAGTAGGTTCTGAATAATTCATAGTGGTTTCTAACTAACTCATAGTAGGTTCTGAATAATTCATAGTGGTTTCTAACTAACTCATAGTAGGTTCTGAATAATTCATAGTGGTTTCTAACTCATAGTAGGTTCTGAATAATTCATAGTGGTTTCTAACTAACTCATAGTAGGTTCTGAATAATTCATAGTGGTTTCTAACTAACTCATAGTAGGTTCTGAATAATTCATAGTGGTTTCTAACTAATTCATAGTAGGTTCTGAATAATTCATAGTGGTTTCTAACTAAGTCATAGTAGGTTCTGAACAATTCATAGTGGTTGCTGACTTCCTCAGGGTAGATACTGTCTAATCGATAGTTGTTACTGATTAACTCGTTGTAGGTACTGAATAATTCATAATGGTTAATGTCTAACTTTATGGATACTGATGAACTCATAACAGGTACTAAATAATTCATAGTGGTTCCAGTCAAACTCGGTGCTAACCAATTAACTCATAATAGGCAATGAATAATTCATAGTGATGACTGACTAATTCATGGTAATTACTAAATAATTCATAGTGGTTGTGTGATAATATATGTATTAATCATTCATTCATGATGGATAATGGTGAATACAGTTGTCACATTGTTAGAGATTGTGTTCCTCTGGTGTTCCTGTAGCACCGCACACCACAGTCTGAAAACCATCCCGTGGTTCTGTCACAGCAGTGAGAAGTGGGAACACAATAGAAGAAAAACCTCTCCTCTTTCTGTCTTACACGGCTGTCTCACTTTCTTTTTTACTTCCCAGAAAGGACCTGTTCCATAAACCTGTAATACAAGAATGGGAGGGGGCAGGCGCAAGAAAACGGAACACGGTGATCAGGTAGCTCCAAAGTTCACCTGTACACACACACACACACACACATACACTCACTTACACACAGCTGCAGGGGAGCACGTCTTTACCCTGGGTTCATGAGAGATGGAACAGATGATGAAGATGGTGCACGGCTTGGGGCTTCCTCCAACCCCACTGGTTGACAGATGACCAGCCATGGATTACTGGGCTGAGCTCCTTCTGTGGAGGATCATAATCTAGAAAACTGTATCTGAATATGTGGCCTCTAAGAGTGGTTGTCCTGCTCCTCAGCTGCTCTGGTGAGTGTGTTTGTGTGTGTTGTGGAGATGGAATTTCTCGGGGTGAAAGGTTCATTGGAAATATGGAATGTTGACTCTGGCTTTACTGGAGGGCGAGTGTCTTAAAGAGGGTCTTATTCATACCTCTTCAGGCTGCAGCAAACAGAGAAATGAATATTGGTTTCTCAACATCTTAATGGGAAAGCACTTGGAATCCCAGTCTGGTTTATACTCACTGGAGTGTGGTGGTCTTCATACTAAACTCAAGTTCATAATCTCCATTTCTACATCGGTTCTTTAACTTGTGTGAGAGATACAGAGATACGGTGCATCCTGAAAATGTTCACGCTTCACTTTTTGCACCTTTTAGCAGCTTTACTCAATACTTTGTTGAAGCTCACTTGACAGCAAATACACCCTCAAGTCTTTTTGAGTCTGATGCTGCAAGCCTGGCACGTGTTGTTAGGAAGTTTCTCCCATTCTTCTTTGCAGAACCTCTCAAGCTCCATCAGATTGAATGGGGAGCATTGGTGCACTGCCATTTGTAGACATCTCCAGAGATGTTCAATCAGGTTCAAGTCAACACAGAGTTGTCCCGAAGCCGTTTCTTTGTTATCTTGGCTGTGTGCTTAGGGTCATTGTCATGTTGGAAACCTTCATCCCAGTTTGGTGTCCAGTTTGGCTGTGCAGTCAACCCTATGAAGAGTCCTGGTGGTTCCAAACTTCTTCCCTTGATGGACGGAGGAGGCCACAGAAACGTTCCCTTCCCTAGATCTGTGTCTCAATACAGTCTTGTCTCTGAGGTCTACAAACAATTCCTTAGACTGCACGGCTTGGTTTGTGCTCTGACATGCACTGTCTACTGCGGGACATTACAAAGTTACACACTATGTATGCATGTACAAATGTTTGTGGACACCGCTTGAATGAATGCACAAACATGATCTATTGACCCCACACGTAATGTCATGGGCTATAGGAGGTGTGAAGCCCCCCCCCCTAGTATTGAGCTGTGGTGCAGCGGAACTGTGTTCTAATTTGGGGATGGGGTGGGGTGGTGATCATCCAGCATCCTGAACTCAGTAACAGTAGAGACAGTTACTCCAGCAAAAGCAGGATCAGCTCTTTTAACAACCATGATATTAGAAGAAACAGTGAATGAGCAGGTGTCCCCATACTTTTGTCCATATAGTGTGTAGTGTACAGTGCAGAATTATGGCAGTACTTAACCCCTTTTAGAAGTGCCCTGCCCCCTCAGGACATCTCACCTTTGGAGAAGATCTACAGGAATAAAGGGACACTGCAGATGAAGTTCGGGACGTTCTTGGATTTGAAAGCATCTGCCTTTGTCTGTGCCTTTAAAGGAGACAGACAATGCTGTGTGTGTGTGTGTGTGTGTGTGTGTGTGTGTGTGTGTGTGTGTGTGTGTGTGTGTGTGTGTGTGTGTGTGTGTGTGTTTTTGCGTCTATCACAACACATTGTGCTGTCCACACTGTACAAAGCTTAGAAAAGAATGTTCCTTAGACTAGACACTGAAAATGTTCCACTGTAGTAAAGAACCCTAATAAAGGCTCAGATTTCTTGACGAATAGACCAATAAAAATGCTCCAAAATTAATTCAGTTTTCTGTCATGCAGTATATTTCGATATGAATTTTACAAATAAGCTTAATGACATTCAGTTTTTCATCCTAAGAAGGAAACTGCTGTGAGTTACGTGGGATTTGTGTAGTTTGGAGTACCATAGGGTTCTCTTTTAGGGCCTTAGAACGTTATGATATTAATGATCATTTTGATAATTATGAAGTGTGGTCCTCCATGCAAGGTCAAAAGGTCTACGTTGCACACATTGCTGACACAAATGTGCAAATGCTGCTCTTTAAAGTTTCGAGAAAGAATCTAGTATTAATAATGCATTTTGATGCTCTTCTACTTTATATGACATCGTTTATACCTCATAGAGGCCGTCATAAGTCTGAATAATGACTCTTTTTAAGGTTATATAAACGTTATATCAATGTTGTATACACCATAACACAGGTCTGATGTTTTTGTAGCTCTATGTTCTTCACTATTTGTTGTCAAACAGTTTTTTTAAAGTCGTTTAAGCCACTTTTTGTGTCGAATTGTTTGTCTGAGTTGTGTTTCACTAGCGTGAGATAGATGCTGATCTTCGTGTGACGAGCGCCTTGTGTGATCAGCAGGTCTTATGAGTGGGTGGAATCACCAACTGGTTAAACAATGGTTCAATAAATGCACGGTGTTTTGAAAAGTTATAGACGTAAAAAGACAAGAATTTTGTCCAGAATCTTAACAATTTGTCTGTTGTTTTAAAGACCTTGATCAACCTGTCGTCTCTTTATATCTCTTTTTAGGCAACTGGTGCCACGACTGCAATAAGACAAAGCTGTATTTTGTCTCCCGGAATTTTTACAGTGTGCTTCACTGGGATGAAGTGGACGTCCCTGGTCAGAAGCTCCTGTATAGTGTCCAGTGTAAGCAGTAAGTGTGACTGGCATGTTGATTTCTTTTATGGTAAA